>JAQHUG010000001.1:22572289-22582321 GCA_028555095.1 Dicrostonyx torquatus | reverse complement strand
TCTCAAAAACCAAAAAAGAATTAGAAAAGTTAGAGGCTATAATTTTCCCATTTTATTTATGAGACTATAAAATTTTTAAATCTAATTCCCAAAACTATCAATTATTTTCTTAAGTATTAATTTTTACTATATGTGAAACAAATGAAAATATGGGAACATATATGCTTTGAAAATGTCATCAACAGAAGAATGGATAAAGAAAAGATGGTATGTACTCATGATAGAGTTTTATGTAGCCAAAAAATAAGAACAAAATGCAGCTGTTTGATGTGAAGTTAATACAACTAGAAACATTTTAAGTATTTGTTATATTCTTATTTGTGGTATGAGTATTTGTCTGTGTGTGTGCCACATATGTGTGTTTCCTTACAGAGGCCAGAAGAGGGGACCCTTGGATTACCTGAAGCCACAGTGACAGACCTCGTGATAGACAGGACTGTCTATAGGTGTTCTGAGAAGGGAGTTCTTGGAAAAACAAGAAGAATTCTTAAGCTATGGGTCATCATCCACCCCTACAATGGATAATTTAGTAATTAATCGAAATGAGAAAGACACAAAGCAAATATTACATGTTTTCTCTTATTTATGGATCTTATAATTCTTGATACACATAAACCACACACAAACACATACACAGACACACACACACACACACCATTTGACATAAAAGTAAAAATTGGGGAATGGTTAGGGAAAGCAATCTGAGACATATTTCAATGCTGCTTTCTTTTCCATGACTACTGCTGCATCTTTGCAAACCAGATGCACACAGGAAAGATCCAAAAACATTTATCTCAGATACCCACCTGTAGCTATAACAAATAACTATATTTGATTCTCTACTTTCAGAGAAACACCTGGAATCACCTACAACTTTTGAAGTTGGAATGAATCCCTTTTGCATTATGATACAGCTACAATCCTTTGGGGAACCAAGGAATGGAATGTAGTAGCTTGAAAGAAAATGGCTTCCAAAGGAAGTGACACTATTAGGAGATGTGGCTGTATTGGAGTGGGTGTGGTCTTGTTGAAGGAAGTATGTCACTATGGAGGCAGGCTTTGAAGTCTCATGCTCAAGCCACACCCAGTGTCTGAGATCACTTCCTGTTGCCTGTGCAAGATATAGAACTCTTAGCTCCTCTCCAGCACCATGTCTGCCTGCATGCTGCCTTGCTTCTGCCATGACAATAAAAGCAAGTCACTCTATTAAACGTTTTCCCTTGTAAAAGTTACCATGGTCATGGTGTCTTCACAGCAATAGAAACCCTAACTAAGAAAAATGGCCAACATGTAAATACTTCTGTGGAGTACTTGAGTCACTCAGACAGCAAATGGGGTAGATGCTAGGGCTGCGGAAGTCTTGAAAATCACTACCCAGCTGCTGGGGGGAGGTGGATCAGTCAGAAAAGTGCCTACTATTAAAGCATATAAACTAAGCTTGAATCATTTGCATCCACATAAAAAGCCAGATGTCACAGTACGTACCTCTTACACCAGTGACAAAAAGGCAGGCAGGAGGATTCCTCGGGCTAGCTGATGAGCAAGTCTAATCTAATCAGTGAGCTCCATGTACAGTGAGACACCATGTCTCACAAAAGAAAGAACAATTTAGGAGTGGTCCTTGGGTCCCTATGTAACACACACATGTGCACAGGCTCGCACACAGTCACTCTGTATGTTGCAGATATGGATTCCTATGCTTTGTACATTCTATATAATTGCAAAAGCAAAAACAGAATTTGCAGCTCAACTGTCTCAAACTAAAGAGACACAGTACAACCTCCAAATAGAAACTCAAAATACTAGCATTAAACTTTCAAATTTAATTTCAAAGCTCAAAAAAGGTAGCATCTAGATTTTGAATACACACAGCTTAACTTGCTGTACTCAAATTCAAACGTGCTCCAGGCCAATAGATATCCCACATTTGTGAACGTTTTGTTGCCCTCCTTGGGGTCGTCATATTTTTCTATGTGTCCAAATTCCTTGCTTTCTTTAATGAGGAAAGGCTTTCTGTCTCAAAGCTACCCTCTCATTTTCAACCCATCTACATTACCTTTTCCATTCTCTTCATGTCAGTAAATACAATGATAATCTTATTGTAGAAACCACCCTATTCTATTGTGTAGGCTCAACTTCTACTCTCCTCCACTATTGCTGGACTGAGCTGACTCTGAGACACTTGTGCCACTGTGTTTCTCTCTGGTTTTGTTTACAAGCTGTCTCCATTGGGTATAGAACACTTTGTCTTACAAGCAGTTAATTTCAGTTCTGTTTTTCTTTTTTTTGTAAAAAAAAAATAAGCACGTGTTTAGTGAAGTTGTCTAAAAATAATCGTTAGCAGTTTAAATAGAAGGTATGTCAACAGTAAAAGAAAAAAGAAGGCGTTTACTTAATCAAAAGTTCCACTGGTCACTTGGAAATCAAAGATTTCCTGAGGGAACTGAAAAAAATGTCTGTCTATGACGAAGGGGAGGCTCTGGTACTGTGTGTTCCAGTGCTCCTGTTTCCTGTAAGTGACAAACACTACAGTTATAAATTCAAGCATTAATATTGCACCAAAGTTGAGGCCACCTGGGTAAGGATGATGAAAAGAGTATAGAGTCTATGTTCTTTGAAAAATCAGTTAACAGATGGGACAGGACAAAGAGGAGGGGAGGAGGGGAACGTACTGTATGAGAAAGGAAAAAAAAATAATCAGTAACAATTTACATCACCAGCAAAGGAAATGTGAGCTCTGTTCTGAGTCACTTGGGTGTCTCAGAGAATTGATCTATAAAACTGATGCAATGGTTGTAAACTCCTCCCAGGACTTTCCTGAAAATTAGGTAAACCACCAAAATAACTCTGTGCTTAGAGTAACTCATGGAACTCAAAAAAAAAAAAAAAAACCTATGAACAAACCAGCTTCTACTTCCTCTATCTTCTAAAGTGGGTAAGCAATGATAGAAAAACAGAGGCAGCATTTCTTCTATGAGAAAAAGCTTCACGGTAATTAGAATTCTCTAGCCTCTCAGGACTGAAAGGCTTTAAACTGTTAACTTAGAGGCCTTCGCTGTGATCTTCTTATAGGGGACATCCTCATCCTTCAGTGTGATCTTACAGGGGACATTCTCACCTTGGGAAGAAGTCACATTTTATCTCCTTCCAGGCAGAAAGCAGGAATGCTGATATTTGGAATGTGGCTGTCACCAAGAATGCAGCGTGCTTGCAAGCTCCTGCTGAACATTCTGTCATTCTTAGTTGGGTAGGAACAGTCCTTTATCTCCTTCCCATGTGGAACAGTTGGAATTACTCACTCATCACAACGCCATTAATTTGACACATACGTGTGCTCCTTGGAATTTCTGATCCTTGCTATATGATACTAAAGTTATAATTCTTTGTAAAGAATAACAAGCTCTGAGAGCTGATAAAGAAAGTTGAAAGGTCACTGAGATCTGGGAGCAAGGAAGTCTCGGGCTCTCTCAAACATGGCACTCACTTCAGCTACCTAAAAGATACCTCATTTATAGAGATGAAGCAGAGGCCTGGAATAACTAGGGTATATATTGCCTGAAATGTTCTAAACATCTGCAACAGAAAGCCAGCATCAATAATGAACTAATGATACTTTTGCTTAGAAAATCTACCGAGAGAGCTTTAAGGAAGCCAATGTGCTGTTCATTCTGTGTTGTGTACACTTAGCTTAGTAAAAAGAAAAATGTGGAGAATTTGCTGAATAGCAGACATACCAGCATTGTACACAGCACTTAGAAAGTGAGCCCAAATCCCTCTGTGAAGGCAAGGTCCTTGTCACTAGTTGTATCAAGGTCCTCAGTCCGACGTATGTTACTCAAAGTCTACTGTGTCAAATTAATCAATTAAAAGCACATGGGAAAATGTCAAACCAGTTATGGCACACACCATACTTGGCAAACAACACAAATTTTTAACATAACTGTTAGTTTGACATGCAGAATCTATGAGTATATATTGAATTAAGTGGCATATTTACATTGAATTAAAATAAACCACTCTGGATAACTGAACCATTAAAAAAATGCACAAATGTTACAGGTTTGAGAACGGAGACTACTGGGAGGGGAGGGGCTGGAGTAATGTAATGTTGAGCTCTTCTTGGACCTCACATGAAAACTAATAGTGTGATAAGAAGAAAAGGTAGACAAGAAGAAATTAGAAATTCAAAAAAGGAAGGGAGAAGGCAGTGAATTCCTGAAAAATTGAGGTATTAATGTAAGCTATTCTGACTTTCTCCTTCCATATTTTTGATTTATCAGCTCAAGCTAAGCCTGGTGTATCGGAAATAATTATGCTTAAAGGAAAATGTGAACATGAGTTGTGAAAGTAAAATATAAAGACAGAAGATAGAGAATGGAGATAGACAGTTTCTGAAGACTCCAAGCTTAACTCCATCCAGCTAATTAGACATGGTTTTCCCAGATTATAATTACACTTTGGGGAGCTTTAAATGAAGCCAGTTTATGGAAACATGGAACTGTTGCTCTCAACACTGAGATGCTGGCACAACCTAACATGAGAACAAGAGTTTCCAGAACAAGGCATTGAAGCCTTCAGGACCAGATGGAGCAAACATCTAAGCAGGATGAATGATGCAAAGCAGAGATGCAGAGAGTCTCCTTCCACTCATACGATGACAAAGATAAAGGAAGTCTGACTGGCATTTCCCTTCTGCTTTACCAAGTTTCTACACATCTTAATGATTTTAAATGAAATGAAGTTAGAAGAGAAACTCAAGCCCTAAGTTCCATATTGTTTCATTAGAAACCATGAGACTTACTTTGTATGTAATGTTTGCTAAAAATAGGCATCGAATATTCTCTAAAAACATATTGTTTGAGAATCTTATTTATGAAAATATGTCTTGATCAAATCCATACTCCACTCTAATCTTTCAAGCACCTCCCATATTCCCCCCATCACTTTCTTCTTCCAACCCGATGTATTCTTCTGTTCAACCTATTGCATCCACTTAGCGCTGTCAGTAGGTACATGGCTATAGAAGCATCCAGTGGAACATTAGAAAACAACCAGAGACTGCATCCCTGAAAAAAATCAACTCCAATAGCCATCAACCATCCATAGAGCCTCACTATATATGTGACTAATGTGATCCTTCCCCACCCATGCTGGAATTTTGCCTAACTTGTTCTTGTCCAGGTCTTGTGTATGCAATCAAAGCCACCATGGGTTCATATGTGCCACGGTCCTGTTTTATCCAGAAAACATTATTTCACTGCTGTTCTCCATTATTTCTGGCCTTTATAGACTTTCTGCTCCATCTTCTCTGATGGTCCTTGAGGCTTAGGAAAAGAGGCTATGATACACATTTCCCATGTAGATTGAGGGATCTAGTTCCTTATTTTCCTAACTTTGACCAGTTGTGAATCTCTGGGTTAAGTATCATCTACTCCAAAATGAAGCTTCTCTGATGAGGGTTGAGATATCCACAGTCTATAAGTGTAAAGATTTACAAAGGTGTGGATATAGGTAGAACTGTTAGAAGTATCTTGAATTCTATATTCTAATTAAAATAGTTATCTTGATAAATGTCTTGGAAAGATATAACTGTTGAAAGAAGGGTGAGTGGGTAGAAAGAAAGCTTTGGGGTGTAGAACATATCATGCTCTTGCAGAAGACCCAAGTTCAACTTCCAGCAGCCCACCAGGCAGCCCACAACCTCCTGTAACCCCAGGGAATCTGACACCCTCTTTTGGCTTCCACAGGCAACTACATGCACACTCGCATATCCACCACAGACATAACATGCATATGCATAGTTTAAAATAAACTCAACAATAAAAGCAAAATAGAACTACAGAGTGAGTACTATAAAGTGGAATAATTAAAATACTGGAGTGTCGTATTGACAGATCGGGTTTGAGGTTGAAGATTAAATATGAAATAAATCAAACAATCCATACCTATATAGGGAGATTACACTTGTGTTGTCACCTTAAACCAACGAAGAATTACTATAAGTAGCATTAAAATAAGTGAAAAAAGAAAGAAATAGCCAGAATACGCATCTATGCAATATGAAAATTAAATATTGCATAAAATGAAAAATGGTTTCAATAAACACTAATTTTAAACAGAATATATATGTGTGTGTGTGTGTGTGTGTGTGTGTGTGTGTGTGTGTGTGTTTATGGAAGCTATCAGTGAAAAACTTGGGAAACACAAGCCATCCATCAACACCCTGAAAGTTTAGACCTATTTTGACTTTTGTAAGATGATAAAACCTAAAATACAAGATGTCAAAGAAATTATTAGTACCATTTTTAATGTTTTCAAGAAATCTTGAATTGTTTCAATTGATCAAAATGAGTGAATGGTGGCCACTCTGAGTAAATGGACCATGCATTTCAATGGAAGTCACAGTCAAAGTGATTAAGAATTTTACCTTCTCAAGGAGTGCTTTAAAGTGATTGCTTTTAACTTGGTTTAGCAATAGGAGTTCTATATACTTATTCAAGTGCCCCAGCTGTCTGGTTTTCATAAAGTATACCATTGTCAAAAGCTGGACAGTTTTGAACATTTAAAACTCAATTGTGTTTACACAATTTTACACCTCTAAATATAGTTTAGGAAACCCTGGTACTAAAAAAAACAATAAACAAAAAGACAAACTTTCCTATGATTTTTGAAGGTTAGTAGGAGTTGAAAATGGAAGGATGCGCGCATGCGCGCACACACACAAACACACACACACGTGAATTCAGCATAGAGCAATAGATTTAAGACATTGTGGGTCCTTGCACCCAGCCTGGGCCCTGCTCCCTAGAGAGTCTCTGGCAGCCTTGAGTTGCCAGCAAAGGGCGTTTGCAGAGCCTTTGACAACATTTCCTCACCCATGCAACAGCATAGTTCTTGATAAAAAGAACCTTAATTAGTGTTTGGTTAGTGAAAGTCGATCTTAACTTCCGCCAAACACAGATGTTGATAACCTCTTTATCTTTACCTCTGTGAGTTAAAGGAATATATCTCACATTGATCTGAGTGACTCACTGGTGGGTATATTAAGATTTGTGTGATTCTGAACACCAGGAAGTAAATGCTGCTTGCATGGTTCAATGTCGATAAACCTCCTAGGAGTTGCATATGTAGTTATTGATATAGTTATATACAGGCAACACAGAAAAGCAATTTGGAAATTTTATAGATTCCACTTTAAAAAGAAAACATCTGGAATTAGCATGGCATTCACTAGATAGAGTGATTACATGGTCTATTTTAGGACTGGAGTTCAATCCCCGGAGCTCCATAGGCAAGTTCAGGCCTGCAATCCCAGCTCTGGGGAGCAGAGACAAAAGGATTAGAGAAATGCAAAGCTATCTTTGGCTACATAGGGAGCTTGAGGCCACTCTAATTCTAAGATCCTATATAAAAACAAAACAAACAACGTCATCAAAACTTTGCTTAAAGTTAACGTATTGCCTCCTAGCAAATAATTTTTAAGTCACATTAACAATAAATTACAAAATAAGTAAAGAAATTAATAAAGCAGAAAGAGGGGGAAATGTTCACCTTTATCTTCTACAATGGCTACATTCAATACGTTTAATATATTAACATCAATACAACACAAAGATAGTACCTAAGCTGAGACACTTTAGCCATGGGATAACAATTAGATTCCACACATACTTTTTCAAATCAATGTTTCCTGGCTGATGGAAATGTGTGTGTGTTTCACAACTCTTAAAGAGTTTTAATCACAAAGAGTGCAGGTTGTATGCTGAGGTATATCTCCATGGCAAAAACTCACCTAGCCACAGCTGCAGGAGGTTCTGATTACAGCCAGTTAGAACATTGCTACTATTTCCCAGGTTATTCTCTTTCTAGGCTGTCTGTGTAATTGAACTTTTTCCCATGGATACAACTACTCATTTAAAATTGAAAATTGTCTTCCTAAACATAATCTTAATGAGAAAAAAGGGTTAAAAAATAAGTAAATGAAGCAATAAATCAAAAATATTGCCATACTATATTCTGATTTATGTCACACTGATACTGAGTACTCAATCCATGTCAGGAAACACATTACACAATGCATCAAATCAAATATTGGTGACACTGTTATTTATACTTAGGAGATGGCCAAGGCAGGCACTGAGGCAGAGTGGCAGTGCTTGTAGACGTTATCATCTTCCCAGAGTTTATAGTTCAGTCAATACCGTCAATTCATGCGTTGTATTTGGTCATACAGGGTGACTTCCTAATGTAACAAATCTGAGCCTGGCCTTACACACGAATATGAGCGCAGATTCTGACGTATGTCTAAAGTCAGCAATTCTGAGAGATTGACCAGTTTGATAATAAATTGGCAAAGACTTGAGAGTGCCATCTACCTGCCATGGTGCAAGGCAGAATGCGACACCTCCACTGCCAGAAGTGCCTTCACTGTGCTTTTCCTTGTCTGGACAGCCTGTTCCTGGAGCTTAGGAAAAGCTAATGCAACTGAGGGGAGGCATCTAGCTACATTTATCTCATGGCAAAATTATTTTTCCATCGTAAAACACAGAGTCTACGAACATTTTGTTAGAGAATATGTCTCTAAGACAAGTGTAAACTAATGCTCCCAAAAGGAGAGGATGGAGAGATAAGAAGAGGAGGAAAGGGGGAAGAGGAGGAGAGAAACGCTCAATCTGTCCAGGATACTACAAGACAGAACATCAAAGTTATGAGATATTGAAATGTTGAGGCAAGAAGATTGTAAGACCCCAAGGGATGGAGGTCACCAGGAAAGCAAGGTCCTCTAAACCAACTATCAGGACTCATCTGAACTCAAGGAGACTGAAGCAGCAAGCACAGGGCTGACACAGTTCTGCACCAGGTCCTCTGTCTATATATTACAGCATTCAGCTTAGTATTTTGTGGGACTTTTAAGTGTGTGAATGACTGTGTTTCTGATTCTTGTGTCTTCTCTTGGGCTCTTTTCCTTCTGTTGGCTTGCCTTGTCCAACTTCAATGTGCTGGGTTTGTATTAACATATTATATTATATTAACATATTATATTTTATTTTGGCATGTTGTGTTGCTATCTCTTAGAAGCCTGTCCTTTTCTAATGAAAGACAGAAAAGAAGTGGATTTGGATGGAAGGGTAGTTGGGGAGAAATGGGAGGATAAGAAAAAGGAGAAACTATATCAGGGTATAATATATGAGAAAAGAATCTATTTTCAATAAAAGGAGAAAAAGAAGGACAAGAAGTTGGGTGGGAGTGAGGAGGTGATGTGAGAGGAGTAACACATCAATATGACCAAATACATGATTCTGCATGGACAAAATTTTCAATAAATTAATAAAAATGTTACACTTTAAACATTAAAAGACAAATTATTTTAAAAAGAAAACCAAAAAGAAATGCAAACAATGGGTTCCAGTTATCGATCACCTGTCCCTACACCTGACCTAACATCCTATAACTCTCAAATTCTTAAACTCTATTCTTAGTAGATCACTAGATTTCACAATACAAAAGCTGAGACTGTCATCTGAAACCCACAGTACAACCTTCCTCCACTCCCTGGAACCCCCAAACCTGTGGCTTCTACTATTGTATTTGGTGAATACTTTGATTTTTTTTCTTTTTTCTGTAACTATTAAAATCTCCTGTAAGCACATCCAGAGTGAAACATGGTATTTGAAGGAACTGAATGTGTGTATAGGGATGTGGTCACTCATTTCTGGCTATAGAAGAAATTATCTCTATTCCCTTAGAGATAAAAATTGTGTGTTTTTGTCAACACAAGTTTGTGGAAATTCAAGTAAATGGAGGCACTTGCTTGCTGGGATCACATAATTGGATGCTACTCTCCATAACTTCTTGTGGAATATTTTTACACTGTGCAAAGGTGTATTGCTATGATTGGTGTAATAAAAAGCTGAATGACCAACAGCAGGGCAAGAAAGGAAGAAGTGGAGGAATTGAAGGGGCAGGAGAAGCCAGGAGGCAGGGAGAGGAAACAGGAGGTGCAAAATGGAAGAGTAAATTAATATAATGTAA
>JAQHUG010000001.1:22529044-22567058 GCA_028555095.1 Dicrostonyx torquatus | reverse complement strand
AGCTCCTTTTCAACCTCTCCAGCATTATATTAGATAATGCTAGCAGTTATAACTTATTTTCCTCATACATGGTGATCAAGATGTACCATGAAGGTACATCTACTGTTTAGATTCCTGGCTTGGCGGTAACAGATTTGCTTCTGTTTCTTAGATGACACTGGTACTATTTCAATCACTCCCGGAAACAAGGAAATATATTTCTAAGGCATACGACCATTGCTCAGTAACAATTGTGTTCTGTTAGAAGAAGAAACACAAGTTTTGGTCTCTGTTGCAAGCTGAGGAATCTTTGCCAATACCACACCTTCTGCTAAGCTATGTATATTAGTTTTCTTCAGTTACACCACTGTGTCTCTTCACATCAGTACTGCCTTTTGCTCATGGCTACTTCCTACATTTCCTTTAAAATTTAGTTGAGCCATCTATTATAGAAAGCTAGCATTCCTCTTCTTCCATAATAAGTAACTTCTTTGTATAATGTATATGATCTCATTGTAATAAATGTCTGGATAATCTTGATGTACTTCTATATATTATTATTTTAAAATGTCAAATTTCCATTTTGCAATAGGACCTGAAATGCATTGGATTAAATATGTGGTTCATTATTATTTTTATTTTTTATTACAAACTTCAGAAAATAGTTTTCTTAAGTAAAAAGACCTAAGATTTATAAATACATATGCTTAAATGCTTAGTTGCTCATTTATTTAAGAGGAGTTTTTGTTTTAGTTTTAGTGGAAATTCCCAGATGATGGTACTGCTCAGTAGGAACCTTTCTCCTTTTTCTTTCTGAGAAGACTCCACACTGCATTTCCATGCTTTTTGTTTTGTAATCTATGTGACCTTTTACGCTAACTCAGGATACATGATCCAAATAGAAGTAATAAGTGTCATCAGTCCATTGCATGGTTCCCCAAACCTCTGTATGTGGCTTAGCCCTTTCTCTTCTTTTGTAAATAGACCATATGATAAAGCCTCAACCAACCTGGAAAGCTGTATACTAAAGAGTCTGTCTAGACCCTGCATCTTAGGATACTGATAGGTATCTAAACACAGCACTGGTTCCCTGTTCAATGTTTTATTTTTGATCTCCTGTTATTCATAAGAAATGAGTTCTAGGGACACAACATTTAAATCATTCACTAAGGTTAGTTTTTCCAAGTAAAAACCTCAGGGAATGTGAGGCATGAATGTAGTAAGAGGTGCAGAGAGCTGTGTTTCGCTGCGGCTAGCTTATACCCGAAATGATTACATACAAACTTTATTCATATAATACACTGCCTGGCCCATTATCTCTAACCTCTTAATAGCTAACTCTTACATCCTGCTTTAACCCATATCTAGTAATCTGTGTATCACCACGTGGTTGTGACTTACCGGGAAGATTCTAATCAAAGTCCATCATGGGCTGGAGAAACATGGCATCTGCCACACTTCCCTTCTCTCCACCCTTCCTTTCTGTCTACTCTGCCCACCTAAGGGCTGCCCTATCACAAAGCCAAGGCAGTTTCTTTATTCAACCAATGAAAGCAACCCAAATACAGAAGGATCCTCCTACACCATATGAAGACATAAGGAGGAGAAAGAAAACTCAGGTGAGTCACGGCTCTTTGCATCCCATGAAGCCCTGCCTCACCTATTCCCTTGTGTCAGAGACAGTCTCGGAGCTACTGGTCACAACAGTTAGCCTAGGAAACACCAGGCACAAGGGACGTAAGAAGGCTCATAGACAGATTATGCTAATGATTTCAGCACCGTTAGCTTTACCCATAAATAAATTTCAATTGCTTAAGTTTAAAAAAAAAACTCACAAATGACTATCACCAAATCATAAAACTGAAATGAAATGAACGCTTTTATCCAGAAGGGGACAGTAGTAAGGACCCTTCTTTGGCCTAAGTATGAAATCAGGTATAGAATGATGTTAAATATTCTGAGTTCATAACAGCAAGTCAATTCAAACCACAAATTACCTTCAGCTATTTAATTCAGGGTCCATTTATCAAGTATTGGTGTGCCACACCCTCAGGGTCCTTTCATATGTGAGCTTCGCCTTTCTCAAGACTTGCTCTTTTATGGCTCACAGTAACATGGAAATGCCGTGCATCATTGCTTTCTATGAAAGAACAATATATCCTATACACACATGTTTATGTATATACACAAGTAGTTAGCCTTGATAATTTCCAGATTTTTTTTTAGTTGAATATACTTAGATGCGCACCCATCACAGGGAAGGATGAGCTCCCTAATCAAAACTAAGAATACCAAATGACTCATTAACATGTGAGGCAGAAAAAAGGTACCTCCCAAGTCACAAGGAAATTTCTTAGACACGTACCACACTGGCCACAGAAAATCAGAAGCTTTGAAAGCACAACCTTCCATTGTAGTTTTAACCAGGTGATTCAGGCTGTAGCTGGAGAGCCTCCGTTGTACTCTACAAAAGCAGACGCTGATTTTCCCGTGAGCAAGCAAACTGTTCAGACCAGTTTTCAAGGTAAGGGCAGTAATTTCCTACAGACTGCAATAAAACGAAAGTAAGACCACAAACACTAAAAGGCACCAAACGATTATAAAAGCCTTACGGCTTTTTAAAAGAGAGAAAAATGCTGCTAGGGAAAGATTTCAACAACCTTGAGAATGCAATCAGGGAGGATGGAACAGATGTGGTAACCAATTTACCACTTAGGAGATGCAAAGCAGGAAAGTTACTTGACTTCCTGCATAGAACCCACAGAGGTGGAGAGGTTGAGATAGGGCAGGGTAAAGAAAGTTCCCAGAAGAGGCCACTCCCCCAGTAATGAATGACCTTCCCTTCCAAGGCCATCAAAATCCCACTTCCTTTTAGCACCCACCAGTTAGCCAGCTGCTAGTGGGCGGGGCGGGGAAGGTGGACTGCCTGTCCTCAGCTCACAGCTTGAGAATTCTGGAGTGCAGTCTGCGGTCAGGTCCCTCACGTCACTCAGTCCCATCGCGAGGCTTCTGGGAAGGCTGAGCTACAGCTGCGACATTAGCAAGGGATTGGGACTCAGGACTACTAGGACCTGCTGTTCACATCCCTGACTTCAGCTTCCCCGGCTGCCAAACAAAAGGAGCCTCAGGTGAGCCCAGCATTCTGTGCCACCCAGGACGGAGCTCGTGATCTGTGTGCGCTTAGGAGCAGGGTATTTGAATGGGGCGCGGGAGGTTTGAGGGGGAGGGGCTGAGCAGGAGCAAGGGCTGGGAATCCTTTGTATGGTCTGGAAACTGGGGGAAGTGGCCAAAAGACCTGGGCTAGAGACTCCGAAAGTGGAGAGAGAACTCATCCAGAGGCCATGATGTCTCCACCGTTGCTCAGGGAACCAAACTGTTGTAATTTCCTTGAAAGTCCCCGCAGGACTTTCTTCAGCTTAGCACACTGCTTTACAGCCCAGAGCAGCCCTGACAGAAGCTAGGCTCATTTGTAGCTCTTCGGTAGCACTCTTGTCCAACGTGCTGAGTCCACGTTGGATTGCCACTGCAGGAAAGAAAAGGTAAACAAAACAAAAAACAAACAAACAAACAAACAAAAAACAATCGTTCAAAGAGCCTGCTAGCTCTTTAACCCAAGTGTTCTTTTGGATTATGGCTGGAACCCAAACTGTGAGTAGCATTCTAGAATACCGAAGTAGGAAATACAAAGGGTGTAAGGAACAGAGTGGGCAAGACCTCTATCTGCGCATTCAGGCTTCCGTTACACCATAGACTTAAACTCTGACCCAGTTTCTTCATGTATACTCAGCTCTTCTCTGAAATTGTGAACTAATACAAGACTTATAAATATGTTACTTTTTAAAATCCCATCACTTGGGGCGAAGTAGAATCTCTGAGTTCCAGGCCAGCCCTGTCTATAGAGCAAGTTCCAGGACAGCTAGGGCTAGACAACTAGACAGCTAGAGAAACCCTGACTGGAGAAAAACAGAACAAATGAACAAAAGAAAAGACAGAGAGCGAGAGAAAGAGAGAGAGAAAGAAAGAGAGAGAGAAGAAAGGGAAGAAAGACAAAACAGCAATAACAAAAGAGTTTCAGTCACTTTGGCATCAGTTAATAAGTTGCATAAAGAAATAAAGAATCTAGTAAAAACCAGTGTTCATTCTATCTAATACTTGGCAAAGTCCCCACACTGGCAACTCTCTCCCTGGTTCCTGTGTGGATTGATTTCTGTAATCTTGTTACTGGAAGTTGGGTCCAATCACCTCCCCATTCCAAGACAAACAATTATGCTTTCTTCCGGCTTAGCAAGCTAAATGGTTAACTGCACGGAAAGCATGCCAGGCAGGTTGGGGTGCTTCCTTCTTTAGTCAACAGAGCTTTCTATCTGGTCGCTATGACAACTGGGCCCCTTTGAAGAAAGAACAAACAAGGAAATAGAGGGGTGGTAAGCAACACAAGAGTCTCTGAGTCTGGCCAGAGAGCATCAGACTCCTTGAAGGAGTTTACTGTAAGGTGGAGACACACCTGGGTGACTGTCTTTTATGCCCCTATCACTGTCCTCTCTAAAGATGGTTCCTCCTCTGCTCTGTAATTCACAGATTATTCATTCCCCTGAATGAAGGGAGATTCTAGCTTCAGGATTTCTGCTTGTCTCCTCCCACCTGTCTGTAGTGCTCACTGCATACATCCACATCCATAACTCCATGGCCTGGCTGATGATCGTTTTCTTTGAATGTGACTTTGATCTATCTCGAGAGCACCACTGTCACTCCTGTATAAATCCATGCCCCGCTAAACCTTTCTAATAGTGCCACTGTTTTCTCTCAGGGCACTCTCAATGTTCTACAGGATATACTTAGTTCTCTTCTCAGTCCAGGGTCTCTAGGTTTGCTGGTGAAGTGTTTGTATAAAGCTTTGCATGGTCTATAGTATAGACATATAGACAGTACATATGTTATATGCCTAGTACAGACACTATAAACTCTATACTGTCCATAAATATTGAAAAGTTTCTGCACACCTCCAAACCTTTGAAAGTAATTCAAAATCAGACCAAATGAAACTGAGTTAGAATAAGCCCAGGTTTAATGGGTAAAATGCTCCCAGATGATAAGGGGAAGAAAGTCTGAAAAACCACATGTCTGTTTTCTAGGGGACAGTTTAAATACCCTGTGGGCTTGAGCATCTCTCGGGGACAAGCCCTGTTTGGGACCTTCTGAGATGAGGCATGGTTTGGGGAGAGAGAGATGGGGGGGAGGACTGAGATGGAGCTTCCCCCAGAGCAAATAACCCCTCCCCTTGAAACCACGGGATATTCACAAAGTGAGTTCTTCTTCAGGAAATATTTATATAAGTATATATGCATGTGTGTACACACCACACTCTTGTAGTGTAATGCTAAATAAACAGGGCTCGATAAAACCAGCTCTAATTAGTGTGTGTTAACAAGAGTTCTTTTCATTTTCAAATTAAATTCTTGGGAAAAAAAAAAGCTTATCTAGCTACTAAACTGTTGACCACAGAATAAACTGGAACCCAGGGCTTTGATATTTGCTAACAAGTTTTAAAGAAAGTTGGGAGTCTTTTTTTCTTTTTCTTTTTCAGTGAGCCAAAGGCAAGAATACAAAGATGTGAAAAGTGAAAAGAAACCACGTTAATTCAGATAGTTAGCGAACTGAGTGGCTGGCATTAAACAACAGCTTTTGTTCCGTGGGCTTAGGTACTCCATTTATAAGTAAGCAAAAAAAAAAAAAAAAAGAAAATCTCAAATTAATGCAAGAGCATTGGGCTTCCCAGAGGGGCATTTTGAAATCATACAGGAACCCAGTAAGCATAACCAGGTTTCCAGATGAATTTCTGCTTCTTTAAATTTACTTCTTATTTTGGTAGAACATTTGACCGCAACACTTTCTGTGGGTTACAGCTGATGTATAATCTATTTTCTTTCAAAGTTTACAGCGTTTCATTCAGAATTTAAACTTGTTCCCTTTTCATGAGCATGAAATAGAGATGTGGATTTTGACAGGGAACCTTCCTGTTACAAGGGACATTGCATTACTAAGCAATGTACTTGAACAAATTTATAGTCAGGGGTGCCCTGTCCCCACATGCTCACCAATACCTTGAAGCACCCATTTGTGTGTGCATATTTATCTGCCTCAGTTTGACTGACAGCAAACCCACAATTTAACACATGAAATCTGTTTATGTTAAATGCTTTCCAAACCTTTCCAAATGCATAAAGCCTTCCTAAAACTTTATCTTAAAAAGTACCTGAAAAATGTTTGACTTGTGGCTTATTGTGGTTCTGCCGTGCTGTTTGCACGACTACATTTTTTGTTTGTTTGTTCTCCCACTATGAGATCTCATTCAACTGCTCAGCACTTTGAGAGGCTAATGGTAGTTTTGAAGCTGTGAGGTGCTGCTGAATTTTGTCAGGACATATATTGACATTTGGGCTGTGGAGAAAAATGTGAGCTGGTTTATCTCCTACAATGGATAATTTACAAAGAGGCATTTATTCTTAGGCATTTAGCAAGTAAATTCTAGTTAAAAAACCTCAATATAATTTGTACTCTTTTTATAGGCATGGATAATGTTATAATAATCCAAAATGCTTTTAAAAGCAATAGGAATTTTAAGATCCCAAGAAACAGGGGGTTTCTGTACCGTGGATAGATTGTAAATACAAGGTTATGGGTCCTCGTGGGTTCTCCCTGTCCCAGGTGGGAATGTTTTATAATTATGAAAAAAAAAAAAAACCAGAAAGGAACTGAGGAGATGGCTCAGTAGACTAACAGGCTTGCTGTGCAGGCAGGAAGATTACAGGTGGGACCATCAGATGGATCACCAGAATCTACAGACAAACTCAGCAGGTGTGGCCACTGCCTGCGATCCCAGTGCAGGCAGGAAGATTACAGGTGGGACCATCAGATGGATCACCAGAATCTACAGACAAACTCAGCAGGTGTGGCCACTGCCTGCGATCCCAGTGCAGGCAGGAAGATTACAGGTGGGACCATCAGATGGATCACCAGTCTACAAACTCAGCAGGTGTGGCCACTGCCTGCGATCCCAGTGCAGGCGGGAAGCAGAGGCAATGGCTCCCATAGTCTGGCTATGGAATTGGCCAGCTCCAGGTTTAGTGAAATGCCTGGCTCATCAAATTAAAGTGCAATGGAAGAAGATAGCAGATGTCAACTTTGGCCCTATAAACTACAGCGCATGTCTACACACATGCCAACATACATATACAATCGCATGCATACCTCATACGCAATTAAAAGAAAAACATGTTTTAATTAAAATTATTAATTTAAGAAAAGAAACCTCAGAAAGGAAATGGTGATTTGTTATTATAACAACAAAACAGAAATTATAAATAATTTTATTTATATTTACTTTCATTAATATGTATATGATGCTTCAGTTTTCTATAAATGTGTCACATAATAGAGTAGCAGAGAAGAATTCATTAATTCGGGTATTTCTTGAAGTTCTTTATTCATTCTGGAGAAATTGTAACTCCCTGGTGTGAGTTACACACTTTTTCCCCTTTAGGTGCATCATAAATATTATTTCCTTTTTCATTAAAACTTTCTGAAACTTTAAAAAACATGAGAAGAGTTGGGCAGTGGTGGTGTACGCCTTTAATCCCAGCACTCAGGAGACAGAGGAGGGTGGATGCCTGTGAGTTCAAGGCCAGCCTGGTCTACAGAGCAAGTTCCAGGCAGCCAGGGCTATTACACGGAGAAACCCTGTCTTGGGTTGTGCAGGGGTGCGGGGCGGGGGAACAAAACGAAACAAGAGCAGGAAACATTATTTAAAAGTCATCAGATTGGAATAGTGAGTGACAGGCGTCAACTAGGCATACTGCTGCAGGTTATCTTCTGTGGACAGAGCTTCTGCTAAAGGGAAGGCAGAAAATCATTTCTACAGCTAACGAGAGCAGTTCGGGTGGGCAGCCACAGGGTAGATAGATGCCTTTGCTCCTTAGTCACATGAGGGGCAGTCTTAGTGGCCGCCTAGTATTTGCTCTAGATCCCACACATGTAATTTTAAATCTTGAGATGATGTTAGCACCCAAGGTGAGTAAAAACCTACATTTTATTGTACAGAAGGTTTTCTGATAAGTGGTTCTCCTCCCGATCACAGCTAAAGCCTGAAAATTATGAAATAAAATAAGAAGAAGACATCAAACAGAGACAGGAGAGCCCTGTATGAGGATTGTTGCACAAGGAGGAAATGTTCTTTAACCCCCAAGGCAAATGAACCCAGTGTCCTCTTGGTTGGTTCTTTATGCAGACAGAACCTTACGTCACCACATTCTTAAGGTCAACCTGACATGGCTTAGGAATTCCCTTCTTTCTAGCATGCCGTTCATTTCTGGCCTCACAGAAATTCCTAGACCAAAACAAACACATTCCGAGAAGGAATATTTTTAAACAAAGATCCCATAGCCAAGCTGCCTAGATAGACTAGCAGTGAGAACCCTGCCTCAGGAAATAAGGTAAAATGCAATTGAGGAAGATGCCGGGGTCAATTCCAGCCCTTTAAACTCCAGTTCATGTCTACACACATGCAAATATGCATACACACATGTTTTAACTAATGAAAAGAAAAATGTTTTAACTAAATTGTTAATTCATACTTCAGGTGTTGATCTGGTTTAACTTGAACGCTGCATAGTTTATAGAGAGGGAGCTGTTCTTATTGTATATTTGAAATTCAAAACTATGAAAGGATTTTTTTTTCCCCCAGTTCTAGGTTCTATTTACAAAATCTAAGAAACATGAGCAGGGTGGTGGTGGTGCATGCCTTTAATTCCGGCACTCAGGAGGCAGAGGCAGGCAGATCTCGAGACCAGCCTGGCCTACACAGCTAGCCCCAAGATGGCCAGGCCTACACACACACACACACACAAAAAAAAAAAAAAAAAAAAAAAAACCTGCTCAAAAGGACCAAAGTCAAACCAAAACAAAACAGAAAACCAAAATGTAAGAAAGGAAAAGTTCTCTGAAAGCAAGGTGAAAATGGCTAAGAACTACAGTCCCTTAAAGTTTGTTCTTAGTTGAGGCTATAAGTTTTTGTAAGCTAAATGTGTTAAAGAGTGCCATAAGAAATAGAGGGGATATGTTAGTAAAGAGATGGCTCAATGGTTAAGAGTATTTGTTAGCCTTGCAAAAGATCAAAGTCAGGGTCCGAGCACCTCCATAGTGTATCACAACCACCAATAACTCTAGTTCCAAAGGATCCATAGTCGTCTACTGACCGTTTCAGGCATCTGGTGCACACAGTGCACATACATGCATGCAAAACCATTTAAACACAGACAACAAGAATAAATAAATCTTAAAAATGTAAATGGTGCAGGTAAAAACTTTAAGGACATTTAACACACAAAGGATACAACCTATTTCTACTCCAAGATTTCTCTTTCTTTTAATTTGATACATCTGCTACTCTTGGCATATTGTATGAAAATATTCCTTTCAA
Organism: Dicrostonyx torquatus; assembly: GCA_028555095.1. NCBI lineage: Eukaryota > Metazoa > Chordata > Mammalia > Rodentia > Cricetidae > Dicrostonyx > Dicrostonyx torquatus. The sequence continues at coordinate 22,557,604 of JAQHUG010000001.1, read as the reverse complement.
TGCATAACCTTTCATAATGAAAATTTGATGTTGAGACAGAAGATCATGGCATTTGTAGATTTTATATACATGTATGTGTATGTAAATAAATAAATATATAAAGTAAGAATGTATATTCATATAGTGGACTCTGAAAGATTAACATAGCCTGATATAACATATAATCTTATACTCTATTGTAATTACATATGCTTATTAGTTTACTATTAGCCCTAGGATTAATTGGAGAAAAAATTAAATACTTGTATTTCTGCCCTTAAGGACTGATGAGAGCCACTGGAGCTGGGTACAGGCCAGTTAATACAAAATGTTCCTATTGTTTAAAGTAAAAAGAGAAATTTAAATGAACAATATAAGTTTTTTTTATTTATTTATTCTAGAGTAAACCTATTGAGATTTACTTGATCACTGCTGAACTTCTTGCTTATACAGTACTTAAAATTGGTGTGGTAATACTTAGAAATAAGTATTTCATTAGTATCTGAAACTTTAGCTGGGCAGTAGTGGTGCATGCCTTTAATTCCAGCACTCAGGAGGCATAGACAAGAGGATCATTGTGAGTTTGAGGCCAGCACAGGCTCCAAAGCTACAGAGAAACCTGTCTCAACAAACAAAAACAAAACAAAAAGATAAAAAAAAAATTTAACCTAAAATTGCCAGTGATAAACAATTTTGAAATGAAGTAGAAGATGGCATTTGTTTCTTGAGAATACTGATTTAATTACTCATATAGTCACATTTAATGGCTGATTTATTGCTTAGAATTGCACAGTAAAGAAGGTAGTAAAAGGGCAGCCAATACTGGAGTGTGCCAGACATGAGGAGGCATCAATTTAATTCTGGAGGATAAAAGTTTTGAGGAACAGAATTTTTGTCTGCTTTGCTTCAGTTGTAATCAGTAAGCATGGAATTGTTGCCATTTAGAGTTACAGAATGTGGTACCTGGATAGTAGTGGAGAAAGCTAAGATGGGATTCAATTACTGGGAACAGGACCAAGTATAAATTTTGTTGTAGTGCATGATTCTTCAGTAGTCAGATGCAGGGTCATTAGGATTGTCAAGAATGCTGTCACCATGAGAATCTCAACCAGGTTCCTTAGTAAGAAGCAACTTTTAATCCACAGAACAGAATGCTAAACCTTCTTAAATTTGGGGCTCAAGTAGGGCAGGACAGTCCATAGATCCTGGATTTCAGACTCCATTCCTGTGCCCTGGAATTCTCTCCTGCTATCCTGTTGGTTGCTCCTACAGCTGAGCTCAGAGATTCATCTGTGAGCCACCTGCTTCTTTTAGAAGTGCTGCTTGTGAAGGCTGCCCATTTAGCTCTGCTGCCTGTTGGGGGTGTCTTTCACATTGTTCCTTCTTGGATCCTGTTTCCAAAGACCCTTAAAAAAATGTGTTCACCATCATAACCAGCCAAAAACTTCTGAAATTCTACTAAGAATGAGAGTGTGGGGATGAGGATCAAACTGAAAAGCTTGAGTAAGCAGATCAGGCTAGACTAGATGAATTGGGAGGACTGACCAGACCTGTGCCTGCAGAGTTCATGAGCACCTTTCCTATAAATCTGTAGATAATGGACTAACGTCAGATATTCTGTTTTCAGAACAGGTTAAACCATGGAAAAGCACAGTAAGTAATTCATGTTGAGCATTCACTTTTCATAAAATCATCTGATAAGACATTACTTGATTGTAATGTTTTATTCAGTTCTTGAAATTGCTCTTTTGGTTCTCTGCTATGCCATTATCCTCAGTGTATTACTTAGTGTTCTCGCATGGAGACGATAGGCACAAATCGGAGTGGTACCATTTAGTTAGTGGCAGCAGGTCCACAGAGGAAGGTGTATGTTAGACATACAGATATGTACGTTGTGCAGAGCTTACAATGTTTTATCCACAGAACTTTTCTGGGCTTTTGGACACAATTTGTATACATTAATGGTTATTCTAGTCATACTAATCAAAGAATAACATTTTTGATATCAGTTCATTCTCTAAAGTGTAGAGATGCATACTTTCATGATGTGTGTTTTATAATTTAGTCATATTGATCATATTGTTCTTTCTCTTTTTTACCTCTCAGGAAAGTTCCAAATAAATATATCAAGTCTACAGTATAAGATTTTGCCATATTTAAGTTTTGAGAAGAAAAACATTGCATATTTTAAAAATATTACTAGCCAAATCATTTTCTCAGAAATATTTTCCCTCCTTTCTCTTTCATCTTTGTTGAGACAATCAAAATTTTATATATATATAGATATCACCATAATCTAGTTTTGATGAGTATATTCGACAACTTTCAAGACAGACCACTTGGTTTTCTTAATGAATTTTGTATCGCTCTAAATTGTCATAAAACAATATTAAAGCTGTTGAAATATAACTTGATAGATTTGAACTATTTTGCATGCTAGCAGTTCATTCAGCTTAGAGAAATTCATTTGATCAATGACACCATCACTTTTTCACTCAATATATTCATATAGTTGTATGCATATTGGTACAATTGTGCCCAAAGAGAAATAAAATGTATATGAATAAGTTTACATAACATATATACATATCTATATGTATACATAAAAGTAAAATATTTTTGTGATAGTTATCTCACAGGTTTATAATTTTTTTCTAAGCTACTTGGGTTAAATTTGAAAAAACAAAAAGGACATGCCATTCTTTCAACCGTGTGAATCCATTTTCACAATGTGATTAAAGCAAACGTCTCCTTCACATTAACTCTTTTACAGGCAGAACTCATATATGGAGTTTACTTTGCCCGTTTCAGTTCTATGTAGTGGCATTTCATTTGTGTTTTAATAACTAAAGCTTGCCTGAAGATCAGAAAAGTAAAACATCCACACTGGTCAGCCTTACAGACCAGGAAGTGGTGACACAGTGACACACACCTTTAATCCCGGTAGCCCCACTAGCTTGCATAGAATCCAGGCAGTAGTGCTGCATGCCCTTAATCTCAGAACTAGAGAGGATCTCAGTCTCAGTCTCATTCTGAGGCTTCCTGGAGGCAGGATCACCATTTTCGAACCGAGGTGGAAGTAAGAGCCAGTGGCTGGCTGCTTTGCTTTTCTGGTCTTCAGGTTGAACCCCAATATCTGTCTCTGAGTTTTTATTAATTGTCCCTCAGTTCTACATCACTCAGTATCTCCTCACTGTATACTGTTCTTCCCAATGCACATCATCCTTAAACTGACATGCATGTACCTCTCCCTGAATTGCAGGCATGCAAACAGATGCTCCTTATGCAGGAACACATTTACCAGCTGGGTATGGCCCTCAGTATCCACCAGCAGCATTCCAAGGTAAAATACTTGTTGCAGATGGAAAAATAACAGTGATCAGTTGAAATTTGGAAGGGAGAGAAAGAAAGGGGGTGGGCATATGTATCTTTATTTTAGTACGGCTTTTTCATGAAATTGTATTAAAGGAATTTTGGCAGCTTCACAGTTTTTTTTTCTTTTGTTCCATGTGTTTTCCATAGGAATATTTCTTATAGAGGGCAGTAAGGTGACTTATAAAGGAGAGCTGTAAACTCTGGAGTATGTTTGTATTGAGCAACAATATTTCACCTAAAGCACAGAATTTAGAATTAATTTTATCGACTGTTCATCTGTTGTGAGAATTGCTGCGAAACTGTCATGAGAATTAGGAAGTTTTCCATGGCTGTTGTTGAGTTATAGAGGACTGGGGATTAATTGTGTTCAGAGAAGTAACAGATAAATGAAAGCTACTTACCACTGGAAGGTACCTAGGGTTCTTGTTTCCACTTTGTGAGACGTATGATGTCACACCTTTACTCTTCGCCAAGCTTAAAGATGCAGGTCCCTAATCACAGAAGCACAATAAGAGGAAACAGGTAGGTGGTAAGTTCAAGCCTTTAGTAAAAGCCTGACACAAGGTTTAAAGAAAAAAAAAAAACCACAAATAAGGCCAGATGAAGAAATTTGTGGAATGCTTACCTTGTATGTGTGAGAACATAAATTCAATCCCCACTACTAAAAGAGGAAAGAAACAACTTTATGTTGTTATGATGATTCTTGTTTTCCATGTCTCAGATTAGTAGAGGGATCATACCATCATTTACTAGGGATATGAATGGTATGTCTTATTTTGAACCAATGCATGAAATAATGAAAAGCGTTTCATTTGGCAAATGCATTGTCAGCATTATCTGACCTTTGCAAATGCCCAGGTAGATGCTTTGCCGAGATTTTCCAAACAACCTGAGACTTACCGTCAAGGTGCTTTGTTTGGACAGAAGGGTTATGCAGTCTTGTTCTCTTTACTGAGCAAAGAGATTGTCACAGAAACTGCTCTGGGGATCCTAAATTTTTTATGTATACAGTGTTCTGCCTACATGACAGAAAAGGATACCAGTTCTCATTATAGATGTTTGTGAGCCACCATGTGGTTGCTGGGAATTGAACTCAGGACCTCTGGAAGAGCAGCCAGTGCTCTTAACCTCTGAGCCATCTCTCCAACCCTGGGAACTTGATCTTTCCAGATGTTTATAATGAAAGATTATAGTCTGGTTAAGTTTCAAGATTCTAATATAGTAGTTGTCAACCGTGGCTTCACTTAAGAGTAACTTAAATGTGTCAGGACAGGAACACTAGTAGACCACTTGTGAACGCAGGGACTAGTGATTTCTGAACCACCAGGTTCTACTGTGAGACCAGGCTTGAAAACCTCTGCTGAGTTCCCAGAGAACTGGCGTTGGGAGGTTTTCCAGCAACTTTAAGATGTAAGCCAGATAGTTAGAAAGTGGTTCAGTCCTCCTCATGGTTAACTTAACGTGGGTGTGGGTGTCTCAAGGGGAGGGTTTTGACATTTTCTTTGATTCCACCTGAAGCACCTCTCATCAGCCCTTCTCATACAGTGTCCTTCCTTTCTCATGGGTAGGTATCAGCCACATAAAATGATCACCTCCTGTGTCACCATCTTACTCACAGATTCCCTTACACCAACGCAAATTTTTGTTTGTTAATGTACCGAAAGCTGACTGTAAGCCTCCTGAATCAGTTCTCCTTGTACCCCTGACTTCTCGATAACCTTTTGCTGTGATAATCAGAAATTATGAAGGTGATGAAAGAGCATTGTGAGGTATAGTAAATTTTCTAAGCCTTATTTTAAAACAAGGCATGGATTTTTGTCAGAAGTGTTTTATTTATCCACTGTGGATTCTATGTATTAAAGTTTGAGTGTCTTGCAATGCGAAATCATGGGTACATATAATCCTTTGAATATGTATTCCATTCCTATGTAATAACTCACTATAGGAAACTCACTGTAATTTCTTATTGGAGACTGTTCAACATACTTGTATTAATTCCCTCCTGTTCTCTAGCTACTAACTATTGAAAAGTTTCCTCAGGGTTGGAGAGTTTATGTAGTGGTTAAGAGCACTTGTTGCCCTTGCAGAGGACCCGGGTTTGATTCCAAGCAACCACATTGTGGCTCACAGTGGTCTATGCATCCAACTTCCGGGAATCTGATGCCCTTTTCTGACTGCCACAGGCACCAGACATGTACATGGTGTATATATGTATATAAAAAAAAACCCATACACATAAGATGACAATAATAATTTGTCTCATTGCTTTTGTTGTATTCTTTGCTTAATCAATTGTATTTTCTAGAGCTTTTATGATATGAGATAGTAAGGTTTAAATTTATTACCATCGAAGCACGGTTAATAAAAACTCAGAGAGAGAAATTGGAGAAAAGCAAGGCAACCAGCCACTGGCTCTTACCTCGACCTCAGTCCAAAGTGGTGAGCCTGCCCCCAGGAATCGCACAATGAGACTGTGTGAGAGAGCTCTCTCCTCCCGTTTTATGATCCTCTCTAGGTCTGGGATTAAAGGCATGCTCCACTGGGGTTAAAGGCATACACTGCCTGGTTTCTATGGCAACTAATGTGGCTACTGGGATTAGAGGTGTGTGTGACCATTGCCTGGTCTGTAAGGCTGACCAGTGTGGCTGTTTTACTTTCCCAATCTTCATACAAACTTTATTTATTAAAATACAATTGAAATGCCACTATATACCGTAAAGTTGTAAATCAGTTTTTTCCAATGGACAGAAAGAATTTCAGAGGAATGCACTGGATTCAAACTCTTGGCGAACAAGTATCTGGAATATACTACAAAGAACGATTTGTCTTTAACTATATACTAGGGTTTCTCAGCAGTATTATGATAATATTTAGGTTAAACGGTTCTTTCTTTTCCTGGAACGTGTCGTCGTTGCTAGATGGTCTTTAGTAACACTCCTAGATTCCACCCACCTACTGGATCACAGCACTGTCTTCCTTCCCAGATCAGGCAGATGGTCCCTATATTCCCAGTTCCTCCTTAGGGAGATGGAACAAACCCTTTCCCACGTCTGTACTCATGGCATGTGCGCTGTCTGAAATTCCAGAATCATCTTCTATTTGGAGTGTTCTGGTCCTTGAAAACCTAGCTCCAGGCTTTCATTTTGGATATTCACAGAATGCTGGAAGGTTTATGCTGTGGTTTTAGGACAGGACTTGTTTCCTCTCCCATTCCCAGTTATTAGAATATATTTTCTGACAGATAAAAATTACAACATTATATAAATCCTGTATCGATAGGATTTCTGAGATGAGAACTCTCTAGATAATTGGGATACTTCTAATGAACTGACTTTTCTATGCTGTTATGATTTATTTCATTTGCTTCTATTTCAGGACCTTCGGAACAGAATGGCTACCCCACACCCCAGCCTGGCTACCAAGGTCTCCAGAATCCTTATCCAGGGCCCCAGGCTGGTTATCAAGGGCCCCAGGGCCCATATCCAGGGCCACAGGGTCCATATCCAGGGCCCCAAGCTGGCTACCCAGTTCCACCAGCAGATTATCCAGGTGCTGGCCCAATTGGCTTTCCTGTCCAAAATCAGCCAGCGTACAACAATCCAGGTGGTCCTGGAGGGGCTCGATGGATGCCAGCACCACCTCCCCCACTGAACTGTCCACCTGGGTTGGAATACTTAACTCAGGCAAGTGTATTGCATGAACTATTCATGAATCAAATAATTTAAGTGTCTAAGCTGGAGTATTGGACAAAGAAATTCATAAAAGTCTGAAATAGAAAAATAACATTTTATATCACTAGATACTTCTAATTCTTCTAGATCAGATTCAGTTTTTAAGGAGAACATGAGTGTGCATAATAATTGTGTTTTCTGTAATTTTAAATTTCCCTAAAAAATGGTTATTAATCACAGTTTTCAGTTCAGTTTTCTACTTATTTCATGTATCGTTTCACTGAATCATTATAGGAAAGTCTCTGATATACAGGAGTTATAATTGCCATGTTTCTCCTAAGGAAACAACATGGTATAAAAAATTGTATACCTTGTCCACGATAGTAGACCTGGACTTTGGTACTGAGCTACATATTCTTTAATAGTGACCCCCAATTCACGCCCTATTAGATGACTCATTTTTACCTCCAGTAAAACTCCTGTCTACGTTGTTGCTTACGTCCTTTGAGTGATGCAGTTTTTTAAATCCGACAGATAGGAAATAAAGCCACGAATATGCTGCACTACACGATAATGACTTGCTGCAGTATTATTTTTTCCATCAGCACAGAGACTAAACTTTAATCTCCTGCTGTTTTAGCCAACAAATGCAGTTCTGTGGCTACTGACCTCCTGCCCTGGCAGTGGCTCAACTGTTCAAACTGTGGCCTGGCTCTGTGGCTCCTGCCAAATATAGCTTTAAATTAAATCTCTATTGTTCTATTTACCAGTAAGATTTGGGAGTCAAAGGAGGGGTGAAAGCCTGCTAGCTCAGAAGGTTGAGTAGCAACTAGCTGACCTTCTCACTTTACTGGTATCTCCAAAAGAGAGCATCCTTCCACTCCGTCAAAACAAAAGAACCTAGTCAGACACTCTCCGACTCTCTATGATTACTTTCTGTCAACTAGTTGCTAACTTGGTTTCCTGACCCAAAGATGATTTTATTTAATTAGTGCAAATGGAACCTCGGGCTTCACGGTCGAATCATATATCCCACAATACAGCAGTATGACTTTTAGCCTTTATTTGATAAAGGAAATTAAGTAAAATAGGAGTAAATGTCTGTCCACTCGATAAACTTATAAACAAGTAGCCTTGTGATGACTATCCAGTTCTCAGTCAGTCAGGTATCTTTGTAGATACTCCATGTGAATTTAATTTTCCACCAAGTTACTCAAAAGTGTAGGATGGGAAACTCATCAATTATTTGCTAATAAAATAACTTCAAAATAGATACTTATAAAATTAGGACCCTACATATACCAGGAAAAATCTACCCATACTACAAATGATGACATTGGTCACACATGATATTTTTCCATCTTGTAGAACAGAAGTTATAAATAAATTGAAATGTTATAAATATTCCTTGAGAAACTTTTAGAAAGAATGCTGTTTTATACATACAGAAACTTGTTATAAGTCAGATGTATTTGACTAAAATGTTATCTTATGGTAAAGAATTTCCAGAAGCGTTTTGAAATTTTTAAAAATATCTTTTAAATAAAAAGCAATACAAATATGAATCATTGATAACTAATTTCAAGCACATATTCTCTCTTCTCTATAACAGATAGATCAGATTTTGGTTCATCAGCAAATTGAACTTCTGGAAGGTACGTATGCCGTGTAATGATGGTGTTTCTAGAAGTAAAAGCAGTTCATACAGGTCCAGGCCTGCCAGTTGCTTTCGCTACAGCAGTCTCCTGTGGGAGGTTCAGCCAGCAGCTTACAGATGCCTGTCTTGCAGTGGTTCGCCACCTTCCTGGTGCTGTGACCCTTTAATACAGCTCCTCATTGATTTAAGCTTTAAGATACTGTAATGTAAATACACACATATAAAATTCTAAAGCACATTAGTTTTCAGTGTTTAGGTCTTTTAAAAACAGGATGTACTTAATTTTCTTATTTTTATAAAAATGACATTTAATTTTTCATGTTCTTTGTAACACTTAGATAATGAAATTACTCAGAATTTACATTTTTAGTGTGCATCACACATTTACTGACATTTCTGTATTCAAATCTAAATATACAAAAATGATATAAACATAAAACTTTTGACTGTTTAAATTTTCACTTTTTTAATAATCACAAGGAAAATTAGATGCTAAAAAATATTTTTAAATTTCATGCCCAAGCTCAGATTTCTGAGGCTAAGATATTAAAACAGCCATAGAGAGGATAATAATTGTCTGCTAGAAATCAGAGGAGTGACAGCCAAGTGTTGAGAGAGATTCCCATGATTGCGGAATTCAGAGACTGTCTCAGCCCCAACAAAGGCTCTTCAGCGAGTTCACCATGACCAAGAGTATCTCCAGATGCCCAAAACTCCTTGCACATAGATAGCATATGGCACTTGAGCTTCTACAAATTTTAAATAATTATTTGTGGTTTTGGACATTTTTCTGTGAGCCATAACTCTAGGATCAGAAAGCTATGAAGAAGGAAGGCCATCTAGTCTGTCTTCCTGGCTGGACAGAAAGAGAAGATCCCAGTGTGAGAGTCATCACTTGAAGCTCTGCGTGTGGGAGGACTTAGCTTCACTCTGTTCGCCCGCCATGGCATAACCTTTGTAGGCTGTGCACAAGGCCTCTTGTCTAACACCTCTCTTCCACTTTGGATTTATTTCTGAACTGAACATTATTTATTTCCTGGGCCAATATCGTTTGCAGATTCACTTTCGTTTTCACTCCCCCTTTTCACAGCTGTGCTTTTAGAAGAATCCTTCTCGTTGCTTTTGCTCAAATGGCAGGAGAAAGTGTGTGTGTGTGTGTGTGTGTGTGTGTGTGTGTGTGTGTGTGTATGTATGTGTGTGTGTGCGCGCGCGCGCACGCGTGTGTGTATCTCACAAACCATGAATTCAATTCATAGACTATAAACATAGCAATCACTCTGTAAGCCCTAAAGCAACACTCTGCCAGAAGAGATGACTGGGCATTTATGCACACACCTCGCCCGACCTTCCCTTTCAGCACTGCACCTCCACAGACACTGAAGCCCGTGTGACACGGAGGTGGACATGCAGCTTGATCCCTGAGGAAGTCTCACATACGGATGTCTTTTGTCTTTCCTTCTTACCTTAACATTCTCCTTTCCCACTGCTGTGTCCTAAGTGTCCCGAGTCCAGATCATCTCTCCACTGCTTGTGTCTCACTTCCTGCTGCTCCCTGCAGTCTCAGGCACCCTTCCCATTGCTACCTCAGGAGAGAGTCACGGTGAATGGGCTTCCCCTGTGTGCTTTTAGTCTTAACAGGCTTTGAAACAAATAACAAATATGAAATCAAGAACAGCCTTGGGCAGAGAGTTTATTTTGCTGTGGAAGATACTGACTGCTGCACCCGGAACTGCTGTGGAGCAGCTAGACCTTTCACCTTGAGGATCCTGGACAATCTGGGCCGTGAAGTCATGACTCTGGAGAGACCCCTGAGATGCAGTAGCTGTTGCTTTCCCTGCTGTCTCCAGGAGGTCAGTATGAAGTTCCCACAGCAACTGAGAAGAAGAGCAGCAGAGTTTTCAAGAATACATTAACCCTGGGTGGTATGGCTATGGTTCCATTCAGTATGCACTCTTGCTTTTGTAGATAGAAGTCCAAGCTCCTCCCGGTGTGCCCGTAGGTTATGTGACTCAGACCTGGCATCCATGTCTGCCAAAGTTCACTCTTCAAAATGAGAAGAAGGAGGATGTTCTAAAAGTCATTGGTCCCTGTGTTGTGTGCACCTGCTGTTCAGATATTGACTTTGAGGTAAGAAATCTCACAATGTTCCTAGGATGTGCTTTGCTGACATGAAAAATATATATATATATTCCTATAGGATGTTCCTAATGCATTACCTAAGTAGTGGAAACTGATGTGTGCTCATCTGACTAATGATTGATGATTACTCTGATTGAAGTTCAGTGTAGATAAAAAGCAGAAATCTATAGTGCGGGCAAAGAAGAAGGAAAGAAAAGTAATATAAAAAAAATAACATTTAAGATCTTTGTATGTTTTGGTGAGGAGATAGCCCAGTTGGCCAAGTGCTCTCTGCACAGGTGTAATATTCTGTGCTTAGATCTGCAGCATCTCTGTGCAAAGCACGGCATAGAGGCACGTGCCTGCGTTCCACTACTGGGAAGATGGAGGCAAAAGACTGCCTGGGGCTTGCGGCCAAGCTGCATCAGCAGCTGAAGACTCAGGCTCAAAAATAAGGTTGCGAGCAGTAAACCCTGTGTCTAAAGACTTGGCTTCCACACATATGCATGCTGATGTGCACGCTCACAAACAGCTGCACACACAGTGTGCACACGCAAACACACTAACTTCTGTATCTTTATTCTTTGTGTCACACTTTTTAAGTAGAAGAGTAACCAAGCCACCAAAGTGGGCTTCCTAGGCCCTCTCTTTCTTTTCCCCTCCTTCTAAATTACAAGCTTCGCGAGAAGAGGTGGATCACAGTCATTTGCATATATGCCACCTTCTTACATGGATGCTGAAGACCCGAGTGCAGATAATTCATGCCTTGTTAGTGACAATTTCAATGTGATTGGTTTAAAAGTTCTTGTCTTTTCAAGGTTTTACTTTTCACAGGTTCCACTGCTTGTAGTCAATAGTGACTCTGGAAATATAGAATGGGAGGTCCCAGAAATAATACTTTATAAGATGTAAATTACGCCCCATTTCCAGTCGAGTGAACTCCCCTCAGGCTGTCCTGCTCTACCTGCCTGGATGTGTTCCATCTTCCTGCATGCCCTCCACATGGTCCTCCATGAAGCATCTTAAATCTCAGTCAGAAACCAACTCTTCTGCTCTTTATGCATTAGCCCAGTGGCTCTCAACCTTCCTGCTGCCACCCTTTAATACAGTTGTTCGCATTGTGCTTATCCCCAACCATAAAATTATTTTGTTGCTACTTCATAGCTGTAATTTTGCTACTGTGATGAATTGTAATATAAATATATGATATGCAGGATATCTGATATACAACCCCTGTGACATTGTACTTCCATAGGGATCATGACCTGCAGGTTGAGAAACCATTATCCTAAAGCAGTCACATGACCTCTGTAGCCTTTATTTCATTTCATCTCACTACTTCATTAAGGGAAGGATTAATAGAGAATAAGATCTTTTGAGAGGGACACCCATACCCATAACTTTCATCATAGGATATTATCATATTTTTCTATTTTACTAATGTTTCTCTTAAAACATTTAGTTTTCTTGATTTATACAATATACACTATAACAGGAATGAATGAATAGTAAAATCATTTTGCACTTGCTAATTACGGGTTTGCATCTCTAGTATTGTCAGTCTTGGTTCACATGGCCCTTTATGCCTGACTATAATGTGTAAATGACAGCAATTGCATGTAAGATGCTAAGATGTTACAAAAGAACGTTTGTTTTAGAGCAGCTTGTCACCGTGTCATATCTGACACAACTCTAATGGTTCGTGACTTCAAACTGACATTGCTGTGCTCACATCATGGCCTTTGGTCCATCCGAGTTTCTGTGCATTGATGGAAGCTCATGTAGATGGCTCTTACGTGGAACAGGAAGTGACCTCCCATCTGTCGAGGAAAGTGTGTCCTAGGACTGTGCCCACAGCAGCTCAGTGGGCGATACTGCTCATTGGTTGCATATCAAGGCCAAGCAAGTTTGATGACACCCTGTCATCAAATTAGACATAGGAAAAAGAAGAGAAAAGGAAGAGAAAGTGTACTCTGCCTAGTGTGGGTGTGGAATGAAAGTATTACTCTATGAACAATGGTTTGTGACTATTCATTAGAGATAAACATCAGCACATGTGAGGTACCATCCTCCTCCAGCCACACCAAGAGGTTGACTACCTCTGAATGTCCTCGTTGTTTACTTGGTAGATTCTGTCTGATAAAAAGGACTTAAGGCTGTTCCCTCCGTTGATGCGTTTTGTAGGTTTGGAAAGGACACACCTCCTCCTGCTTAGACTCAAGTCTGTGTGTACGTACTTTGCTGAGCATCCACGTGCCCTCTGCGGAGTGGCTTTAGTTTATGCCTTACCAATTCTACTGTAAATTCAGCCCTCGGCTTTCCTCCCACAGCACCCCCAAATCAGAACCTTTTTCACACTGGAAATCTGATTTCACACACATCTTGCATTTTTTTTATTCCCCACTTGTTATCAAGTCCTATCATACCTCTGCCCTGGGAACCTTCCTTGGAGCTTCTCATTGGTCCCTTCCACTCACAGCTGGTCTTTCTTGGCTTTTGCATCTCAAGCCCTGCACTGCCTACCACCCATGGTTGTCAATGAGCCTCTACCCCACTTAAACTGTCAAGACTACAAGAAAGCAAAGCTTTTTGAAGTGACATTTGAGCAGTAGTTGTATTATTATTTTCCCAATAATAGAAATAATCTAGACAGTGTATCAGTGAGGTATTAAAATGTTTTTCTCCTGAAATTTGTTTTGCCTTAAGTGTAAGAATTTGTATTGTCTGTCCCTGTTGGATGCAGAGAATGTTAGTTTTGTCAGTATGCAATTAATAGTTGTAAGGACCTACAGTTTATATAATTTAATGCAATATTTGTTTCTTTGAATCGCAACTTTGGAAGCATGTCTGCTGTTTAGTTTTTGGAAATGTTTATGACTTTATTTTTGCTATGCAGCTCAAATCTCTAGATGAAGAATCTGTAGTTGGCAAAATTTCCAAGCAGTGGTCTGGTTTAGTGAGAGAGGTCTTCACAGATGCAGATAACTTTGGGATCCAGTTTCCACTTGACCTTGATGTGAAGATGAAGGCTGTCATGCTTGGAGCATGTTTCCTCATAGTAAGTCTGTTCCCACTGGTCCTCTTTATCGGTGGCTTTCCTAGTGTCATTCCCAAATCACAAATTTTGTATTCCAAAATGGCATATGAAATGAACAGGTTTTTATATCAGTACTCACCGTTCAACTTGGTCTGAAATTCCATTTAACATGTCACTGGACACAGTCTAACACAGTTGATTGAGGAGACTGTTTGTCCATAAGTCTTGGGACTTAGAGTTATTCTAAGATTCAAAATTGGTGCTCTGGGGAAGATGGCAGCTTTTTAGGCACAGACAAGGTCATGAAGAATTTAATTAACTTGTTCATTTAAAATTAGGCAAACTTGTAAATCTAACCTTACAAAGATAAATCCTGGTGACTTGAGAGGAAGTGGCACTGCAGTCGAGCCAAGCGATTAGCAAATGGCTAGAAGGGGAAAGGAAAATCAAAGAGATCCAAGAAATAAAGTCTCCATGATTTGATAGAACTCATGGAGGAAATGTCAGGTTAGACCCGCACAGGAACAAAATGGTCTGGGGAGACAGTGAGCCTGTTCAGAGGAGAGCTGCTGACCTAGGGTCAGTGAGCTGCACCCCTCCTGCTTTCTGCCTGTGAAGCCCAGGTCCAAAGCCGAACCTGGAATTCCTGTCACTAGAGACATTCCATTCCTAGAGAGGACTAGCAAAAGTTGAGGAAGCAAGATAAAAATAATTTGGTGGGTGGGTATGAAAAAATGGTGTCTGGAGAATTTATCCGGACATTAATGAGACTGGTCTGGAGAAGAGCAAAGGCAAAAGGGGTGAAATGATTGCAATTGAAAGGGAGCGGGGAAGGCAGAGCTGGCATGGCTGTATTTTCCCACTGTTCTGATGCTGCTGAGTTTTTACACCTTCCCTTTGTGTGTGGGGATTGTTCTCTGTTTGGTTGCTGAAAACGCTTTTCTTTTTATCTTATTCAGGATTTCATGTTTTTTGAAAAAACTGGAAATGAGGACCAAAGTGCAGGAGTATGGCAGTAGTTTCTTGAGATTCCTCAAGAGGTTTAAGGACTACATTCTGGTGGATACTATCTGAAAGAACTCACATGGCTTTTGTTTCTTTATTGAAATAACTGTGTTGATTAACCTATGATCCCTTTACCTCATGTTGTACAATTTGTGCTTTCGAATTATAGTTTATTTTCTATACTTCTGTCATGTATTTGTTTTATACATCCTTAAAGTGTTCACTGTGAATTAGTGAGATAATATATGAATGTTTACACAAACAAATGAGATTGTCTAAGAAAAATGCTTTGACTTACAATCTTTGATTTATTTTCCATTTTATAAAAACTTAAATTTTTATTGTAATTTAACATGAAATTACATATTAAATGTAATTAAAGTTTATACAAAAGACCTGATGTTATTTATAAATACTATTTAAAACCTTTTTTAAAAGTTTCTGTTTCCTTTACCTTAGGGTTAACTATTTCTCAGTATAGTTATTATTAAGGAAACAATAAATGTCTTTTCTTTCCCTCTTTAGAAAGTCAGCTTAGTTATGTAATTCTATTTGTATACTTTTCTACCAATAATACATTTATTACATAATGATGATGAAGTTCAATATATAACAATAATACCATTATGTATGTGTTATATATCTAAGTATGTATGTATATATGTATGTATATACACATATATGTGTGTATATATATATATATGTGCCTTTTGGGGATAGGGTCTCATAATGTAGCCCTGGCTATCCTAGAACTCACCATATAGATCAAACTCTTTGAAATCACAGAGATTCTCCTGCTTTTGTCCCCTGGGTGCTGGGATTAAAGGCTTATGCCACCACACCACAGCTGATAAGACTTTTATTGACAATCCAGAAGTGCCTTCCAATGAATAAACGAAGTCACAATTTTCTGCCAAAGGAAGACTCATTTTAAAGACTCAAAAATTTCATAGTGGCACAATGTTGAAACTATTTTCTCATGGAATGTTTAACTCTTATATCTAATATTTCTAGGAAAAATTGGCTACTGCTCAGATGTTCAGTAAATAGAACATATATAAACCTCAACAGTTATTGATTACAATAACAGTCAAATGCCCCAAATAAAAACTTATAGATCTATTTTGGTCCAAAGTGGACCTATAAAAGGCAGTGCTGCTGGTGATGTTCTAAATGACAGTGTGGATGGACCCAGCTTAGGCTGGACTCTGACCCAGTAAACAGTCAGATTGCTAGGGGATATGCAGAAACCTAAGGCCTCATTCCTTAGAAATCATGTGACAGTCATGCATTATGCATGACAGGAAAAGCAATTATTTCCCTGTGGGGGCATGTACAGAGGTGAGGCTATTTCACCTTGTCTGAAGGGCAGAGAATTTGAGGGTTTTTTTAATTTGATGTTGTTTGTTGTTTGTTTTTTTCTCTTTCAAAGTTATTAACAATAGGTGTGTCTACAAAACAAGAGATTCTGACCTAGGGTGTGGTTACTTGTGTTTTGGACATTAAAATGGCCTACAGAGGTAGATCTGTCCCACCCTGATCAAAGGTCAGGAATACTTCTGCTCCTTCTTTTGAAATAGGAGGTTTGGCTTAGGGAGTGACTGCCTATACTTAGTCTAGGGTGGGCTCACTGCCCCAAACATCAAATACTTTACTTTGAAATTAATGGCTCTATGTCTCAAGATTGGACCAAGTAACTGTTCTGGTTGTTCTTTGTATCATGTTAAAGCAGTCTTTTCCCCTTTTGTACTGGGGCATAGAAGTATATGGAAAATTAAACATGGGCAAACTCAGAACTAAAAATTCAGTATGCATTGGGTGGCCCTCCTGGTACTATCCTGTGTCTCTGTGTTTCTTTCTTATCTCTGTTCTTCCTGTCTAACATTTCTAATCCTCATGCCCCTACCCTGGAACATACAAACCCACTGTGGCTAGGATTGCAGCAGGAGTCACCTCAAAAAGGTGGCCCACGACAATCCAACCCCTCAATGATCGTGTAGTTCCTGATTAACCCAAAGGAGTCTGCAAATGATCAAAGTCCCCATCTAGCTCCTAGACTTAAAATTCTCTTTTCCCTCTGCCCTGCTCTAATTCACAGGCTGTTCTGTGTCACCTGCCTCCCTCCACCTGCTGCTACCTGTGTCCTTAAACTGGAAGGCTCTTTCTGCCATTTGCAGTTCTAATTACCCAGAGACAGATGTGGCAGTTTGATTTTTCAATAAATCTTTTACCTATCCACAGAGTGATCTAGTTGCATGGTTTCACTACACCCTAGCTTCCTTCTTCCCACCTTTGGGGTGTTGAGGGTGGAACCTGGAGCCTTTTGGAGAGCCATGTGTAATGGTAAAAGACTGTGGTGCAGTACCCCAGAGGCAGCAGCCAGCCACTGCAGGTGGTTTAGGACAGTGGTGGGGGGAGACCATGAGGGCCTCGAGGGGCAGACGAGGGGCAGCCGGTCCTACCACCTGAGGCCTCTGTGGTTCCCAGGAGGGTAAGAGACCAAGTCCCATGAGGAGCTGTGGCAGTTGAGAGACCAACATGGATAGACATGCCATACAGAGAAAGTGGGTATTTATTTAGTGGGTTATGGAGGGGAAGTGGAAAGCAGGGAAGGGGAGAACAGGGAGAGCAGAGAGAGGCAGAGAGAGAGAAAAAGAAACAGAGAGAGGGGAGTGGAATAAGAGGAGAAGCTACCTTTTCTTCAGGAGAGAGATGGGGAAAGAGAGACAGCTCAGGCTGGAAGCAGAAGGAAGATCTGCTTGCCTTGGTGGACAGGGGAGGGAATGGGCAGGGCTTGTCTCTTAAAGGGACAGGACAGACCATTACACTATGTCCTTTACCAATGTGGCTTTCATTCTTTACCAATGTGGCTTTCATTTTCAAATGAAATGTGGTCTATCAATTTAGGTAAGGGTACGACTTACTCTTTATGGAGTAAAATCTGTCCCATTGCTACAGACTAGTGTCACCAACTAGGTGCCTTGATAGGGTTTATTTTCAATGTCAGTTAAAAAAAAAAAAAACTAACAGGCAGGAAAAATCTCAAGCTTGATGGGTAGCGAGGAAGAAAACTCAAACACAGAAGGCAGAATCAGCCTTTGAGGAAAGGCTGTTGGTTATTGGGAGTAAGGAAAACATAGGGTTCTAGCAGGCACAAGGAGGAAAAGACATTCTAAAATGGAGAGAGGGAACTCAGGAAGCCAAAACCCCACTCTCCTCCCAAGGCCTGGGTTTTTTAAGCCTCTAAAGAGTCCTCCTTTCCTAATTGAGGATTGTCAGTTGACAGGAGGAAGGACTAGCCCACAGCTCCTTTGTAAACAATTACTGTTTAGGCTTTGAACTTGTTAAGCAAGTTCATCAGCAGGGGTCCTAAGGATAGTGTTAGTTCCACCATTCCAGACAGGACCACTACCACAATTTAAAGCCAAATTTGAAGCAAGCATTAACTACTGGCCAGGTGGATGGATTCTGGCCATGTTCATCTCTGGTTTTCCAGAGTAGTGGCTTAAGTCACCGTTTGCAGAGGCTTAAGTGTTTCCTATCAGGTTCAATCAAGGCAGGCATACAGCCTGAATACTTCCTGCCTGTAAATCTCCCGCCCATGTGTGATCAAGCACCTTCAGTGCAGATGGGTCAAATACTTGTTTAAGGAGTAGAAACCAGTGGCTTGTTAATCTCCCTTGACATTTCAGGCACTTGGGCTTGCTGATCACAGGGCTTTTTCTTTCGTGGATCTCGAAGGCACAGCAATTAAAACTCAAAATGTAACTTTGGCTCTCACAATAAGAGAAAATGGCCACCAGCCCCTTGTTTGAAGCTGCCAGGAATTTGTTTTGGGTCAGGCGGGTGAGAAAGGAAAGAGCCCTTTGGAAGTCTGCCACCTTTATTATGTAGTCATTGACCTTGCTCCCTCTTTCTGCCGGTCGGGGACTCTAACTACGAGCCCCTCTCTAGAATTTTTATCTGTTAAGAAATTAAAAGAATTCTGTCATCATTTTGTGGGGGGAGGAGTAAAAGGAGACAGGAAAAAATTGCGCACAATTACTTAGTGGACTTGATAAGAACTGTGATGGTGAACAGTTACATTTAAAGTTTAGACTCACTATGATTAAAACGCCAAGCAAGTGAAAAATGCCTCTAGCATGTAAGTCCCTAGCTTGTACAGGCTGTACCTTAGCAGTCTAGTTACCCCACCCTCGCTCCTGCAGATCTTTTAAAATTTGCTGTTCTAGCAAGATAGTAGGTCATAACTGAATAAAAAGAAAAAAGGGCCTGACTGCTCCTTGGTATGTTGGAGAAGGTTTTTTATAGATAAGAGGGAGAGCACAAGCCAGAGGCAGAGACATCTGGAAGAGTTCATAGTGAACAGGGCTAGACTGAGCTGGGCCATGTGAAGAGAAAGGGGAAGAAAAATGGGCTGCCAACCAAGAGGGGCAGCCTGGGCTAAGAAACTGGCCAAGAGGTAAAGGGTAGACCAAAAAATGGACCAGGTAACCAAAATGGTTGAATTATATAGGGAAGGGTGTAATGGAAAAACTAATGGCTTATTAAAGATTGCTGTGGAATCCCTGGCAGGCAGGGGGCAGGGTCCTGAGAGCAGCTAGTCCCAGGCAGGGCCTGGCCTGAGACCATGGGGCAGGTTTCTGAAGGTGGCTGGTCCCTGGTGGTGAGCCATGTGAGGGCAGCAGGTGGGTGACAGACAGATGGGCACCCCATACAGAGTGAGGTGGGATATTTATTTAGTGGTTATGGAAGGGAAGGGAGAAGGGCAGAGAGGAAGAGAGAGAGAGAGAAAGAGAGAAGAGACAGAACCTGCCTCTCCAAGAGGGAGACAGGAGGAAAAGAGAGAGACTAAGGCTACTAGCAGGAAGGGAGTGGGCGTGGCTTGTCTCTTAAAGGGACAGAACAGATAATTACATTCCCATCTCTTTTATAATAAAAAGATGGGAGGTTAGGCACCACAGGTTAAAGGAATTGGGTTGGCAGATTCTCAAGACTTCTTGCTTATTTGTGGGCATCATCTTTGGGGGGAGCCTGAGAAGGCTGGGTGCTCAGATCACTGGTGGGAGAAGTTTAAGGGTAGTGGGCCGGGTATGCCAGTCATACCCTGAGGGATAAAGAAATATCCTAGTGGCCAGCATCAGCTTTGATATATCAATAGAATCTCAGGTTTGTCCTGTGTTTGAGACTCAACCATAAGTCTTAACTGCTATTTCTGCCCTTGTAATCAAACTTGCTTACTTTGCTCAAAGACTAGGACAACTGCAATACATACTGTGTTAAAATTAGACTCTGCCTACAAGTAGACAAAATACATGTAATCTTGTGGTTTTGGACTGGGTTGATATGACTAGAAGCTGTAGTCCTGTCGCCAAGAGTATCCAACGCCAGTATTTAATAAATCCTCCTCTTATTAAAATTTATTCATGGTTATGTTGAATCTTTGATTGACTCCAGACCCATTACAATTATTGGGAGACTCCATGACAGAGAGACCCATTTATCCAAATGTAAACAACAGCTTTCTTGTGATTATGTCTGTTGGGTCCTGGAATTGTGCAAATAACAGGGAGCAGATCCCCAAAGTCTATAAAGCAAAAGAACTTTATTAAAAAAAAAAAAAAAAAAAGCAAAGCACCGTGGGAAATAAAACCTGCCTAACCAAGACCACAGAAAATTTTTTGATTCTGTCACCCCAAGAAGGGGCATTGAATATCCTTTCATGGAGAGGGCCATGTGTAGGGGGTATAGGATTTTCTGCCTCTGGACAGTATGGTTCCTGGAGTTGAGACTTATGATCTAGGGAAAGAGGGGGTCCTTGGAGAGTACAGCTCTTTGGATTAGTGACCCGTTGTGGAGTGTATTCCAAGAGTTGGGGTTTATAGCATCTCCTTACAGGGTGTTAATTCAAGGTGTTTGTGTTGTCTTTTCCTTATCTGGGAGAATGCAAGGCAGGTGAAAGCGGCTATCAGTCCTAATGTACTCAGAAATATGAATATTGGGTAAAACCGTACACTTCTTCATATTACCGGGCTCTTCAACAACAAAAACACTATAAAGAAAAACAGCATTGACTGGTTATGGTGGCGCCTACAAATACTCTGGGGAACTTGGGGATTTGATGGCTTATGGGATAAATACTCAAACTCTCCCATCCCCAAACAAATAAACCAAGCAAAGCAAATTTCAACAAAAAGAGAAGTAGCGAAAGCATTCCTGAGTCCCAGAGTCTGAAGAAAGCAGTGGAGTAAAGTTCTCTTAAGAGTTCCAGAAATGTGCACAGACCAGATCACTTCTAGCCCAGAGCTGGAAGTGGGAGGGGCAGTAAGGGCCCCAGAGCTCAACTCTGTTTGGCTTGACTTTCACCTAGGGTACAGGGGCGTAACTTTCCGGTGGGGGGGGGAAAAGGAAATCTTTTTATATGCAAAACGCAAAACTCAAGAAAGGAAACCTTAGCCACCACCGGCAGCTGAGTCACTTCGGGCGCTTTTCTCCCCACATTTAGTGGAGTGTATAGAACCCTTGCTTTTCACAGAGGGGTCTGGGGAGCAGCGTCACTGCGGGTTCCAGGATTCGCTGCTGAATAACGGTAAGCCCTATCTGTCGCACGAGGATCTGTGGCACTCGCAGGACACAAAAATTCAGAAGTCCCGGGAAGAGGAATCTGAGGGTGGAGATGTGCGCTAGAGGTTGACAAAGGTGTCCTAGAAGCCTGGAAAGTGAAAGTGGGCACAGAGGCAAGGAAGGGACTCTGGCTGGCGAGGTAAAACGTAGCCCAGTAAGGTTTGCCTGTAGGCAGGTGGAGGTTTAGGGTTATTTTTTGCGCATCTTTTAGCAAGGAGACTGTCTTCCATTTTCTAGCGTGTCTTTAGAGGTGTTCTTTGTCTTTCCACTTGAGGCTGGTCTTTAGGTTGTCAAAAAGATTTCCTGTTTAATTCGGGGAAGAGTCCTATCTCAACGGAGCTCATCAGCCTTGTTCTGATATGGGAGGCATCTGTCTACATTTGTAAAAATATTAATTACAGAGACAAAAGGCCAAAAATAAAAACACCCCCCCTCACAACCCAAATAATCAGTCCTTGACTGCTAGTAGCTGGACCTAGTACTTGTGAGATTTGTCACACTAATATTAGAGACTAACTTCTAATGTCCCAGACAACCTCATCTTCAAGGACCACTCTCAAGAAGAACTGTTAATGCTGTAAATCATTTTACTTAACAAGACAATGGAGTGCTCACAGCTGAAATGCAAAGAGCCCACGTGCACTAAGACCAAGGAATTGTTCTTATCTGTTTCAGACAACCTATCCCTCTCAGGAGGGTCATTCTCTCTGAGAATCTGCTTCTGTCTCTCGAAGCAGATGTTATTAAACATATTTAAAATATCAATTCTGGTCCAGTGACTGCTTTTACTTCATACTTCTGCTTGTCATTACCCTGACCAGAGTTTACAGAGACTACAGAGTCTGAAAGGTGTTTTCAGGCGTACCCCATGCCATTTGTGGCACAGGATGCCAAATGTGGATGTGCATGTCATAAATAATAGCAAGGAAGTAGTAGATGGCCCTTTCCTCTTCCTTCTTTCTGTACGCTTAGCCTTTCATATTACATCCTATTTGCAAAGATCACATCAGGCACACACTGCTTCACAATCCAGTAGAACCCTGAATCAAGGAGGTTTATTAGAGGAACAAGTCACAGATCATGCTAGCTATTGAGCGATAAATACTTTTAACTGGAGCCCAAACTGTGCTTGGCATTCTAGAATTCCAGATGCACAGGAAAGAAAGGAACAGCAGGAGAAGGCAGAGTGGAATAGCTCATCAGCTGCCCACTCAGGCTGTTTGAGGGTGGCCCTCTCCTTTGCTTCATATCTGTGGACGGACCCTGAGTCAGCTTGTTTTAGAGATTGTGTAAGTAATACAGACTTAAAGTATTAAATTGATTTTGTGTCAACTAATGTAAGTTGTTAGAGTAGATGCTAATACTTCATAAGGGACTGAGTGACAGTAGCTTTTATTATGCAAACACTTAAATGCTAATTAGAGAATGTTTCTGCAAATATGTGTGTGAGCGCATGTGTGCCCACTTGTACTAGTTGATATAAAATCTACATTCAAAGTTTATGAATAAAATTCTCTAAGATGCTTTCCATAAATATTCCTGAGCAGGTTTTCTTTATCCTTGAATGCCAAAGTGGAATTTGGTAGAAAGTCTTACTGTTTCAAGGAATACACTGCGTTTAGCCAGATCTCTCTCATTCCGGTACTTCTAGCTTGCCCAGTGTCCCCAAGAGCTCACTGACATATTTGAGCCCAAATTCGTGCAAGCACAACTCCTCTGGCTGCATAGAACATCACCCAAAACACAGCTCAGCAGCTCAAGTGCATGTCTTTTTAGATGTTAACCTCTTGAATGCACAAAATGTATCTACAAACGTATTAGGGCGTAAAGTTTGTAAATCGTTAGAGGTTAATTTCCCGACACTGATATGTTCCAGTGGCCATCACGAGAATTCTAAGTCTTCAATGTCCTACCAGTCAGTGAGAATGAGACACTACGTTGAGGGAAGAGTAGAAAATAGGTCAGAAATTGAGACAAAATTAATGAAAATAAGCAATTTTCTCATTAAGTAGCCAAAACCTATTTTTTACTTACTTGGTTGGCATAATAGTTTTCTGATATTTCAGAAATACTTTTGAAAGTTATAAGAAAATTTTCTGATCTCAGGGGTATGGGTTAAAAGCTTTGACTAAACCATGAACTGTGGAGACAAATTGCTGTCCCCACAGCATTTTCTCTCTCCTTGCTGGGAGAGTGTAGCAGTAATCCCATAGCTCAGGATGCGAGTACAGCCGTGTGGTTTTTCCCAGAATGAAGTCCCAACTTCCCATCCATGGTTCAGAAGCTATATGTGATCATCATCAGATGGTGCCTAAAATTCTGTTCTGGTGCTATGGCGATTCACATGGCATGGAACATAGGATAACTCTACTAGAATCTGTAGGAATACAACATGGATATTTCTTCTTTTCCTAAAGCCTTTTTGTGATTCTTTTCTTTTATAAGAATTATTTTCATAATGATGACATACATTATTAACTAATTCATTACGCCAGACCCAGCTGCTTTCAAACCTGAGAAACATGCCTGAGAATAGACCCATTAAGATGATGAAAGCTGCCAAGCAGTGGTGGCACAGGCCTTGAATCCCAGCACATGGGAGACAGAGGCAGGTGGATCTCTGAGTTTGAGTCCAGCCTGGTCTACAGAGCGAGTTCCAAGACACAATTTGCAGATTCCCATCCTGTCATCATATTCTCAGTTTCTAACCTGCAGTAGACTTCTCAGCTTAGCATAGCTAAACCCAATATACTTTTAAAATAGAAGAAAATATTTCCATCTCAAATATGTGGTTATAAAGTCCCACAATTTTCATTCTAATTCATCTGTTAACTGAATTAAACACACATAAATGAATGAGTTGAGTGATATTTAAAAAAGTCCTCAGAAAGGCAACATGTCAAAAATATCAGTTTGCAAGCCAGAATGGTTCCTTCTATGTTAAGGCCATGTTTCTTTCTATAACTCAACAACAAAAACACTTGAATTTATGATCAATAACCCAATAAGAAATGAAGGAGAAAATAAGAGTAATGTCTACTAGGTCATAATTTCTGTAATGATAGAGTCATCGTCACCCAGAGTGTAACCAAAAGTAACATATTTTATATGTATTGACTACTTGAGGTGGGTAAATGACTCACTAGAGAGAAGTGACTATGAAGAAGTAGTGAACTAAAACATTTGTGCACATAGTAAGATGATTCAAGACATAATATACAGAAGATAACATTTTAATGTGTTACTTGACTATAAGTGAATCGCATAGTTTTTAGAAGTCAGTTAATTATGACTTAGAAACTGAAAAGTTTCTCTACCCCGATAAACCTTTCTGCCAACGCAACCATCCAAATCAGACCGAATTAGAAAAAGCCTGGGTTTAATGGGTACAACGCTCCTGGATGATTTTCCAGTCCCCAAGAGAGGAGACAGAAAGGAAGACCGGAAAACCACATGTCTGTTTTCTCGGGGGCAGCTTAAATACCCCGTGGAAGTGGTCTCGAGCTTCTCTGGGGGGAGGGGGTCATCATTTGGCGGGTTTTCTAAGATGAAGCAGGGTTTGGAGAGAGATGGGGGAGGGGACTTGGAGTGGAACGTCTACCTGAACATTTATTTCAGACTGTAGATATATGGACGCCAGCGGCTGGGGTGAAGTTCTCACTCAAACAGAAACTTTGTACACTTCAGCCCTGTTGGGGAATATTATTTTAAAGTGTGTTGCATTTCTTTCCCTGCTGCTTTTGTTAACAATTAAAAGGTGTGTTTAATTAAAATAAAATTAACCTGCGAGCAGGAGGCTGCGTCAGCAAGTATCTGGCAGGAAGTGGTAAGGAGGAACCACGCGCATAGCAAGGGTTTTTAAGAGCGAGAAAAGGACGGGGTTGTTTGGAAGAAGCCAGCCAAGGGAGAAGATTAGCTACTTGCTCTTCAGCTTTCTCACCGAGAAGAATTCCATCTCAAACCTTAAATTGTGAGTTCTTTAGATTTAGATAAAGCTTCCCTTGGTAGTTCTGTAAGATTAGCTGTCTGAGGGAACAGAATTCCCCTCCCACTGCTGCCCTTGAGTTGCTTAAGGAGCAGGGACAGTGGGAAAAAAACAAAACAAAACACGAAAAGCCCAAATGGGGTGGGGGAATGGGTGGCTCAGGCCTTTAATCCCAGCACTTGGGAGGTAGGTGGGTCTCTGTCTCTGAGTTTGAGGCCAGCCTGGTCTACAGAGGGAGTTCCAGGTTACACAGAGAAATCCTGTCCCAAACACCCCTCCCTCCCTAAACAAAACAAAACACAAAGAAACGGCGACAACAAAACCAAACATATAACAACACAGCCCCAGTAGTAAAGGTTCTGGGTAAGCATAAAAATGGTGATGCAGAAGTGTATGTGCTAAAGATTGGTTTTCGTGTGTGTGTGTGTGTGTGTGTGTGTGTGTGTGTGTGTGTGTGCGTGTGCGCGCGCGCGAGAGAGAGAGAGAGAGAGAGAGAGAGAGAGAGAGAGAGAGAGAGAGAGAGAGAGAGAGAGACTATGTCTGCAGATACCCCCCAGAGGCCAAGAGTGTTCAGCCACTGGAGCCTGCTTCAGTTGTGAACTGCCCAGGGTGAGTGCTGGTAGCGGAACGAACTGAGCCCTCTGAATAGCAGCAAGTGCTCTTAACAGTTGAGGAATGAGGACCCTAAGGTTAATTCTCAGGGCAATGATTACAGACTCTTATTTCATAGTTTAATAAAACATTGCCTTCAGTTTGAGCTCTCCTGGGAGGAGTTCAGTGAGGAACTGGAGTGAATATGACAAAAATACATTGTATGAAATTCTCAAAGAATTAGTGAAAATAGTTATTAAAAAACAATCCACATTTCTAGCTGTTAACCTTCACCACATACAGGGAGTTTTATTATTTTCTACACTGTCCATCTATGTATGCTTTTAAAATTATCTTTGGTCTAATGTCACAAATGAAAAATCTTGGGAATTCAGCCCCAGTCAGTCACAGAGCTGCCTCAAGCTACCTAGAAGAGAAGCTGCTGCACGCACCATTCTGTTACGTGCTGGCTCTTTTACAGGCACAGCTTAATGTGCATGTTTCAGTTCAGCATCTTGGCACTGCACACTGTTCTTCCTAATGCTTTAAACAGATAAGCATGTACTCTCTCTGAACTGCAGGCATGCAAATGGAGGCTCCTCGCCCAGGAACACACTTGCCAGCTGGGTATGTCCCTCAGTATCCACCAGCAGCATTCCAAGGTAAAATACTTGTTGAAGAAGACAAAAATAACACTAATCAATTGATGGTCCCAAGAGAGAGAAAAAGGTGGTGACTATGTCTTTATTTTTAGTAATGTTTTTAAAAAATTGGATTGAAGAAATGTTGGTGACCTAGGTTTTGCTTTTAGACTATACATGCTTTCCAAAGAAATAATTTTATTTAAAAAGGACAGTAAACATTGTGAAGAATTAATGCAATACGCAGTTTATATTTACTCATGAATTACAATGTTGAAAATAATTATTGATACAGAGAGTAAGTAAAATGTTTTGTTGGCTGCTCATTTGTGCTGAAATTGCTTCATGTAATGCTGTTTAGAAGATTTAACTGTGGGTGTTTTTGACCCATTTAGAATTAACTGTACTTCCTGAGCGATAATAAAAACATAAAACTGGAAGCTACCTACAGCAAAAATGTCCCCACTTCATAGTAGCCCTCATTTTCATTTTGCAACACATGCAAAGACCATATACATGCTGCCCAATTCTTTAGTTACATACAATACTTACTAGATGTTCATTTATCTTTTCAAACAGTAAACTATTTCAGAGATGTAGGCAAATACCAGTGTCAGCATTATCTGAACTTTTATAAAGGCCAATGTTGATAGTATACCTAGATTTACCAGTAACAGGTTCTCCAGATCCTCAAAGAACCCTGGGACTTCATATCAAAGGTGTTCTGGTTGGGCAGAAGGGTACAAGCTTTCAGTTTTCTTTTCTGAGTAAACAGATTGGCTTGGGAGTTGAATAGCCTGTGTAATTGTCTTAGAAAACTCCCCAGGGGGCCTCAGATCTTATCCAGATGTTTGCAATTAAAGGAATAGGAACTGGCTAAGCTCCACAGCTCTAAGGCAGAAGTTCACAACCATGGCTGTCATTAATTTTCATTTAAAAATACTAATACAGAGAACATTCGCAGGGAAATTAAACCACGCCTCTAAACAATGGCTGGTGATTTCCGAAAAGCCAGGTGTTGGTAATGTGAGGCCTGGGTTGAGAACGCTGTTCTGAGTTCTCATAGATACAATACTTGGAGAATTCCTAGATTGTCCATAATTTCACCTAGGCACCCATAGAACAGTTTAATTCACCTTACAACTAACTTAAAATAGGCATACATGATAAATTTCAGTTTGTATCAGGCATGGAGTATGTTAGAAAAGGTAGCTTGGTTTGGGAAAGATGAAAAACCTGTTCTTCCATCCAGAAACCTGAGAACTGGAAATGATCACCGGCCCTGTAATCTTGTCAGGCCAGGCCATACAAGCTCCTACAACCAGGAGGTGACTAATAATCTAAATGAGTCTCCCCCAAACTCCCATAATCAGTACCAGAGGTGGCTAATAATAGCCTACATGATCTCTCAGCCATCTATATCATCGAGACTCGCCAGACCCTTCCGTAGGCTCTTAAGATACAGGAAGTTTATCTCTAGAATCCGTTTTCTTGGAAGAAATGACACATTTCCTGAGTTGAGTTTCAAAGTAATTTTGCTTTATTGTTCAGTAGGGACTATATTCCACCAGGAAACTTTTCCCAAAATTGTACTGTGTAGATGGAATGTTCTTTGGGCCGCCAGCTTACAAATAATGGCACGAGAGACTTATTATTTCATTATAAAAGCTCAGCCATAGCTTAGCTTTTTTCCCTAACCAGTTCTTATAACTTAACCCATGTTTTTAAATCTATGCTTCATTGAGTGACTTGATACCTCACCTGTCTGTACTGCCCGAAAGTCCCACCCACCTCTCTTGCCTGCCTAGCTAGTCAGCTTTTTATTACACCAATCACAGCAATACATCGGCACAGTGTATAAATATCCCACAGTACTG
>JAQHUG010000001.1:22456158-22484676 GCA_028555095.1 Dicrostonyx torquatus | reverse complement strand
TACATATATGCATGAATACCTTTTTTTTACCCTATAAGTCATTTGCATATATATATTATGGCTTCTAGTTTAGTAATGTTAGGGACTTCTGTGTGTGTGAACAAGTGTGTTTCCGAGTTTATAACTGTTTCCTGTGCCTTTTCTTGGGTTCTTTTCCTTTTGAATATTTGTTCTGTCCTATTCCCATGTATTAATTTTTGTTTTGCCTTATTTTATTGTTATCCTTTAGAAGCCTGTTTTCTAATGAGAGACAGAAAGGGGGTGGATTCAGACTAAAGGGAGGTTGGGAAGAACAGGGAGGGATAACACAATAAATGAAAAATAGTCTCAAATAATTAAAATTAAATAAGAAAATGTAGACATTGAAATTAATACCATGGAAATAAAAATAATCAATTATTAGGTATTGGTACAAATACCCACGTGCTACAAACTGGAGAATTTAGAAGTGATGGATAAAATTCTGGCATGTTTGACCTGTGCAAATGAAATGAGAAGGACATAAACATCTGAATAGACTTGTAGCAATAGTAGGTTGAATCAATTCCTTGGCAAAGAGAAACTACGGACCAGATGGTTCCAAGGAAAATTTTCTAAAACTTTCTAAATAAAATTTATTCTTGGTGCTTTTGAACATGTATATAGTGAAATGTGATCATATCCTAAAGTTTCTTTAAAAATAACAGCAGGTCTTAAAACAGATGTCTGAAAGGGATGAACCCCTCCCAGCTAATTCAATGGAGCTAGCATCACTCTCAGGATTCAGCAAGAGACCTGTAATCCAAACCACAGTGAGTGGTTACCACCCCAGAGCAAGAGCTGTTCTTATCCAGAAGACTGAAGATGGTAGGTGTGGTGGGGATGGACAGAGAAGGGAAGCCTGGCACACTCTCTGTGTGTAGTCATTGCAGAAAACAAGATAGAAGTTTCTTAAAATTTTCCAAAATATGCATAGCAATTTTCAAAAGCTGAAACCCTTAACTAACCACAAACAAGGGACAAAAAGTGTAACTTATACTCAGTTTTTAAAGGTCACCTTGAGTTTACCATGGTAACCTACAGGGAGCCGATGTAAACGGGTCACTTTTCATTCATGCCAGTGTGTTCTTTCAAGCATCTGTTCACAGTTTCTGTTTCCCAGCATTAGCCCAGTGGCTAATGCTTTCCCACTGAAAGTCAACTTGATGTATGTTCCAGAATATATATGTTATTTATTGTTTGCATCTATTCCCTGGCAACGAATGAAGTAAACCCTACAGAAACAGGAAGTATTTAATGCTGAGTAATATCTTCTGTTATTCCCATCTGATTCTGAATAATTGTGAATAGATCCTGGAATGATTAACATGGATGCATCTATTAGGATCTGCATTAAATATGGGTTCAAAACTCCTAAAGAGTTCAGTTAGCTGAAAAGGTCAATTTGAAAATGTCTAAGCTTGATTCTTCTGACTTAATCAATGTCAGTTCATTTAGAATCACTGAATTCTAAACTATGTGACAAAGAACAAAATAAAAATAAATTAATAAATAAGAGAAAGGGTAGCATGTTCATATCTGTCCCCCACCATGGGAGGAGTTAATGAGTCCACTGAGGACAGAAAATCAGAAGGCAGAGGCAGGGTCTAAGCAGAAGTCTAACATCAGGGAGGACCAAGCAGATCTCATGGATGAATCGTTTAGATTATAGCAAGTGAAACTATTTCAAAATCTAATGCCTATAATTTTACCCTTAAACAAAGATTTTAGAGAGTATCATTCAAATGACACTGGGTCAAGTTTCCAGGTAGTGCATCTTTGTAGAAGTATAAGTGCATTCCTTAAGATGCCAGATAATTAAATTTTTTCATGGGGGAAAAAATCTGATTTAGTGTAGAGCAAAACATGCATGGGTGAAAAATAGTAAGGACATAAGAAATGAACAAAACCCTAAGCAGATCTTTCTGTAATAATTATGCCAGTGCTGACAGTCACCAAGTATTTCTGCTGGATCAGGAAATACGCTAAGCACTCAATCTTTATTCTAATACCTTCCTTCTTCGCTATCAGGGCTAAAGAAATGAGATCACAGTGAAAGAATCTGAGGTAGAATGGTAGAACCAGTTGAATCTAGTAAGAAAAGAAGAGAGTAAAGTTTACACTGAGCCATCTAGTGGTCAGGAATCATATTTACATTTATAAAACATTATAAATTACGTTCTTATTGTGTGTGTGTGTGTGTGTGTGTGTGAGAGAGAGAGAGAGAGAGACAGAGAGAGACAGAGAGAGAGAGACAGAGAGAGAGACAGAGAGAGAGACAGAGAAGAGAGAGAGAGAGAGGAGAACATGCGTGTATGTGAGTGAAGCTGCCTGTAGAAGCCGAAAGAGACGGCTTGAATCCATAGTCATATTCAGGTCTTCTGCAAGAGCACTGTGAGCTATTACCTAAAAAGCCATCTCTCCTCACCCAAGTCTGAAATATTTTAAAAACAATTGTCGTGGTTCACTGAAACTCTTCCCTCTGTATATGTAACATTCACCCAAAATGTAGGTCATGAAGTATAATTCTCTGCAACGGTCAAGGATTTTCAATTCATATAAATTGTAATCAATCCTTATAAAATAGATATTTGTGCATAGGTCTTAGTTCATGCATGTGCATGTATACATAATGAATAGGAGTTACAAAAGCATAGGAAAGGTTCCAGCTCCAGAAGAGATGGAGTAGGCGTGCTGAACCCTGCTCTCTGATGTACAAAACTGAACACCCAGGAGGGGGCACCCAGAAGCTCTTTAAGGACGCTGGAAATAAGTAAAGGGCAGATGAATGGAGGAGATTAAGTTGTTTTACAGGCCTCCTCCTTGGATTGGGTTTGGTTCCTATCTCAAAAAAAAAAAAAAGAAAGAAAAAAAGAAAAAAAGGAATAATAAGAATCTAAGATCCAAAATCAAGATCAAGGGCAGAGAAAAAAGAAGACCTTGTAGACAACCATGCCGCAGAGAACACAGCACACAGAACTGAAAAATGCAAGTCAAAAGTGCTGTGGTGGAGTGGACTATAAACAAGACTGTATCTTGTGAGACAGTCTGCCTGAAAAAAAAAATCTACATTTTAGGTCAAGAAAACAGCACAGGTAGGGTAAGAACTAGTTACAGATAGCTTTGTATAGTACTTTACCCAACTGTACATAAAACAACAGATCAGACATTAACTGGCTAAATGTTTTCCAAACCTAACAAGCAGACCAAAGACAATGGCCAAGCAGCTGCTCTCCCAAGCCTGTCACTCTCCTCTGCGTGCTGTGGGGTCACAGACGGCCTCTCTGACCAACTGTGCTCTCGCTACTCTGTGCTGCTCCCTCTCATTGATGTACAAGCAAGCAAAGCTAACAACACGAAAGTTGCTTTGATACTGAACAACGCTCTAAACAAGTGAACGAAGATGACTCAGGTGAAATTAAACTTCTCAACTTTCCCACTTTCCCGGAAGGTTATTAATGTCTCTCTTCAAGGTATTCGATTAAATTGTTTACGTTAGAGACAACATTTGTTAATGTCTCTCTTTAAGGTATTTGATTTACTGTTTGTGTTGGAGACAGACCTTGAATTCATAATCCTCTGGCTTCAGCACCTTGTGTGCCAGGGCTATTTTTTATTGTTAGGACTGAAAGTCTTAAATTTCAATTTACTCTTCTGTCTATATAAATTTTACTCTGAGAAACAAAACATTTTTTCTAAACATTTGTAAAAAGAATATTTATAATATGAAAATACAATATTGCTAGTTAACTAAAGTACTTAGGCTTTTAAATTTTCTGTCACTTGACATAGTCCTATATAATTTGTGTATATGCAAGTAATCCACAGATACATAATTATATGTGTGTGTAAATATTAACCTTGTGTTATGATTTGCAAGCAAAATATCTTTCATAGGTTCATGTTTTTGAACACTTGATACCTAGCTGGTAGGACTGTTTGGGAAAGTTCTGGAACCTTTAGGAGGTGGAGCTTTGCTGGAGGAAGTGTATCACTGGACTGGGGTAGGCCTTGAAATTTTATAGCCTAGCTATATTTACTGTTCTCTGTTTTACTCTGTCTCCTGTGTGCTGATGGAATATGATCACTTGGCTCCCTTACCATCACATTGACTTCTTGCTCCTGCCCTTCCTTCCATGATGGACTGTATCACCTCTGGAACTCTAAGCCAAAATAAATACTTTCTTCTCTGTTCCTTTTAGTCATGGTATTGAATCTAGAGTGTTGATGGCTATATTCATAGACAACTGTTAGATTTAGGATTGGGAAGGAGGGGAAAGGCCATAAACACTTGTTAACTGTGTTCAAATTCCTACTGAACCAGCTGGAAAGAGGTGTCAGCCAGAATCTGTGATTAAAATCTCCTTCTGATTCTCAAATTCCCATTTTTTTCTCTCTTTCAAAATCCTGCCTCAGTATAAATTAGGAAGTCAACTTTGTCTCCCAACTGCACAGCTTCTTCTTCTTCCCCCTTGTGTAACGGGACACAGTGTTTAAACAGACCAGCAACAAAGCTGATTTGTGATTTCTGATGGAATGATTTCAACAAAGGAGTTCACAAATGTTAAATGTATATTAGGTGTGATGGTTCTCACTCCTGGAACTTCACTCCACTGTTGTAAAGGAGCATATGCTAATCAAATTGTGATGTGAAATTCTGTGTATTCTAGAGTAATTATCATTCTTATGGCAAATTATATGGCAAGAATTTGTTAACATTGTTTTGTTCAAGCTTTTTTATGTTTTAGTAAAGTATAAATGCTTCTGTGTCTTTTGGCACCTTTAAAACTACAAGAATGGGGAAGCAATTATCTGGCTATGTTTAATTAACTCAACTATAACACAGTCCAATCATTTCTCCAACTGTGTGATGCTACATTTTGGAGTAGATCCATTAAATTAGTCAGAGTCCTCTGGAGCAAAAGAGCAGTGGGAAATATGTAACTTGAGATGATTTTGGGCTGGTGAAATGGTTCAGCACATAGGTTTCATGGCCTCAAGCATTACGACCTAGGTTTGGTTCCTAGGATACACATGTTGAAGAGAGACATTGTTTATCAAAAGCTCTCCTCTGAAATTCACAGAGGCCACTTGGTACATGCACATGCTCACACATGCACACACACATGCATATGTGCACACACACATACAATACACTAAAAGTAAGCAAAAGTAAGTTTTAAAAAGATATAAAGCTATAAATTACTTTTACACAAAGTTTAAGAGTCAAAGTTAATTCTAAAGAGGAAATCAAAAACATTCCATTGTGTAATTCTATCCAAGAATCAGGGAAACCAGTGGATCAGAGTCCATTTTAGGTCTATAGGTCCCAAAACCAGGAGCATGAAGAGCAGAATACTCATTTTCTAACCCAAGAAAAGCAGCAGAATTCTCTCTTCTCCACTGTTTATAATCTCAAAAGAGTAGAGTAAGCCTATCTACATAGGATGGGGAAATCTAGCTAGTCAGTCCACAGATTCAAATGCTCATCTCAACCTGCAACACATCCAGGTTGAAATTTTGTTTGAGTATGCTGTGACCATTATTAGGTTGACAAAATTAAACACCATGAGCCATACATCTACTTTGTTTTTAAAAAAATTGTTTTTATTAACCTATATATTTTTCTCCACCCCTGCCATTTTTCTCCCCTCTCCTTCTACCCCTTCCCATGATCCCCATGCTCCCAATTTACTCAGGAGATGTTTTTTTTTCTACTTCCCATGTAGACTAGATCCAGGTATGTCTCTCTTGGGGTCCTCTTTGTTGTCTAGGTTCTCTGTGACTATTAATTGTAGGCTGGCTTTTCTTTGCTTTCTGTCTAAAAGCCACTTATGAGTGAATATACATGGTATTTGTCTTTCTGTGTCTGGGTTACCTCACTCAATATGTTTTTATTTTAGACCCATCCATTTATCTACAATTTTCAAGATGTCATTATTTTTTTCCACTGTGTAGTACTCCATTGTGTAAATGTACCACATTTTCCTTATCCATTCTTCTGTAGAGGGGCATTTAGGTTGTTTCCAGGTTCTAGCTATGACAAACAATACTGCTATGAACATAGTTGAGCACATGTCCTTGTGGTAGGATTAAGCATTCTTTGGATATATATCCAAAAGTGGTATTGCTGGGTCTTAAGGTTGATTGTTTCCTAATTTTCTGAGAAATCACTGTACTGATTTCCAAAGTGGCTATACTAGTTTTTTCTCCCACCAGCAATGCAGAAATGTTCCCTTACCCAACATCCTCTCTAGAATAAGTTGTTATCAGTGTTTTTTTTCTTGGCCATTCTTACAGGTGTAAGATAGAATCTCAGAGTTGTTTTGGTGTGCATTTCTCTGATGGCTAAGGATGTTGAGCATTTTCTTAAGTGTCTTTGAGCCATTTTAGATTCTTCTGTTGAGAGTTCTACGTTTATGTCTGTGGCCCATTTTTATTTGGATTATTTGATATTTTGATGACCAATTTCTTGAGTTCTTTGTATATTTTAAAGATTAACCTTCTGTCTGATGTGGGGCTGTTGATGATCTTTTTCCATTCTGTAGCCTCCCATTTTGTCTTATTGACCATGTCCTTTGGTTTACAGAAGCTTCTCAGTTTTAGGATGTTCCATTTGTTAATTGTTTTTCTCAGTGTCTGTGCTACTGGGGTTATATTTAGGAAGTGGTTTCCTGTGCCAGTGTGTTCAAGTGTACTTCCCACTTTCTCTTCTATGAGGTTCAGTGTGGTTGGCTTTATTGAGGTCGTTGATCCATTTGGAAGTGAGTTTTGTGCATGGTAATAAATATGGATCTATTTTCACTCTTCTACATGTTGATATCCAGTTATGCCAGCACTATTTGTTGAATATTATTTCTTTTTTCCATTTTAGACATTTTTGCTTCTTTGTCAAAAATCAGGAGTTTGTAGGTGTGTAGATTGATATTCAGGTCTTTGATAGGTTTACATTCGTCCTCCTGTCTATTTTTATGCCAGTGCCAGGCTGTTTTCAGTACCATAGCTCTGTAGTAGAGTTTGAAGCCAGGGATTGTGATGCCTCCAGAAATTCCTTTATTGTACAGGATTGTTTTCACTATCCTGGGTTTTTTGCTTTTCCATAGGAAGTTGAGTATTGTTCTTTTGAGGTCTGTGAAGAAAATTTTGTTGGGATTTGTAGTAATGAGCTCAGCTGTGTCCCGTCTGGCTCCTGGTGCAAGCGGGCTGTGTTCCCCGGTGCCTAGCTCCCATCTGCCAGCTAGCTTATACCCAAAATAACCACACAAAAATTGCATTAATTTAATTACTGCCTGGTCCATTATCACTAGCCTCTTGTTGGCTAACTCTTACATCTGATTCAGTCCATTTCTTATACTCTGTGTGTCACCACAAGGTAGTGGTCTTACCAGGAATCATTCAGCATGTCTGACCCTGGCAGCTTCATGGTGTCAGCTCTCAGAGCCTTCCCTTTCCCAGAATTATATTCTGTCTACTCCGCCCACCAAAGGGCTGCCCTATCCTACAGGCCAAGGTAGTCTCTTTATTTAACCAATGAAAGCACAGAAATACAGAAGGACCCTCCTCCTACACCAGGAATTTTAATGGGAATTGCATTGAATCTGTAGATTGCTTTTGGAAGATTGCCATTTTTCACGACATTAATTCTACCTACCAAAGAACATGGGCGATCTTTCCATTTTTCTGGTGTCTTCTTCAATTTCTTTCTTCAAAGATTTAAAGTTCTTGTCATATAGGTCTTCCACTTGTTTGGTTAGAGTTACTCCTAGATATTTTATGTTATTTGCATACATCTAATTTTAACTATACTTAACTTTAAAAAAAGGCAAGGTTAGTTTTCTCACCATGACAGAAACTAGAGTCACCTGGAAAAAGAACTTTAATTAAAAAATTATCTCTATTAGATTGGACTGTGGGCATGTGTGTACAGCATTTTTTATTGAATGATTGATGTATTACTGATAGAAGTGGGAGGACTTGAACCACTGTGTGTTGGCACCACACCTTTGCAGATATACATAGAATGTATAAGAAAGGTAGCAGAAAAATCCAGGTAAAGTATGACAATATTCAGCTTTCCTTCATGTTTCTGGCATGTACCAGAGTTCTTGCCCTGAATTCCCTCAATGTGTAGAACTAACAACCCCTTTCTTCCACAAGTTTTTCTTAGTCATGCTGTTTATCACAGCAGCAGAAAGTGAACCACGATGGAGATTGTTACTAGAGAATAACACATTGGTGTAGAATCTGTCCAGGCTTTTAGGCCTTGGAATGTTTTATGGAAAAAGGTGGAGAAGTTTTGAGCTTTTGCCTGGAAAAGCCATTGAGAGTTTAGAGCTTAGTAACTTAGACGGCAATGCTTGGATCACTACATGTGAGAGAGGCTTAGGGCATGGAGTTCCAGAGGAAATATTAAGAATCCCTTAAACACTGTGAGGGATGATCTTGTGATAATTTGAAATAAGAATTTGTGGTTTCTGGTAATCTAGTCTCTAATAGACTATGATTAAAAAGTGACCACCACAACTGAACTGAAATCTTTGCTTCACTGGGACAATTGATGGTGATTATCTGGATCTAAAAAAATCAATTGTGATTAATAAGAGACCACTTATTAATTTCATTAAGGTTAAATCTTTTGGAAAGTATTTCTTCAAGGTCAGTGCACAGACTCTGTGACTCACTATAGTGACCAAAGACATATCTCAATCTGGAAGTTGAATCTGATAATGTATAGAGTCTCCCACATGGTCTGGCTTTGAAAGGCTTGAAGGGATCATTAAGAAAAGCTGAGGCTTGGCACTATTGGAGGTTGAGAAGTCATTGGTGAAGATACATTCTCAGCTGCAGTGAGACACTAGCATACTGGAGACAGTAGAACATGCACCAAAGACAGAGGCAGGTGTGGAGTGGTGCAAACCCAAGCTTACAAGATTGTGTGTTCCAGATGTGAGAGTAAGAGAGGTGGGGCTACCCAAGCCCTTCAGCACTCATAAAATCTTGAATGAGTTCCAAGGACTGTGTTTTATATTGTGATATTACTTGAGATCTTGAGGGAAAACAAGAAAGGAAACATAGTTGAACAGTGAAGCATTTGTGTGGCTGAAGACTTCTGCATCAGTTAGCAATTTGCAAATGTCCCGTCAAACATGCTTAGAGGCCAGTATGGTGGAAGCAGTTCCTGAATAGAGGTTTTCTCCACAGGTAACTATTGAGTCCAGTTGACACAAACTTCCTGGCACAGTTGTCCCCTTGTATACTTGACACACAAGCCCTTTAGGAATCTCAGAATGAGACTGTGTCTGAGAGCTATCTCCTCTTATATTCCTCTCTAGGGCTGGGATTAAAGGCATGCACCACTACTGCTGAGTTTCTATGGCAAACTAGTGTGGCTACTAAGATTAAAGGTGTGTGTCACCACTGCCTGGTCTGTAAGGCCGACCAGTGGGGATGTTTTATTCTCTGATCTTCAAGCAAGCTTTATTTATTAAAATACAAATGAGATGTCACTACACCATGTTTTGTAGATCTCTGAAATGTTTGAAGATGGCCTGTCTATCTAAATTTTACCTCTTTTTCTACTGCTCTCTACAGACAGGAAGAGATATGGCTGGGCAGAGAAAGAACTGTAAAGTGGCAGGAGACAGGACCTCAAGTCATTTAGTCTGAGGACTTGTAGAGACAGGATCTAGCTCCCTTGGTTTGAGGATTTCATAGCAGTAAAACTGACTCATTTACTTCTCTGTTCTTTCTGCATTTACTTTGATATCTGACTCTGGGCTTTTATTATTAAGACCAATTAGAAAGAGCAACAGTTTTCCTTTATTGTTTTGTTTAGTTCTCCTCTCCTCCCCATAGTAGCAAATTGCTAGCTTGTCCTTTCTCATGTATATCTTTTACTTTTTAAAAAGGTTATCATTTC
The DNA here is from genome assembly GCA_028555095.1 of Dicrostonyx torquatus. Lineage (NCBI taxonomy): Eukaryota > Metazoa > Chordata > Mammalia > Rodentia > Cricetidae > Dicrostonyx > Dicrostonyx torquatus. The sequence continues at coordinate 22,474,739 of JAQHUG010000001.1, read as the reverse complement.
AATTTGTTTTTCACAATGGAAATCTGAATACTCAACATTTTTAAGATATGTCATGAACTCATCCTTCTCCTCCTCGATGACAGACTTCATTGTCTGTCAAGCAAACTTTGAAAATGAAAACTCTTTACAAAGTACTTCTGGAGGTACATTGTGTCTTGTTGTGTTATGATCAGAGCTTTCTATTCTTCTTTGAATGTCTCTCTTAGTAGACCTGCCAAAGTCACATCCTAAATCAGCTCTTTCACTTTTTCTTCCCCTTCCTTCTCCACTGTTTCTCCCTCCAGCATCTCATAAAGCTTCTCCTTTCTTGGCATTTCCATCTCCATTTAAGCTATATCTATCTGAAGTTGCTGCCTTGTATCTGAAAACTTTATTTTGGAAACATTTTCTTTCTCCTGGAAGTTAATTGTAAGTTGCTTAAGTGCAAATTATCTTCTTGATAATTGTTTCTCTTTATTGTACAACAGATACAATCACATGATAGATCATCTGTGAATGTTCATTTATTCAGAAGGAATTGACAATAAAAGCTATGTTTATGAGACATTTATATATTTTCTTTTAGCTCAACCCTACTTTTAATGATGTGTGGATTTCCTCATCTGTGTTCTACTTAAATGTGTTGCCTATTCTGAGGATTAGGTTCCCCATAGCTATCAGTGCTATTATATTATGGATCCTAGAAAATGCTCTTCTATAAACTATAAAAATAAGCCTGTGAAACTTAATTTCAGTCATACATATTACTGCATATAGAGCTATAATATTTGGAATAGAGAATTCTTTTTTTCTTTTTTTTAAAAATAAACTTTAAAGTTACAATTTCTCCCATTATCCCTGGCCCTCACGCTTCCCCACCACCCTTCCTCCCTCCCCCTGCCCTGTGGGAAGCCCAAGGCCCTCCCTTCTCCATCCCAGCCTAAGAAGGTGTGCATCCATACAGACTAGGTTCCCAAAAAGCCAATACATGCAGAAGAGATATGACCCTGTGCCATTGTCATTGGTTTCTCAGTCAGCCTCCATTGGCAGCCACATTTAGAGATTCCAGTTTGGTCATATGCTCCTTCAGTCCATGTCCAGCTGGATTTGATGAGCTCCTGAATTCTTTATTATCAAGTGAGTCACTCTGGGCATGTGGGGACAGTGATGGCATTCCTGACTTCAACCCACCACATTTCAGAGCCACCCTTCTCATAAGTTGTGAAAAATAGACAAATGACTCCAGACCTTGACAAATATCACTACAGTAGAAAACCTTCCCCTGTTCTATACATATAGGAAAAGTTATTGTTCAGGTTTCCAAGTTATTTGTTTTCAAAGGATGCTTTGGTACTAGAAATAGTAATTTATATCCTTTGCTTTGGTTTTCTCACTAACATCTTTTCCCATGAACTCATGCCAAATCTTCATATAAGTAACTCTAATCATTCATGATTTTGTCTCACGTATTTTACATTCAAGGCTGAATGGCAAGGGTGTTGTGTTAACTTTTTCCATGGAGGCATGAACAGATGTATTCTCCCTCAAGAGAGGGCATCATTAACATACAAAAGTAACAACTCCACTGAAGTCCAAGCTGAGGATCTGAGTGTGGGTGAAAGGTTACAAATAGGAGTGTAGACATCTCTTAGGCAACTGCAGCATGGCAAAGCCTAGCCCATCATTGTTGACTGACAACTCACACATGGTACATCCCTACAGCTCTCAGCACAGCTTGCAGGCAACTCAAAAAGCAGGGAGGTCTCTTCCACCAAGGCTTTGGTAACTGATCCTATGCCTTGCTGTTGTACAGTTCAGCTTTCTTTGATCAGTGAGATTTGTTTTCTTGCTGTGGTTTACAAGTTCCACTTTTTCCTCCAGAGGGGAATGTGTCAGTTTTGGGGAAGTTGCTACAGAGCCAAAGGAAAGGTTGTCTGTTGATTCGTCATAGCCAGAACCCTCAAAAATTGGTGAAGATGTGAAATCCCATGGACTTTGTTGAAGTAACTATAAAAAATGACACTTTAAAGTTCATAGATACTAGAGTTGAAATGCAACTTAGAGCTAGTTAAGGTAATTTCCAAAAGGATTTGTTATTCCATTTTTCTGTGCAGTAACAACTATTTGGGTCACTCCTGTTTCAGGAACTAGTGGACATCCTGGCTGGCTGTCCAGTCCCACCACCCATCTATGCAGATGAAGGCCCAGCCTTCTTTATTACCCAAAGTCAGCCGGAATCTCACCAGCCAGGTGGACCTGCTGTGACCCCATGGATTTCAGCCCCAGCTCTTCGGAAGTACCACCTGGATTGGAATATTTAATTCACGTAAGTTCAAAAGGATAAAGTTTCATAAGCAAGACCATGCTTCTAGTTTACTTATGGGTAGGCAATCATTGTGGCTCATAAAAGTTAGAGTCAATAAACAAGATTTTTTTTTTTTGACAAAGAGTGTCACTCGATGCTATAGTCAGGCCTAGGACCCACTGTTTTGAATTTCTCCTAATTCATCTACCTCAGTATCCCAGGTGTAGAGATTATGACATGACCCATAAACCATAACCATCTATTCTAAAAATAAGTCACTGATTGTTATGGTTTTGTTTTCTTTCTGATGTAAAATGTGAATGTCTTAGGAAGTTGTATTTTCTATTACCTTGGAAATGATTTATGATAATGGAGAAATGTTAGTAAATATTCAGCACATTTCTAGGAATTATAATACATTATACAATATATTCCTCATTAACTCATATTTGAAAATTTCATACATGTCTATAATAAAATTCTGGTCACATTAATCCACCTACCTTCTTTTGTCTCACTCCTACCCTGACAACTATTTCCAAGCCAAATCCTCATCCAACTTTCCTGTTCTCTTTATTTTATTTTGTGTGTGTGTGTTTGACTATTTGTTTGAAAACCGCTCAATTTCAACAGAATTACCCCTGGTCTTGAGAATCGCACTATCACACTATCCACAAGTGCATGGGTAAGGTACTAGTGGCTAAATTACTAAAGACAATGACTTCCTCTCCCCTAGCAATTTGAGAACCTGAGACCAAAAGTAGTTCTCAGAGGAGTGTTAGGAACCATGAGAAGCTTTATTATCTGTGATTAAATGTTTGCTAGCTCAGTATTGTGTAGGCCCTATCCAGGGAAACACAGCTGCTGTGAGTCCATAGGTCTCTTCTCATGTTGTGGCTCCTTCTCTCTTCCCTATCTTCTGTGATGCTCTCTTAGACTTGGAGTGGGTGAAGTGGGGACATGGATGTTTCATATCATCAGTCACTTGCTCTCAGCACCTTAGCCAGCGGGTGGGTCTCAGCATTAATTCACCATTCATGGCAGAGAGAAGTATCTTTGATCAAGACAGAGGGCAACACTGGTCTGTGATATAAATATAAACATTTGAAGGAAGTTTGATGATCTATTTAGCAAAATGAAAGTAGTAGGTTCATTGCTGGTGCCTGTGACCTCCACAACCACAGGATTTTGAACCTGGTCCCTGGTTCAAGGCATGGATTTCCTCTTGTCAAACTTCAGATTCTATAGGAAATCAGTAGTTCACCTCCAGAAGAGCTGGGCTGCTATTTCAACAACAGAACACCTTGCTTGACAAGATGGTGTTAGAGAATACAAAGTCTGAGGATTATAAGCCATGTTAAATCTAGCAGCAAGAAGGAAGCTTCCAGTTCAGTTGATTTTCTTGATTTCTGGAATCAAAGTGTGCAGTAGGCAATGGTCATAACCTGTAGAGTTTGGGGAGCCTCTGGGACTTCCTTGGTCAATAATTCCTAGGGAGATGTTCCATACTTGGCCATTGGATTTTAGTTTTATAACCCATGGCTTCTGAAGTAAGCATTATCAACCATGCATGGTATATCCATTTTGGCAGTTAAAAATTATGAAGCTACATGGATCTAATCTACATGGGAATTAGAAAAAAGACAAGATCTCCTGAGTAAATTGGGAGCATGGGGACCATGGGAGAGGGTAGAAGGGTATAGAAGAGGAAGGTAAGGGAGCAGAGAAAAATATATATAGCTCAATAAAATCAATGAAAAAGAAGAAAAAAATATGAAGCTTATAAATTAGTAAGTTTTGATGTGAATTCTTCATCTTTAGTTTCTGTCAATCCTCTCTCTGTATCTCCTGTTCTCCTCAACCCCTGGCTTTTGTTTAAAATTTGCCACTTGCATATTCCTTCATTTTTCATATCACATATTTGCTACCTTCTTCAGTTTCTGTAAGGCATCTTCATCACTTACAATTCTTCCATGCTGCTCTTCTCCCTTTGATGTTTCTACAGACAGTATAATTTAAATAAACACATCCATAAAGACCTAAACCTATTCACATTTGAGAGAGAACATACGGTGTTTGATTTTTCCAGGCTGGAGATTACCTCACTCACTTTGATATTTTCCAGTTCCATCAATTCACCTTCAAATTTTATTGTTTCAATTTTTTTTACAGATGGATAAAATTTCATTGTGTGCATGTACTGCATTTTCCTTTTCCAGTCATCAGTTATTGCACATCTAGGGTGATTCCATTTCTTAGCTATTCTGAAAAGCACAGCAGTGACCATATGTGTACAGACATCTCTGCAATAAAACATAGAGTCCTTTGAGTATATGTCCAGAAGTGACATACACGGGACATATGGAAGTTTTATTTTCAGTGTTTTGCAAAACTTCCAGATTTATTTTCATTGTGTCTGCATTCATTTATAATCCTGTCAAGAGTGTGGACCAAGGATCATAAGATCTGATGCTCTGAAAGTGATAGAAGGGAAGTAATGAGTGCACTTCTACATGTAGGCATGGCTAGCGCTTTCTCCATAGGATTTCTAGTGAGTACACATCCACATGTAGACACGGCGACAGTTTTGTTTTCTAAATAGGACTCCCTCCAGTTGCACAGGACATAAGATCAGAAATCACTCAATGGTTTCTCATGAAAATAAATCTTCTTATCACAAACAAAGTGTTAATGAGTGCAGAGGCAGCCCAGAGAACAGAAGGGAATCTTTGCTACCTATACATTTGACAGACGATTAGTGTATGGAGTATATTAAGACCTCAAAAAACCTAAGCATCAAGAAAACAAAGCACCCAACAAAAAAAGTGAAACTATAGAATTGGACAGAGAGTTCTCAAAAGGAAGAAATACATGTGGCTAATAAACATCACTAAAGTGTTCACTATCCTTAGCTGTAAAATACAGCTTAAAAACATTTTTGAGATTCTACCTCACCTGAAGCCATTATCAAGAAGATAATTGACAAGAAGATCTGGCATGGCCATGGAGAAGGGGCATGCTTACACATATGCTATAAGGGTTAACTCTTTTCTCTTTACAGAACCTTTGTGATGCAGAAGTACTATAATTGCAGCCATTTACATAGGAGGAAACCTTCGAGTTACCTCAGCGGCTCAGCATTATAAGCCTATGAAAGCAGACCTGCCTTCTTAAACCTCATGCCTTGATTCTGTATCCTGTACTCCGCAATCACAATACTGAATAAATGTCTTGGTGTGTTAAATAGCTTAGTAAATCATAGAGGTCAGATTTAGTAAGTGGTACTTGGAAAAAAATGAATTTATATTCTGTGTATGGAGTGTTTACTATTTTCTTGTAATTAGTAAAATCACAATTTTTATTCACACCACTTTTAGTATTAGACACATGCAATGTTTCAAACATCAACCATAAGAGAAGAAATTCTGGGTTTTGGGGTACTGCATGTAGTTTAACATCGCAATGTTAAGTTGCAACTTGCTTTGTTTTATAAGTCAGATAGCTATAATAAGAGTCTACAGTTAAGTGTTTGTACAAGAGAGCGTCTGGAGTTCAGCAAATGAACTGTCTTCTGAATATGTATATTTTGAAAAACTTTAAAACATCATTTTTTAAGCGTAAACATCATGCAAGCTATACTCCATGCCCTGAATCCAGCCAAGTCAGAGAGATCGTAAGTGCAGTGCCATCATGGGCTACATAAGGAAGCCCTGCTCAAAACCTGAAAAACCACTACAACAAAAAGCCCACAGATCATAAGATGTATAGAAGTCCTCAGGTACCACACAAACAATGATATCGAGAATAATTTTCAGACTTGCAGAAAAACCTCGTTATGTGGATAAAAATGTTTTCATATTTCACAAAAATCATCTAGGGAGGACTTTCTAATTTTTGTAGATATCTCAGGTTAAGCCAAACTGACCTAATTTCCCCACATTAATAATAAATTAATTCAGTAGATATGTTTTAATGAAAAAAGTTGTTATATATGGTTTTATCAAAAAATAAAAAATTGTGAGAATTTGATACTGATAATTGTTGGCATCTGGTTATAAATAGTAAAAATATGAATCCAAAGTTGGTTGGCTAAAGCATCTGAAATTCTCCATTTTCTTTTCACTGTGACAGATAGATCACATTCTGATTCACCAGCAGTTCGAGTTTGTGGAAGGTGTGTATTCTGTTCTATTCTTCATATTTCTACAAAGACACTGAAAGTAAGGGCACACTGAAGACCACAAATACAACATTCTGGAGGATGCAGGATGGGTAACTCGGTGGCTTACAATGTCTTTCCTTGTATCCCGCAAGCAAGCAGTTGTGTCTAGAAATTTTCATTTCTACAAATTAGGGATCTCTTGGTAAATATTATGATGACCAACTGCCCTCATGATACAGACACTAATTTGAAAAAGAACACCGAAAACTTACCTTTGCTCTCATATCTAAAAATTTCTCCCAAGTTTTACCACCCTACTTGGTTTCTTAGCTGCTGTGTACCAAATGTGAGGCTTGCACAGTTCCTTGGGCAATGGTTCAGGTCATACAGTGAATGATCTTTGGAATTGGGATGGTGGTGCTCTGTAAAATCACATGCAGGACATGACATATATGTGTTATAGGGCTCCTCAGCACTTTCTAGCTCAACACAGGGCCCTGTTTTCTTAGAGACTCTGTGCAGAGCATGGCCAGGTACCTACAGATGTCTCCATAGGTCCAGTGTTTCCAGGTGCAAAAAGGAACTGAAGAAGCTATTAGAAAATTATGATGATTGCTGAGTGGATGGAGACTGTGGGGAGATGTGTGAGCTACCGTGTCGCCTATCTACCAGAACATGATAAATGAGTCACTTATTTACAAAATTACCTTTCATTGTAAAATTGGGTCGTTCATTGTATGGCACACTTCTGGACTTTATTAAAATACATAGTTTTTGTTATTTCATTTAAATTGCCTTTTATGTATATTATCACATATTATAATGTTTTGGGCTTAAGTTTTTCCAAACCAAGTTTTTCTTTGAAAACAAACACTTAACTTTTTATAATGTTTTGTATTTTGAATATTTGCAAATATTCAATTCCACACTATATATTTTGAGAATTTTAAGCCTCAAAGTCGGATTTTATATACTATGTAGTCTTACATTTCTAAATTTTAGATATATAAGTTTCAAATTATTTGCTCAGCAATTACACTCACTGTATTGTTAATCTACATTCACTAGCTCTTCAGTTTGTGATTAAAATCAAAAACCCACATCTTCAAATTTTACTTATTTTCTCAAATGCAGTCATTTTTAATATTACAAATAATATAAAAAGATAACCAGTTCTCTGTTCGCTTTCAGCACCTGAGTTTATAACCAGTGTTTATACTTTCATCTTATTGAAAAGTAAATAGACGCTACAGATAGTGTTCCATAGTTTGTTTTTTCTTTCACACTTTTAGGACTCAAATCTAAGATCTTGTGTATAGTAAGCAAATATGCTACCACTGAACTGCATTGTAGCCCTGCATAGATTCATTCTTTTGGATTTAATTTTCCAATGAGCTGGCAGAAAACTAGAAGTTGGATAAAACAAGTATAGTTCAAGTTACACAATTGAACTGCTATTGAATAATAGATGATCTCTCAGTAAAAATAAAAAAAAATAATTTTTTAAAATTTTCACAAAAATATTTGTGGCAGGTATTGTTACCATGCCAGTTTTTAAGAGCCTGAATCCAAGGCCTCTTCAAGTTTCATCAAAGACTCAAAAACAAGTCCCTAGTGCTAGGGCTTCTGAAGGACATTCTTCTAAAGGCAAATCTGACTATTAACTACTCTTTCTGTCTCTAAATAAGAAAAGATCCCAATAGCTAGACTTTGATTAGATGATACTTGAGAATCTGCATTTGGCACTTGTCCATTTTTAGCATTGAAAGGAACACCAGTAAGACAGAGTTCATTTGGGACGCCTTTGGCGTTGTGGTCTCACGACATGGCACTGTGATAGGACAGTTGAAATCTGAGCTTAGTTGCCATGAACCTTTCTCACACTCACCCCTTGTCCAGTACCTCCTTACACTCCTCAAGGGGACCCTGGCTCAGTGCAGGGTTGTTGGTCACCTTTCCACTTTCAGTTGTTCTCATTTTACCTGTGTGCATGGAGAGTAAGTCTCCCCATTGCTTGATGAAAATGCAAAAAAAAAAATACGATTTATAAAAATGTCTCAAACCAACTGATTTGCTTTATTGACTCACATGATTTTAAAAACATCAGCTGTTCTTTAGTTTATCCATAATGCATGGACGCTTGAGAAGTGGACATTTATCCACACATCTGTCACCACTGTGCCTGCCCTGTGCAACAGTCTCTTTAATGAATCAGACCATAGCAGTATCAAAAATAACTGTTTTGTTTTCCATGTCTCCTAGAGCTATTTGTTTCTTCTTATTTTTCTGGCCTCTCTTCCTTTTCTTTTGCCTTTCCTTTCTTCAGACTGAATTGTCTATATATACCCTCTTCCTTTTTTCTATCTTTGTGCTATCTAGAGTATCATCTAGACCCAGAATATCTAGATATTATACCAACTTAGAATGCACTATTGATTGTTTTCATGTTTTTTTCTTTTAGCCATTTTAGGTTTTGAAACAGCTAACAAATACAAAATTCAGAACCAACTTGGGCAGAAGGTTTACTACGCAGTAGAGGAGTCTAATTTCTTCACACGCAATTGCTGTGGGAACAACAGGTGTTTCTCCATGAGGATTCTTGATAACTCAGGTCACGAAGTCATAATTTTGAATCGACCACTAAGATGTAGCTCTTGTTGCTGCCCCTGCTGCCTCCAGAAGGTCTGTGAACACTTACCAACACAGTTTGCAACATAGTTTAGTGAGAATTTTTGACATGTTATTGATATTTTTAAAAGTGATGGATGAGGAATATTTGGTCTTCCTTCAACGGTAGGAAGGAAGATGAGTGACTAAGCCTACGCCCTTGGCTAATCTCCCCTTAGTGGTTGAGTGACAGCTCAAACAGCACTTTCTCATGTTCAAGAGAAGACATTTTGGTCAAATCTCTTCTCAGAAATGATCGTGACTGGCATGGGTCAAACTAATGGAGCTGCATGTCTAGATGTCCCAGAACAGTTTTCCAGAAATAGAGTGCATTGACAGGAGAGCTGGAAGAAGGATAGGTGTCTTCATCTTTTGATTTGGCTGATGATTTGAATACTTCATTGAGGGACAAACAGAAAAAAAGTCATCTCCTGTATCTTTCATTTTTTTCTCTTTTAATAAATACAGCAACTTTTGTTCTCTGTAGTAAACATTCTCCAGATGGAGATGTCCTCAGCTAAAGTTCTGCTGTCTGGTTCATATTCCTTGGTGGTCTAATCATTGCAAAGGTGCTTTTTAGAGAAAATACCATGGCATACAGACTTTTTAGGGAAGGTAGCTTATACCTAGATTGCACTAGCTCATGACCAGTTCTGCCTGCATATCCCAGTGATTCTGTCGATAATATCCTTATGGTGCGGCTCAAACAGGGAACATAGGAAAAAGCTATTTGAGGTTTATCACTGTATGTACTGTACTTTGAGTGAATAAGTTTGTGTATAAAGAATGTGTTGTCCATGTTATTTAGACAAGGTATAATCTTACATGCATAGCAGTATGTGAGGAGAAAGGGTCTGAGGAAAGTACTATATAACCAGTATAACATGGTCATGAAGCCTGATCATGGATTGTGATGGCCTCCTAATAAATAAATAAATAAATAAATAGCAGGGCGATGAGTCTAGTGTTCAGCGTCCTTTTATACAATATCAAGACTCATAGTTGAAAATTCGCCAATTATCAGAGCTCTATCCGTATAGATAAGTCACTGTTAATAAACAAGAAAAAGAGTTTGTTAATGATTTTGACAGTTTTATAAAGGGAGATATTAATGAAGCATGCAAATTGTCAAGCATTCAATTCGTCCCTTCTATATATTAGCTGAGGAATCTGATGCAACTTAATTCATCTTTCTTTGGGGACAGTTACTTCCTCCATGAATTAAGAAAAGAAGTAGCACTGATCTAGTTAACGGGTGTTGCAGATTGGAACACTGTGTGTCATTCTTAGGAAATGAAGCCACAAATAGACAATATGATCATAAACATATTTATCAATGCTCTTTTTCCTTTGTAGATAGAAGTTCAAGCTCCTCCTGGTGTGCCCATAGGTTATGTTATTCAGACCTGGCACCCATGTCTTCCAACATTTACAGTTCAAAATGAGAAAAAACAGGCTGTTCTAAAAATTGCTGGCCCATGTATCACATGCAGCCTTGGAGGAAATATTGATTTTGAGGTAACAGATGTGATCATGTTTATTGAATTTCATTTCCTTATAAGTAGAACATACTTTGCAATGAACTACAGCTGTATTAAATGGAGATTTTTTTGTACAAATATTTCAAAAGAGAAATAACGTGGTCAGAGAAATATTCTCTGGTCCAATGAAAGGTCCTTGCTGATGCTGTTAAATAAGAACAAGGTGCAGTCATCTGAAAAATATCCACAATTCCTGTATTGGCTACTTTTCAAACTGCTATGACCAATACCTGACAAGAAGCAATGTCAAGGAAAAGGGGTTTTAATGGTACAGTACCCTTCAGGAACTGCATGCACATGCTACATAGACCTACATGCAAGCAAAACACCCATGTACATAAAATAAAAATGAGTGAATCTCTTTTTAGAAGAAAAAGCTTAGTGCAGGTATAGTGGTTACTGTCCAGTCATTCTTCCCTGGGATCTCCCTGTGCAGTCAGTCCATTGGAAAACATGTGGTTATATTTAATTTCTGGAGGAATTTTTAAAGCTGAGGGAATTTGACTCTGTTTCTCTTTGAAAGTCAGAAATCCTGAAAACAAATGAGACCTACATTTCCACAGAACGGTCGCAAATACTCTAAAGCTGATGAGGATTGCCACTTCATAATATACCTTTAGAACCCTCTCTCCATGCCAGTGAATGCCGGTCTCAATGTTTAGATTCCTCTCTCCATGTTGGAGAATGCCGGTCTCCATGTTTAGAACCCTTTCTTTTTGCCAGTGAATGCCGGTCTCCGTGTTCACTCTGTCATACTGCCCGCTGCACTTGGTAACTGTGGAGTTTTCATTCCTCCCTTAGAATCCAGTTACATATACATGAAGGCTTGCCTACAATGACCAAAGCATGGTCAATCACAAACATGGGCCGTTCTAAGAAAATACAGGTGAATACTACAAGAGATCTTACAAAGCATGTGTGTATGAGGCTCTGAACATGTGTGAAGGTATTTAATACATCCTACAAAGACATTATATACTGGTAGGAGTAAAAATAGATCTATATGAGAAAGCGTCTGGATATATGCAAAGTTATTATTTCTATTTTCAGAAACATTAGCCAAATTTAAGCTGATGTACAATTTACTTTTAGGAAACAAGTGAAAACACTGGGGAAACATTGTGAATTTTTCATAAATAATGCCAAAAATTCCTATTTTATGCAGCAATCTTTTCTGTTTAGTTACATGAGAGCATGATTTGAATGGTGTATTTCTGATATATTCATCCCTGAAAGTAGTTATTATTAGTTTCCTAGAACTTTTTAAACTTCTCCTTTGGGTCACTGATTTTTGTTTCTAATTCAGATCATGTCTCTCGATGAAAAAATTGTGATTGGTAGGATTTCCAAGCACTGGGCTGGTTTTATGAAGGAGTTACTGACAGATGTGGACAGTTTTGGGATTCAGTTTCCACTAGATCTTGATGTGAAGATGAAGGCTGTGATGCTTGGAGCGTGTTTCCTCATAGTAAGTCAGCTCCTTGTGTTGGATGGGGAGAGCAGCTTGTTGGTTCTCGGCTGCTTAGCCCAGAAACAATCACACAGAAACTATATTATTTAAATCACTGCTTGGCCCATTAGCTCTAGCTTCTTTTTGGCTAACTCTTACATCTTAATTTAACCAATTTCCATTAATCTGTGCATCACCACGAGGTCGTGGCCTACCAGCAAATCTTCAGCATGCCTGTCTCTGGTGGCAGTTCCTTGGCTTCTCCCTGACTCCGCTTCCTTTCCCCAGCATTCAGTTTAGTTTTCCCTGCCATGCTCTGTTATTTTGCCCTATCACAGGCCAAGACAGTTTCTTTATTCATTAACCAATAAAAGCAACACATAGACAGAAGGACCTCCAACATCATCCTTGTGATTACTATTTTAGATGGAATCCCCAGAACCATATGAAGATAATGCAGAAAATTTAGAGATAATGCACACTTAAAAGATCACTTTCTCAGTTGGGAGATGGGAATTGGGTATGTTTGTATTTCATTGTATATATTTATGAGATTCCAAAAAAAATAGGAAAAAGCATACTAAACAAAGGAGTAATACATTCTTACTTCCCAGGTTTTATAGATGAGGTGATGTATATCCTCAGCTCTGAGATGATCTCAGGTCTTTCTTAAAATTTGGATTCACAGGGTCATATTTTCTATTTAAAGAATCCACACAGTTTCAAATCAAAGATACAAAGCTCATCCATTGAGAAGTTCTGACTTTACAAAACAGAAAGTTAACTTGAGACTTCAAATAATCAATACTTATATGGAGCAGAATTTGCTGAATCAAAGAGTTTTATCTTGACATATTATTTGATTAAATAACTGAATAAAATGAAGTATAATCATTAATAATATATATTCAAACAAATCTCTAGATTTAGCTAACATGTTACGGGAAATATTTGGGATAAAGCAGTGGTCCTGAGATTTTTCTCAGTGCCCATACTAAGTTACAAGCTCAAAACCAGAAGTTTGTTGAATATCCAGGAAATTCTCCCATGTGATCAAAGTTAAAGGTTACAGGGACAGATTATTTTATCAAATTAGTGAAACCTTTGTGTGGCATTCAGGGAAATATGGACACTTGCCATATGATGCTAAAATAAACTATTGATTTTTTTTTAATGCAGCAATGGTAGTGTGGCTGTGAATAAGCTAAATGAAGTCCATATATACCTGAAGGAACATATCATGGGATGTTTGCTAATCTTATGTCAGCATGACACAGATTGGAGTCATTTTGGAAGAGGGAACCTCAACTGAGTAAATGTCCCCTTCATATTTGCCTCTGATCATCCATTTTCTTGACTAATGATTAGTGTGAGAGGGCCCAGATCACTGCGAACAGTGCTATCTCTGAGGTGTTGGTTCTGTGTTCTATAAGAGGGCAAACTAAGCCATGACAAGCAAGCCAGTAAGCAACATTCTTTCATGGCCTCTGCATCAGCTCCTGCCTACAGGTCCCTAGTGTATTTGGGTTCCTGACCTGATTTTCCTCAGTGATGGACTATGTGAACTCTAAGCTAAAATAAACCATGTTGATTGAGATCATGGTGTTTTATCACAGTAATAGAAACCCTAAGACATCAGGCATTTCATATTTGCTTTTAATTTTTTTGAGACCAAGTATCCTTGTATAGTCTAAACTGGCATCAGTTATGACAATCCTCTTGCCTGAGTCTCCTAAGTGCTAGAGCTTCAGGTATGAGTTTCAACACAGGTGAGATTTTACTTTAAAAATGCTCTTCAATAATGAGACTAAAGTCATAAAGATCTAAGAAATGAAATAATAGATTAGCCAAGCATAGTCATGTTAGTAATTATAAAACCAGGCTAAGAAACAGTAAATTCAGCATGCTATTCTCAAAAATTTGAAATATGTGCAATAACTAATTCCCAGTTAAAGCTTCAATATTGCAGCATTTCCATTTACTTCAGCAGACAAATATTGTGTGTATACATTTATGGGGTTAAATGATATTCTAGTAAAAGTATATATTGTGAGATAATCTAACTAACTGAAATATCAGCCTCCTCAAGGATTGTCTTTATTTGTAATGTGAATATTTAAAATCTATACTTTAGCAATTTCGTAATATACAGTGCAGTGATACATCTCCAGTTCCAGTGGCCTGTGTGAATCACTAGAATTTATTCTTCACTGATGAACATTTAGAATCTTTGGTTCAACCTTTCTTTCCCCAACTCAGCTTTCAACCTCAGGCTACAATTCTACTCCCTTTGTTTATAATGAAGAGTTTAACATTTTTACGCTTCATAGGTGAAGAGTATGCTATATTTTATTTTCTTCTTTGGCTCATTTCATGTTATATACCATCTTCCAGGTTTATTCATTTTGTTGTTTATTAAAAGGTTTCATTATTATGAATATAAAGTATTTCATTTGTAGACTACATACCTCATTTCCCTTTGTTATTCTTCTTTTCCCTTTGGTTTGGTTTATACTTTGATTATTATTTGGTGTCTTGTTTGTCTTTACTTTGCTAGAGAAAAGGTCTCACCATGTAGACCACTGTGGTTTCAAACTCAAAACTCTACTGCCTCCCACTCTTGGGTTCCCTCAGTTTTCTTAATTTGAAGTAGCCTAACTTTTGTTACTGAAAATTGACTTATTTACTTCTCTTCTTATCTAGGACTTCATGTTTTTTGAAAGTGGTGGAGGCCAGAGACCAAAACTACAATTATTTTAACGAGTCAATGAATGTGTCCTTAGAAAATGTGAAGCTGGAACATTAAGACGCAAAGGAAAGATGGTGTTTTCTTTCGTTGAAGTCATGCATCTGTCTTTGAATTAAACTAGGATATGCACAACTCCGCTGTCATATGATTGGCTTTTCAAGTTGTCACAATTTATTTCCTAGCTCACTAGATTATAGACCCTTTCATATACTCTAGGGGATACTCCCTTTTTCCTTGGGAAAATCAGTAAGAGAAAGTTTTCTGTTCCTGTCCTCATCCTGCCATCAAAAAACATTTGAAAGGAGTATTCCTGTACCTCATCCTGTATCTTCCAAGGTTTGTGGTTATCCTTGAGCCTCAATTTACTTAATGGCTGGTAGGAAACTGGTATGAAAATTTCCAATAGTAATAGTATCAAAATTTTAAGGTTTATCTAAGGACTATGGGAATCTAATACATGCCCTGGAACATGAGCAGTTTCCCAAATGAAAATCATAGTAGATAATGGGAAAAATGATTCATTGTGAAGACCAGGGATTTCAAAATGCAAGAAAATGGCTCAGGCGAATGAAGAGAACTTTAGATATAAGATTTCTGTTCTGTAGCTATGAATTTGCATCAAATTCACTCTGAATACTGGGTAGAAACTAATTATCCTTTTGAGGGAAAGAGATCTTCCTGTGTACTCTGATACTCCTTCCTTATGCTCAACACCTAACAATGTAAAGGCTTTGAAGCAGGGAGTGTAAAATCTGGAGCAGGCTTGTTAGTAGACAGCACAGGGCTTGAAAGATGGAGGTGGGGTTAGAATGCTGGTCCTTAGGCGACCAGTCACAGAGCTCTGACTGATTACCCTCTGCCATACAGTAAAGATCATCTGTGGCCTACTGTTCATGTCAATTCCTGATACTTTCTTCCCCAGCTCCCAAGTGTTTGCTCCATAGAATAAGCACACAATGCCAGGCATGAGAAACCAAAGCCTGTCTAGAATGGGAGTGTATCTGCTGTTGACTGTAAGCAGCTGTAACTTTCTTCAGTTAGAAGACTATGCTATTTATTTGCCAGGAGTTTCGGCCATATGTGCATTTCATTAAAAATAAAAGGAGTCTCAGTTGATACAGATTGCTAGCTTACAGCAACAGAAACGTGACTCTTCCCAAAGGATTTGCATGAACTGAACTCACTGGCTCATGCCAGACCTGAATTCTCAAGCAACTCCTGCCAATTCCTGTTTGCTTCCTCATTTGTGTGTCTCTCTCTGTATGTGTGTGTGTGTATGTGTATGAATCCATATCCACATATATAATCTGACACATGCAAAGTTATTGTGATTCGGCATGTAGTTTAAATATAAGACTTATCCAAGTATTATGTAACTACATCCAAGTAACACACAAGTGTCATCAGAGATGCTTTAAAAATAGTTTATTTAACAAATAATGGATTTATTAGTTCTCCCAAAACTTTAAATTAACCCATATAGGATCTATGCATGGTAAATGATCATTCTGGGCAGGAAATCTTCTTGGTTATTTGTCTCTATTCTTGATTTCTATCCTTTGGGGCTTTTTGGGGTCCAGTGAGATGACACCACAAATAAAGTTATCTGCTGCTGCCAAAGCTGATGATGGGCTTGGGAGAAAAAAAGAAAAAGAGTATAGAGAGTTATAAAAAGAAGTAAGTGGTTTAAAAAATAAAATAAAGTCTTTAAAGAGACAGAGACAGTCATAGATTAAAGAAATAAAGAAAATAAGCCACATAAAGATGAAATATACACAGAGAGTCTGGATTATGTATATTATTGTATTTTCTTTGAATATTTTGACTGTGAAGGAGCTAAGTAATTAACATATTTACTTTAAAGGTATCTTGTCTTCTACATTTGGGCTAAGGATATGTTGCTTTGGAAAAGAGGTTCTTCTTTTGTTTCCATAGAGGATGAGAACCTGTGGAATACTTCCAGACTAATATGGTTTGATGCACTAAGACCCCCAGAAAGGTCACTGTGAACACCCCCCAAAAATACTTTGCCCAATTAAAAGCAGGAAACAGGCTTTTTTTTTCACCTAAAGTTGTATAAGTTACATTGCAAAATAAAAGAAAGATTTACTGGACACTCTTTAGACTGTAGAATTGGTAGGTAGGTTCATATCCAGGGAAATGATGTTCCAATTTTACCATGAATGGTGTTCTTGTAGTCAATGCTTATCATTTTGCTTTTGAATTTTTGAAAATCTGGGTAAATCAAGAAAAGAAAGATTTAAAGTTATACTGAACATTATAAGCATTTTCCTGCCTTGTGGAATATGTAGATGAAGACACTGAAGCAATCCCATCCTTAAGGGAAAGTATTGATTTTCACCACTCTTGTTATTTATTGGTCTTTGTGTCCCAGAGTATTAGATTAAGTAGACCTCATATACTCAAATTTTGGAAGAAAAACCTTTATTCTTTCAATTCATCCTTGTTCCTAGGCAAGTGATATATTCCAGCACCAAGACAGACATGTAAACTCTGTTTAGAATGACCACTTCACACATCACCTAGTCATCATTGTCATCTGCTGCTCTGTACTGTGACTGTGCAGGTCATAAGCCCAGTGATTGTGCTTCTGGGTTATATGGGTATAGGTATCTGGAAAATTATTTCAAACCAAGTGGTGTAGGAGGGTTCTTCTGTATTTGGGTTTCTTTCATTGGTTAATAAAGAAGCTGCCTTGGCCTGTAGGATAGGTCAGCCCTTTCGGTGGGCGGAGTAGACAGAACAGAAGTTGGGGAGAGAGAAGACGCCAGATGCCATAATCCTCCGACCCAAGATGGATGTAGGATAGAATCTTCCTTGGTAAACCACCATCTCGTGGTGACACACAGATTTCTAAATATGGGTTAGACTAATATGTATAAGAGGTTAAAACTAATGGGCCAGGCAGTATTTGAATGAATACAGTTTGTGTGTAATTATAATGGGTATATGCCAGTGCCAAAAGCAGGCCATGTGGCCATGTGACCAGGGAGCTGGGCTGGATGGAACAAAAGGGCCTGCATTCCTCTCAGGTGTTGGGAACACAACCCGCACCTCTTATAACAACCAACCTTATAATTGAGGTTCTTGAGGAACTGATTTTAAGTCTTGAAGATTGTGGGATTTTGAATGTAACTGGCTAACATAAGCTCATAGGGAGTGGCACTAAGAGGTATGGCTTTTCTGCAATAGGTATGGCGTCTTTGAGGAAGTAATTCACTGTAGAGGTGGGCTTTGAGGTCTCATATATGCTCAGCGTTTCAGACCATTTCTTGCCTGCAGGTCAAAATGTAGGACTGTTAGCTCCTTCTCCTGCACCATGTATGTCTGCACACCATGTTTTTGTTTGGAGGAATGTGGACCTTGGGACTGTGCATTAGAAAAACAGTTGAATACATTTTGTTGTTTAATGAGCCATACTAGTAAGAGCAAGGAAGACAATGGTGCTGTGTATGATTTGATGAACTATGGGGACCTGGATCATGAGGATTCAGAGGAGAAGAATTTTTTTTTAATTGTTTTTATTGAGCTATATATTTTCCACTCCCTTCCCCCCCTTTTCTCCTTTTTCCCTCTCTCATGAACTCCACACTTCCAATTTACTCAGGAGATCTTGTCTTTTTCTCCTTCCTATTTAGATCCATGTATGTCTCTCTTAGGGTCCTCTTTGTTGTCTATGTTCTCTGGGGTTGTGGATGGTAGACTGG
>JAQHUG010000001.1:22351263-22366056 GCA_028555095.1 Dicrostonyx torquatus | reverse complement strand
ATACACAGATTAATGGAGATGTGTTAAAATAATATGTAAGAGTTAGCCAATAAGAAGTTAGAGCTAATGGCCAAGCAGTGTTTTAATTAATACAGTATCTGTGTGGTTATTTCGGGTGTAAGCTAGCCGGGTGGCCGGGACAAACATGCAGACTGCTCCCTCCAACAATTAAGCATTATTAAAAAATTTATAAAGAAATGTTGAACACATAAATAAGACATTCCTAAATTAATTATACATAAATAACTAAATATATTTAGATTTATAGGCCAGAAAATTTATTCAACATGTAATAAGTGAAGGAAAACCACACCCTATCTCCCCACTGTGTATAATAAGTAAACAATATTTATTACTCTAATAAGGCAATAAATAAGGAGATTAATATAATTATATTTTTATTGTATCTGTTATCATAATGTAATACAGTTAAATTTGTATTGAATCTTATCATAATTACAACTCAATAAAATCTCAAGTAATTAGTATAGATTTAAGATATACTCTGCTTCAGACCTTTGACTCATTACAGTGTAGCCACACTA
Organism: Dicrostonyx torquatus; assembly: GCA_028555095.1. Lineage (NCBI taxonomy): Eukaryota > Metazoa > Chordata > Mammalia > Rodentia > Cricetidae > Dicrostonyx > Dicrostonyx torquatus. Next base: position 22,365,511 of record JAQHUG010000001.1, on the reverse strand, counting down.
CATTATTCTCTCAAGCCACACTGTCCTTATTCCTTCTCATGTTTAACCACTAATGCGTTTCTGATAGCCTCTTCCATGAATTATTGTCTATCTTTTCCTCACAAGATCCCAGGCACAAATCTAAGTATGATTCCACTAGAGGAATCTTGGCCTTACTTACAGAACATGGGTGAGGACAAATGCCTTTCTCAGTATGATGGTTTCTCCATAACAGCGTAGGTGGAGCCCTTTCAGCCTTCCCCAGCTATTTTCTCTAACATCTCTTGAGATCAGCCAATAGCTTGAAACTAAAACAGAGCTTTATGCAAATGGCTGGGAGGAGTAGCTGGAGTCTCAGGATAGAGCTCAATGATCACTCCAATCCATCCTTCTAGTCAAAGGATGTCAGCAGTCAACAATCCCATGATGATGACCTTCCACAGTCAGGCACAGATGATCCACTGAAGATGGTGGCTGTTTTGCTCCGAGACTGTGTTCTACAACATAGGCTATATTTAAAACAACAATTTATGCTTAACATTTTCAGGTTTATATAAGTGCTATCATTGTGTTATGTATGTATATATGCATATTAAATACATCTATTTTATTATTCTATTTATTATTAGTATGTGAGTGAATAAGTACAGATGAATGTGTGGCATGTACTTTCAGGAGTCAATTCTCTTCTTTCACCCTAAACTCATGATTTGGGCAGGACTGAACAGGTAACCAGACTTTCACTGGAAGCATTTTTCACTACTGAGCCATTTCACCCTCCCCTTCTATCTACTGTCTACTTCTGCTACTTGAAAAAAAAGGTTTTACATTAAATATACTAAAAGCAGCAACAAATTATGACTCCCAGCTCTGGAGACAAGAATACACAAGGCCATGGTACCATATGATTTTATAACCATTACCTCCTTCCAACTTCTGATAGTGACCCCTACCCTCTCTTCCTCCCAAATTCATGTCCTCCAGTTTTGGTTCTTAAAACTCCGAAGTTCAGTTAATACTGCCATAAGTTCATGGGTACAGTGCTATTCACAATGAAATGTACAACCTACCATTAGCCATGTCCCAAAAGAGAGGGAGTCTTACTCTCTCAACAACCACCCACTGAAAGTAGCCACTCTACCACGTGTAGAACCTCTGGAGACCTATCATTCATGCTGGAATTCTGATTAACTTGAGACTGCATGGGTTTGATGCAGGTAACCATAACTGTTATGAGTTATCTACACAGCAATCATGTCTTCTTCAGAAGTCAGCAATTCACAGCTCTCACCTTCCTTCACCACCTCGTACATCCTTACCCCCTATTCTGAGACGTTCCATGAACAAAAGAGAGAAGAGGAAGAGCGACATCCAAATATCTCAATCAAGGCCAGAGCTTTAACCGCTTTTCCTCCATGAGGCCTCACTGGCTGCAAGTTCTGCTAGCTTTCAGTTGTTGCCATGGCTAGGGACCAAGAATTTATTAACATGCTCTTGCATGGTAGAGTTTGGAATGACCAAGATTAGCAGAGACTCCTATGATATCAACAGGAGATTGAAAGCAGCAGACGGAAGGATTAGACAGAGATTTCAAGTCTTGTTCACAGCAAAGGAGATAGAATTTGGGGTTTGAAAATGGCAAAGATAGGTAAGTTTGCCCTTACCCTCAGGTATTTAGTAGACCTACCTTACCAAAGTATATACAAAGCACTCTAGAAGTTAATGATTAGCTTTTGACCATCCAAATGACTAACTCTTCAAAGGAGTAAGACAGAAGTCAAATTTTTATTGCCCACAATATCCTGTACACACACACACACACACACACACGCACGCACGCACGCATGCACGCACACACACACAACTTTGCAATGCATCCTAAGAAACAGGCACGCATGACTCATTGCCAAAGTTCAGTGTCAGCCCACAGAAACAGAGGAAACAATACTGAAATACAGTAGAAAAGGAATGTTAAAAAGATGTTCAAGAATTCAAAGAAAACCATGGTTCTCATTAATTACAGGTTATAAACTTTCATCAAGGGATATGAAAGTTTGAAGAAGGAATCAAATAGAGACAGTACAAATCCAATATTTGCCATAGACTTCACTGCATATTAAAATTTATATAATTTAAAAGACAAAAGTGTAAACAAAGACTTGTTAGACAATCATTGAGCCTAACACATATTTAATTGAATTGCCAGCAGGAAAAATAGGAAAATGTTTGAAGGGAATAAGAATAAAAGAAATAAACTGGTTAAGAGTTTTCCAAATTTGAATAAAGACACCAAGCCATTTATGAAGCTGAAAGAACCCCAAATAGCATTAATACAAAGAAATCAAACATTGTAGACTAGCTGCACAATAGTAAATATTAGAATGTAATATTAGAACCATGCCTATAAGTCTCAACAGATAAAAGGTGTTGGGATCATTTGGAGTCATAGCCTCCAGCTGCTCTCTCCTGCTAGCGATCTTTACCTCTGATTCGAGTTACTAAAAGCTGTGTCAAAGTTGTTTACCAGCTCTGCTTCACGAGCATGTGTTGCCTTGCCTTGAGAATCAGAGGATAAGGTTTTCACCTGTTGACCCACCTGACTGTTGGGTATTTAAGCCTACATGGTGCTACTGAATAAAGGGCTTCTTACCAGTGACTAGAGGTCCATGTCTCTGTCTCTCTGTCTGTGCTGTCTCCCTCTCTGTCTCTGTGTGTCTTTGTATGTTTCAACCTCCAATCCCTTGCCCGAAGCAGCCAAGAGTAGCACGACAGTGAAATGGAGTTTGGTAAGCGCTGCAGAAAGAAGAAATAAGAAGAGGAGAGAGCTACAAATTTCTCTGTGGGAGGAGTAGAAAGGAGCAGCCACCAACCACAGTGTGTACAGCTTAAAGAACCATGCTGTACACACTGGACTGGTTTGTAGTGAAGGGGAGAGAGGATCTTGTCCCTCCTGAGTTTGGGCATCAAAAAAAAATGGCAAGCTGGAAAGAGACTAAGGATTGTTGCAGAGACCTGACCAGGACATAGAAATTGACTACAGCACAGGCAGAGAGCTACCTGGGACCAACTGACTGGAAAGTGTGGTAGAAGTGTGGCACAGAGGCCTGAAGATTATATTCTTCACAAGAGTCTCAGTGACTAACCTTAAGAATATATAGAATATGTAGAAGGTACTACCATGCATCACTGCCAAATAATTAACACAGGATCCTGAAAAGTGTGCCAATACAAGGATCTCAGGGAAAAACCTGTGGGATATTGCCTAATAAAACTGCCAGGATGCTGGCAGGAAGGGAACACCCAGGGGCAAAGGTAAAAGCAGATGTTCCAGAGTCTGGAACACAGAAAAGCTCCATGGAAAGTAAGATGCCCAGCTCTTCAGAGAGAGGGTATGGCTGGCAAGCAGTCTTAGACTGGGACACTTTTACAGAATGGTGAACCCCATGCAGAAATTTCACCCAGTAAGTAGGACTGTCCATCAATTTTGAATTACCAAGACTAGAAGGTCATCTTGCCACCTGCAGAAAATCCAAAGGAGTTGGGGAGAACCACATTCCTTCCAGGTATGTGACAGTATTGTTCTATTTAATTTAACTTACCATTTTGAATGTACACTTTTGTATCTGAATCTTTTATTTGCTTTGTTTTTGCTTGCATCTTCCTTGGGGAGGCTTTTATGATTGTTCTTTTTCTGTGTTCATTCTGAGTTTTTTAAATCTATTATATCTCACATTTCTAACCCATATATTTTCCTTTTTCATTCCAATTTTACTTTTTGTTTTCATTTGTTCCCATTCCCTTTTTAGGCCTTATTTATTAATAAGTTTAGATTTAAATGATTGTATACTATGTGCTTTTCGTTTAGCAATTTTTTGAGAATTTCATATAGAATATTATATTTATATTATTTTCAATCCTTCTTCTCCCCTCACCTCCTCCTGTGTCCATACTTCACAATTTCCCCACAAGCTCATGATCTCATAACTTATTCTTTCCTTACTGTGATGTGTGTGCTAGACAAGCATACATACTCACACATACATATGTGTATATAAATACAGCCTGAAAAGTCTTTTCAGTGTTCTTTATATGTATATGTATTTAAGGTTGACCACTTGGGGTTAGATAAAGTATTGAAGACTAACCCCTGAGAAAGATTGATTCCCCCATCAGGAGCCATTAATTGCCCGCAGCTCTTCATCTAGGCACGGGGTCTTGTGAGATTTCCTCTATCCATTTTGACATGCCAGTTCACAATGTTGTCACTGTGAAGATCTTGTTTGTGACCATGATGTTGAGATTTCATGGCTATAATTTTCTTGTCATGCCTCACAGAGGATACTCTGGCTCTTACGTGTGTGTTGCTTCTATTTCCTGATCATCTTAGTGTACAGAGTTTTATTGTAGTTGTACTAACTGGGGATAGCCACCTCACAATCACTCAGTTGTTCTCTACTTTTCGATCAGCTGCGTCTCTCTGCAGTGGTCTCCATCTACTGAAAAAAGAAGCCTTTGAAGGGTGAGAGCTACACTTATCTCTGTGGATAAGGAGCAGTATTTAGAATGCAGTCAGAAATTACAGTCATTTAGGAAAAGGGCAGTTGTAGGTTAACCTCTGGGAAACATGACGTCATCAGCTATGGGTAGTTAGCGAGGTACAGTGTTGGCCATGAATTCCCTCATATTGAATGGACCTTCGATCCAAATATACAGCTGTAGATTGCTTTTAGGTTAGTCTCATTCCTAAACCTTACAGCTGGATAGGACTGTTGATGACACTATATTTCCCCCTCTATCCCTGCAAAAGAACATAGGTGACTTTGCTTCTGAGCATTATCAGAAATATATGTGAAGTTCACAAGAGTCTTTCACTCTAAGCAAATAACAGGATTGTTGTAGTAGGAGACCACTTATTTCTTTCCGACTGCTTAACCCTGAAATAACCACACAGAAACTGTGTTAATTAAATCACTGTTTTATCTATTAGCTCTAGCTTCTTATTGACTAGCTCTTACATCTTAATTTAACCCATTTCTGTTCATCTGCGTATCACCACATGGCTGTGACTTATTGGCAAGGTTCTATCTGGCAGCTTGTGTCTTTCCCCTCTGATGGCTCCATGGCATCTCCCAGCATTCAGTTTAGTTTTCCCCGCCTACCTCTATTCTGCTCTGCACAGGCCCAAGATAGTTTTCTTTATTAACCAATGGTGTTTACAGCATACAAAGGGTAATTACACATCAGATTGTGATTTCCATTACTGCAGGAGGTTTTCACTTAAGTAGAATGGAAAACAGAAGTCCAAATGAAGATAACTTACCCAGCACCAAACATCATCCTCTGACTTCTACACACAAGCCAAGGCAAGTGCCTACCCTCCCCCTACATACACCAAAAATACAAAAAAAACTAAAAAGCATGAGATGAATGGCAGATAAATAGTCGAAGAGTGTACTTCAACGTCCTAGATAAACAATAATAAGCCAAACCCCCAAATAGTAGATGACAAAAAAATCAAAAAGAACAGGGCAGAAACTAATGAGATGTGTATGAAAAGAACACCACATAAGATAAACCAATGAAACGTTGGTTCTTTGGAAAAAAAATGAGTGTGATTAATAAATCTGTATTCAAACTAACAAAAATAGAGAGAAGAGATGAATTAATAAAATTAGAGATGAAAGAGATGTGTTACAACACATCTTAAGGAAATGTGGAGAATAATTAAAGAGTATTTGAATATTTATATTTTCCAATATTTAATTGGAAAATCTAGAAGAAATGGAAAATTTTCCAGACACACATGACTTTCCCCAATTAAATCAATAAGACATAAGCAACAAAAAAGATTCATAACAAGTAATGACTTTGAAAAACTAATAAAAATCCCCTAAAAAGAAGAGCCAATGATTAGGAAAATTTGTTGCCCAATTTTACCAAACCTTTAAGAAAAAGACAATATTAATATTTTTCTGTTTGTTCCATGCAATAGAAATGGAAGGAACCCTACTAAATATATTTTTAGAAGTCAGTATTACCTTTGCAACAAAACTGGCTTAGAAAACAAAAAAGAGAGAAAAAACCCCAACAAAATAAATTATGATCAATTGTCTTTATGAGCATGAACAAAAGTATTTTCAAATACATGCATGTAAACCAAGTCCTAGGTCATTTTAAGAACATCATGTACCATGACTAAGGTGTCTTCATCCCATGGAGGGGTTGGTAAAACACACCCAACTCAACTCCTGTATTAAACACAGAAAAAGACTTGAGAACAGAAATGAGGTGATCATCTCAATTGGTGTAGATAAGTTCTTTGACAAATTTCTGTATCTATTCATTATAAAAGCCTCAGAAAAACTAGAGAAATATGTCTCACCATAATAAAGGCTAATATGACAAATTAGGGTTAATGTTATGCTAAAATAGGAAAAATCTAAAAAAAAATCCTTCTTACCATTCCTATTCTACAGTGCTCTAACTTTTATTCAGCAATAAAAACAGAGGAAGAAATAGACAGGAGAAAATGGGAAAGAAAGAAGTCAAAGTATCCCTGTTGTGGATAAAGTGAACTTAAAAGACATGAATATTTCAGAACACTTCGTGTGGTTAGTGAAAACTGTCAGGACAACCTAGAATGCCTTGGAAAGAAAAACTTAATAGGGAATTTTCCAGATCAAGGAGGCCCATGGGCATATCTATAGCTGTTGGTTTTTAATCACTCTAAGAGGACCTAGCCTTATGGACAGTACCATTCTCTAGTAAGGGATCCTGAGTAGCATTAGAGAAGAGAAGGCTAACTGAGAACAAGCAAGCAAAGTTCCATGCCTTTAATCTTTCTCTTTAATCTGTTCTTGATGGTGAGTGTGAGGCTTTAAAGTTTCTGCCTTGATTTCCTTACATCAATTGGATGTATAACCCAGAATTTCAAACCAAACTCTGCCTTTCTTCAGTTGCCTTCACTAGGCTATCTTATCACCTCAACCAAAATTAAACTAGGCCAGTTTTAGACATGATAAACTCTTTCAACGGAGAAGTAAAATACAAAATCAAGATACAAAAGTCAGATCTTTAGGATGTAAACATAGGGAGGAAATCTCATTCACAATAATCTAAAAATGTTTTTACATGCAAGAAAGAAGGACGTTAAAAAACTGGGTAATAAAAGTGTAAAACACAAGAGAAAGAAGTTGAAGAATATACTAGAATGTATATTCTATGAATAGCGTGATAGCCCAACAGCATAGATTGGCAAGTAAATACTCTAAAAATGTCTGTGTAATGGAAGCAAAACCACAGATCCAACGTATTCCCCACGAAAATTTCAACAGCAGTTTTTCACAGAACAACAACAAAAAATTTAAAATTCAAATTGGAAGCACAAAAGACTCAAATGGCCAAAGTGATACTGATTAGAAAGATCATGGCTGAAATATCTCACACAATGTCTGATCTCAAATTATAGGAGAACTACAGTTATAGAAATAGCATGGCACTGTCCGCAAAAGACAGAGTAGGAGAGATAACCCAGAAATATGATCAAAGAGTTATAGTCACTCTCACTTAATTTTTTTACATAATTGCCAAAAACTTACACTGAGAGAGAGGGTGAGCTCTTCAGTAAATGTTTCTCAGAAAACTAGATCCATGTAGTTCACCAACACAAGTATCAACTAAAAATGAATAAAATACTTTAAGACATTAAGGTAGATGAACTAGCATCTAGGTAAGTTGTAACATCAAGATACAGGCAAGGACTTTCAGAAAAGAAAATGCATGAAAAAATCCTCAGGTTTGACAAATGGGACGATAACATGAAAAAAGTTTCTACATAGCCAAGAAAACAATCCTCTGAGACAGCTTGAAAAATGAGAAAAAGTATTTGCCAACTATATATTAGACCAGAGGGTTAGCGTTTAGAATGTATAAATGACAACTGCCAAACAAAACAATTTAATCAATAAAGGGTCTAATGAATGGAAGAAATGAAAATGGCCAATGAATATTTAAAGAAATGTTTGACACCTTTAGGGAAAGGCAAACTAAAATGTCTTTAAAATTCCTGCTTGCCCCAGTCAGGGTGCCTAGCAACAAGAAAGCTTGCGGTAAAGATGTGGGTAAGTGAGACCCCTTTCTAGGGTTGGTAGTTCTGTAAACTAGTGTGGCCCCTATGAAAAATCATTATAGTGACTCCCTAAAAAACTAAACTACCATATGGGCCAACCTTACCACTCCTGGTTATGTACCCACAGGATTCTAACTGTTAACTACAGAGTTACTTGTGCATTCATGATATTGCTTCTCCTTCTACTAGGAAATAGAAGCAGTTAGATCATCATCATCAAGGTGAGTGGATAAAAAAGGTGAAATCATACCATTTAATCTTATTCAGCCATAAAAATAAATTAGGACATTTGTAGGGAAAAAAAGATGAAACTGGATATCATTACATTTACTGAAACAAACCATTTTACAAAAGACAAATATCATATGTAGTCCCTATTGTTGAAGACACCATGTACTTTGGACACAGGACCAGGAAGATCTGAGCTGGTTCTAAGCCAAAAGCCTCCTCCTTGAGAGTTAGCCTACATCGTACCAGAAGATGCCATGGAAGCTCCGAAGAAAAGGAAGCAACCTATAGTACTAGTCAGCTGCGATTCCTATGAACCACAGCAATGACCAGTATCGGGCGATAGCACTAAGGGTATAGTAGTGGTGCACAAACTTTGGTGATAACCAGCAGCTCTCTAGTTGAATGTGAGGCCCACCGAACATCAGGGAAATCATGCCTCGTACTGGTACCCTAGCCAACTGCTTGTAGCCAGTGAAGTCAGGAATCTTGGAAGTGAACCTACAGTGACCACTTTACTAAAACAGGAGAACTTCTATCTACATCCTTAATATTTTTCCTTCTGTTCACAGGTAAGTAAGCATAGGTCATACTCTTTGTGAAACTTTAGATGTATATATAGTTCTATCTCTCCTTTCCCCTTCCTCTACCTCTTCCTCTCTTTCAGCAGTGGATCATGGGAGAAGGGGTGCATGTGATTGCTAATGCCATCAATTTATTAGAATTTAGAATTACATAGGAAAACATCCTCTGGGAGTATCTGTGAAAGACTTTGTGTGTGTGTGTGTGTGTGTGTGTGTGTGTGTGTGTGTGTGTGTGAAGTTAACCTCTGGGCACGCCTGTGGGAAATCGTCTTCATCAGATTGATTGGACTTGGGTGGTCCTTTCCCTAGGTTGGTTACATGGAAACATGGAAATGGGAAAGCTATCTGAGCATCAGCATGAACGCTTTCTTCTCTGCTTTCTGATCATGCATGTGGTATGACCCCCTACTTCCAACTCTTGCTGTCTTGACTCCATTCATGATGGGCTGAAGCCTTGAACTGTGAGCCAGAATAAACTCTTGCTCCCTTGAGTAGCTTTTGCTGGACATCTTTATCACAACAACAGGGAAAGAAACTAATGAGAACAGAAGCTAATGGAATGTATGAACATGAAACCAGAAAGGGGATTGAGGTAGGGTGGGGTGGCTCCTAACCAGAAGGGAGAAGGGGAATGGGGTGTCGAGAGCAGCATGAATAGCAACAGAGTATATTGACATATATGTAACAAAATATCGCAATGCAACCTGTTACTTTGTGTGCTTATGTATAATTTTTAAAAGTCTACAAAATATACAGAATAAGATATTTTCAGATTTTATAAAAGCTGTGCAATTACCTGTAACTGTTGTGCTCTACAAAATAAAATTCATTTCCAGGCTCAAGAGAACTGAAAATACAGATATAAGCAAGCAAACAAGCAAAAACAAGAAATTACAAGATATCACATCCATGGAAAGTTATACATACTATCTTAATTTTTCTCTAAGTTTTAGCAAAAGACAAATGATTGACTGCTGACATAAACCTCATATTTTGTACCGTTTATAACATGTGTATGTCAACATCAGGGCAGAAACACAGGGTTGTGAAAAATGCAAGGTGCCATTATTAAAAATTTAATTTTACTGGACTATTTCAATAGGAATTTTCTCGGCTAGGGTTTCTGTTGCTGTGAAGAGACACCAGGACCATGGCAACTCTCATAAAGGAAAAAAATTATTTGGGACTTCCTTTATCACCATGGTGGGAAATGGCAGCATGCAGGCAGACATGCTGCCTGAGAGGTAGCTAGAGTTCTACACCTTGATCTGCAGGCAGCAGAAAGTCTTCTGAGTGTCACACTGAGCAAAGCTTAAGCAAAGGAGACCTCCATGCCCACCCCCACAGTGACACACCTACTCCAACAAAGCCACGCCTCCAAATAGTGCCACTCCCTATGAGTTTATAGGAGTCAACACATTCAAACTACCCCATTCATTGAGACTTGCAAATCCGACACAAAAACAATTCAGAACCCGAATTTCAAACAGATACTGGTGGGAAGCAGCAGGGAGTCGGACAGATGGCAGTGTATCAATCACCCACTCCCCCACAGAGGGGTTCATAGTGATGCTCACTGGATGATCTGAAAACACAGAACCTTTTGATTGCTGGTCATTCTGCCTGCGGCTCAAGGCCTGTGAGAGGGGCCTGTGGTTGCTCTCATATTTATTTTGTATCCCAAACAATGTTTCACAGACATGGTTTGATCTCGAATTTTTGGTGTCTCTCATGTGGCCACTGCTGATATTTATTAGCAGTCACTAGCTCAATTTCTTGGTCCCTCCAACAAGTCTAAAACAAAGCTAAACATTAATTTTTGCTAAGACTTTGATGTCAACTTCTCCATTTTATGCTTTCAATACAATACCATTTCTTCACATGAGAAGTGTTCTTGGCAGTTATTACTGACAAAAACATTATTAATTGTTAAATCAATTTTGATAAATCACGTGCGAAGCAAAATGGAAAATTCCAGGACTTCACTCCCAAGAGCCTGCCCCTTGTAAACTCCTCCCAGAGCACAGCAAGGCTAAGCTCTCAGATCTGTTTGTGTCCAGCTGTGGTTCTGTGTGAGGTCAACGGACTTTTGGATTCACCCTCTTCCTTCATCTTCCTATGTTGGGCTGACCCATATTAGTCTGATACAGTATTTGTGCCCGAGAGCGTTAATTAACCAGTTAACCAATGTCCTCTTTCTAGAGTCAGAAACCATAAGCAAGCCTGCTCTTGCCCCCACCAGAACCCCATTCCTGGCTGTCCCTCTTCCTCCCAGATCAGAGCAGTGAGGCCAAACCCAAAGCAGAGGAGCGGATTCGGAGCGCTGCCCTGCGGGCTCCATTGGCGACCGCAACTTTTTTTCCCCCCGCGCTTGGCTGGGGTTCAGGACGCCGGTGCCCCACCCTTCAGGAAGCCCTTCTCGGGAGCCTCGCCCGCTGCCCGCCGTGGATCGCCCCACCTCCTCTGCACCTCCCGCCTTCCCGGGGCGGAATAGTGGATCGCGGCTGGAGGCGCCTGCAGATGCGGGCGGTGAGCGGGGGCCGTCGGGGAGCGGGGGTCCCGGGAAGTTTGCGGGATGCGGGAGGGCGCCGGGTCCCTGGCAGCGGTGGAGGCGGGGCAGCGCCCGCAGGCTGGACTTTAGCTGCAGGTGGTTGCGCAACTTTGGCTTGGTGGTGTGGGGCGGGATTTCCTGCCTTGGGATCCTGTGTGACACCCCTGCTCTGATAGGGCAATGGGGCGCCAGGTTAAGACTCTATGAGAGAGTCATTCGACCCTGGTAACCCTGGTGGCATGAACTCCAGAGGGTGCGGGCCCTATTTGGGCAACCCCCTCCAATTGTTTCCCTCTTACACCAGTGGCAGCCAGCTTCCAGGGACTCCAGGCCTCTGCCCGGTTATGTCTTCAGATAGCTGCAAAGTTTGATGAGCAGAGGCTGTGTTATAAGATACAGCCTGTTTCTCCTGTTATTTTACAGAGTACAGTATTTGCTTTTTGGGACTTAAAATTTTATATTTATTGTGTGACTGTGTATACACTTTAGATCCGCAGTTTGCTTGTGGTTTTATTTTGTGTAGAGTATTTTATGTGGAGCCGGTAACAGACATACAAATGAAGACTTCATGCAGTAAGGCTGTTTTCTAGGGTACTGCAGGGATCCAGAAACTGCTACAGAAGTAAACACAAAACTTCCACCTTCCTGCACCTGGTCACAAGCAATGCTATTACCATTAAATCAGTCACACTGTGACATTACATGCACTAATGGTGTCACCAGAGCAGATGACAGAAAGCTGCCACTTTATGGATAATATAAATACATTCTTTAAAGGTTCACAAGGAGCAGCTGATTTAGGGACAATAAGAAAGTTTAATAAACTTTCCTGTAACATCACACTTTTTTTTTTTAATGTCATTTGAGACTCAGCTACAGGTAATCTGGAATGTACAGTAAAAAAACAGACTTTAGTATAAAATAGCACAAAATTGAAAAAAAAAAGTCTCTTAAGTTTTGTAGACTTTATTTTATGTTGCATCAGGAGATAGAAGATATATGGTTTAAAGCACTAGACCTTGGGAAGGCCGAATGCTCTAACGTGGAAGTATGGCAAAGTACTAGTTCAAATACAAGGGTGAGCAAAAGAACGCGCATCGCGTGCATGCGCAGTCACAGCTTGTATGGACGCTGCAGCCTTTGAGAACATTTGGAATACAGAATGAATTATTGTTACGTTAGGTGTTCGTATCCTTTTGTGCATTTATGCATGCATGTTTATAAAGGAAACCTGATGTTATAATAAGAAAATTAACGTTTTAGAGAATATCTGTGGTTTGTAATTCATGTATCTGTTTCCTTTCTGGATGGAGTAGCTATTATTTACTATGGAAAAAATGTGTTTTCTCTCCTGAGGATTTTCATCTTCTTCTTTTCGCTTTCTCTTTTAAACATCCTTTTGAGATACTCCCTTGGGAAACCCTGATTTCTCCTTCAAGAATATTGATGGTTATGATGTATATTATAGGGGGAATAAAAGCATGAAATTTTTTATACCAAGTATTATATTCATTAGTGTTACCAAAGGCAGAAAATAAAGGCTAGTTCATATTTCTTATATATTTCACCAATATTGTGCTAAATTTCACCTTAATAGGTACATATTCTTCTGGACTAAATACATAGATATGTTGTTACTTAAGAATGAATACATCTGTCCTGAGAAACAAAAATCAAACCATTGAATGAGAAAAAAATGAAAACTTATGGAAAAAAGTCTTAATGTGAAATAAAATTTTAATGCCCTTCCTATAAATGACAAAGGAAATGAAAATTAATAAACAGAAAATGAGCAAATGACAAATGAGACATTTCCTGCAGTGGAGGTGGAAATAACTTCCAGATGCAATTAAAGCTATGCACCCTCCTCCATTACAAGATATCTGGGATATGAAGCCAAATTTTCTTTTCCTCACGATCAACACACAAAAAAAAACAAAACTGTGGAAGACTGTCCATTTTTTGTCCGGTTTGTGAATAAAAGTCTTTGGAGATCAATTTAACAGCGTTAAATTTTAAGACATTGATACACAGAGTTGTGTACATAAGTATGTTTCACAATTGTTTGTTATAAAATGAATTATGGAATAATTTAAAATTTCACTGTTAAGCCACCACTCTGTCAAATATATTCAGTCGTTAAATGAGAATAGTTCTATAAAATGAGAATAGACATTTTACTAAGACAAAATATGGAACACACTCCTCTCTACTAAAAGATAAGCCACGCATCCACACCTGCATACACAATGTATGTTATATATACAAAACTACACAGAAATGCGTATAGTTGAAACACAAAAAATCCAATAAACAGATGAGAAGTGGGGAGAGAATTCATTTTGTGCAATCCTTAACTGCTTAAGTAAGTGCTTTCAGATCTTGCATGCTTTAAGATGTCTCTAATACGTGTAGGTTGTCTAAAGTAAGTCACGCACTTTTCTGTTTAGCTAGCCAGAAGAGAACACAACACAGTCATGACTTGGCAACATTCCTGAGAGTGCACTAGGCTAGGTGATGATCCTTATATAAATGGGCCCAATATAATGTTCCATATAAATGTAGTGAGAATATTTTTGTACACTGTGTATAATAAAAACACTCCCCATTTGAAAGCAAAAATGAAAAGAACAAATCATCTTTTTTTTGCCCTTTCTTTATTTTTTATTCGTTTTACATACCAACCACTCTTCCCCCTCCCACACCTCCTCTAGCCCCCCACCTCCCCCCAACCTACCCCCCATTCCAAACTCCTCCAAAAGGACAAGGCCTCCCATG
>JAQHUG010000001.1:22304966-22333210 GCA_028555095.1 Dicrostonyx torquatus | reverse complement strand
CTGTCCTGCAACTTATTCTGTAGACCAGGCTAGCCTTGAACTCACAGATACCTGCCTGCTTCTGTCTCCTGAGTGCTGGGGTTAAAGGCATGTGCCACCAGCACCTGGCAGGTTTGCCCATATTCTTTACCTACCTTATTTATAGTCTTGTCCGTCAGCACTCCACAAACAGCCCTTACTTCTGCAGGTTTAAGCCCATTTTGTAAAGTTCTTCTTCTGGTCTGTGTTCTCATAAAACTGTTTCTTCCAATGGAGGTGAGGTTAAATGAGTTAGCACTTATCATAACCCGTCTTGCCTGCATGGGTTAATAGCCACTCTTCTCATCCCTTAGTACACTAAGCATCTCTCAGTGATTTCATCACTTACTTGCTTTATAATGACCATTTGCTTTTCTTACAAGCAAATGCTCCAAAATACCAAAGACAGTAAAGTGTGTGTAGGCCTGTTTCTAGTTTCAGTCATAGCTGCTGATCCTCGAAGCTGGTATGATAAATGCTTCCTAGACAAAGTAATGTTTATCTCATAGCTTCCTTTTGAGAAGGTATTAGAAAATTGATTTTGTCGTTCATGACTATTTATTAGTTTGCTTTTTATTAGAGATTGGAATGTCACAGATTCCTTTAGCTTCAAAACTACTCTTCCTTGATGTCTACTTCAAAACTACTCTTCTTTAATGTCTACATCACAAGGATTTGAGCTTTTGCACAACTCGTGTTGCAGAAAATGGTATCTTTTGCTATTTTTCATTTAAAGAAACTTCTTCAAGCTCCGAGATTATGTCTTCCTTGTACTGATAAATTTTTCTCAGCATTGGTTAATCCGAGACCACTTTGATTCTATGACTGGGGATGTGTGTATGTAATTTAAGGATTGAGATAGCTGTTGCCCTAGACTTGCTAGACCCAAGGCCCTCTACAGAATCATTTAGAGAGTGTTCCTATTTTTACTTATGATAGTATATTTGCTTATGATACAGTAGGGTATTGATGTAATGTAGCTAAGAGTACAGTAAATGTTATATAATGAAGAAATATGGATGCACAAAAGGTCTTTGAAAGTTCAATATTCTTTCTTGATTAAAAAAAAACTGAAGAAAATACAAATAGAAGAAACATTTCAATATAATAATGGCTATATAGGCCCCATATATAATGTGCATTATACTCAAAAGAAAAAAATGAGTATTTTATTATCTGAAACAAATGCACCACTCTCTCCATCTTATTCAGCATAATGCTTGAACTCTAAGCTAGAGCAGTAAAACAAGAAAAAGAAATCCAAAGACTACAAGGAGAAAGGGGCAAAGTCTAAATATTCCCATTTTCAGATGACATGATTCTATACTTAAAAGACCCTAAGAACTCCAGCATGAAGCACTTATCCCTAAAAACATTTGCAGAAAAATATCAGGATGTAAGAACAGCATTAAAAAAACCAGTTGTCTTACTTTAGATCAATTACAGCTTTTCAGGAAATATTCCATTCACAATGCTGTCAATATAATAAAATACATAAGAATAAAACCCCTAACCATAAAGGTTACAAAACATGAAGCTACAAAGGAAAGAAGTGGAAGAAAAACAATACTTCTCATGACCATGAATTGGGAGCTGATGTTATAAATATGGTTGTATTATTAAAAATTATTTTCAGATTAAGCACAATCCCCAACAAAACCTCAATGTATTCTTCATAAAACTAGAACATATAATCCTAAAATTCACACAAGAGCAAAACTGTCAGAATAGCCTAAAGTTTCCTAAACAGAAAAAACAATGCTGAAAATATCAAAATGCATAATCTTAAATTGCATTAAAGGCCCGTAGTCAAAAAAATTGAATGCCACTGGCACACACAAAAAATAGAGAAGCATATGGTTCTAATTTACTATCTATTGCTGGGAAAAAAACACTAACCAAGACTAACTTGGACAGGTAAAGCATTTATTTCAGTTTACAGATCATAGTTCACCATTCCATCATAGATGGGAAGCCAGGGCAGGAGCTCAAGGCAGGAACTGAAGTAGAGACATTGGAGGAATACCGCTTGTTTCCTCTGGCTTGCAAAGCTATCTTCCTTGTACAAAGCCCAGGAGGACCCAGGTCTACCATCCCATGGATGGTACTGTTAACATTGGCCTGGGCCATCCCACATCAACATCAATTACCAACCAAGAAAATAGACCACAGGGATGCCCACAGACCAGCCTTATGGAAGCATTTCCTCAATGAAAGTTTTCTCTTAGAAGTGTGTCAAGTTGACAACCAATGGTTAGCCATCACATAAGACAGTAGAATAGAGGATTTAGAGATAAATCCAAAGATATAGCCACCACAAAGGTGTCAGAAACGTACACTGTGTGCATTTGGGGGGGGGGGAGGAGACAGTATCTTTCAACAAATGATGCTAAGGAAAGAAATTAAATGACCAGGGGCTTCAGTGAAAGTGTTGCAGAAAAACACTTAAGATAAAGGCACAGGCAACACATTTCTGAGAAGGGCTTTAGTAGCACAGGAGACACTTCCAAGAATGGACAGATGGGATTGCATGCAATTAAAAAGCTTCTGCATAGCAAAGGTCACAAGCAGCAGAAGATGCCAGCCTACAAAGTGTAGAAAATATTGCCAGCTGCACATCAGATGGAGTATTAATATCTAAAATAATAAAAAAGTGAATAAAACCTAATAAAAAACAGGCTAATGGCATGAGTGGGCAGTTCAGAAGAGGAAGACAAACAAAACACTTTTCAAATTTCATTATGGGTGTAGGGCGTTGTGTACAAGTATACAAAGGTCAGAGTGAGTGTGGAAGCAAAGGCTAACTTTGGAAGTTGCTTCTCTCTTTTCATTCAGTACTGGAGGAGATGTAGCGAAGGAGTCTTAATTTACTGCTGGTGGCCTGAATATGTAAATTCAGGCAGCCACGATAGAAATCACCATGGAACTTCTCAGAAAGGTGAACAGAACTGCCATATCCGTCCTGGTTATGCTCCTGAAGAATTCTAAGTCAGAATGCCACAGGGATAATTGTCTAGATGTCCATCAACACATTTGGTATGATTTTATTTTTCTTAAAGACACAGTTTCACTTTTGTAATCCTTGCTGTCCCGGAACTCTGAGGCTGTCTTTAACCTCAGAGAGTGATGGATAGCATAGATGTCCATCAACAGGTGTATGGGGAGGAAGACTAATGTAGTGTAATAGAATGTGTATGGCATGGAAACAGAAAGGGAGATGATTTGGAGAGGAAGGGTACCATCAGGGAAGAAGAAGGGATGGGGGAGCAAAGAGAAGGGAAAGATGACTAGGCACATGTGTGAAAATGCCCTAGTGAAACTACTTTGCGTGCTAACTTAAAAATGGTTTAAAATGATCATGAAAGTAGTCAGAAAGTTTGAATCTTCATATTTATACATACTTGCTCGTGTCCTTCAGTAAGTTATTCAATCTCTGGCCCAAAAAGAACTGCCAGCATATATCCCTTTAATTCCAGC
The DNA here is from genome assembly GCA_028555095.1 of Dicrostonyx torquatus. Classification (NCBI taxonomy): domain Eukaryota; kingdom Metazoa; phylum Chordata; class Mammalia; order Rodentia; family Cricetidae; genus Dicrostonyx; species Dicrostonyx torquatus. The sequence goes on along the minus strand of JAQHUG010000001.1, from coordinate 22,329,715 downwards.
ACTCAGGAGGGATGCAAGGGCAGGTGAATCTCTATAAGTATAAAGCCAGCCTCATCTAGAGAGTTTGAGGCCAACCAGGATTACAAAGTAAAACTGTACCTTAAAAAATGCTCATACCAAATGTGTACATGAATGTGATGACAGCAGTGTTAATATAATCACAAACATGAAGGTAACCCAAGTGTCCTTGAGTTAAAGGACACAAATAGTGTGATAGATTTCATAATATAGACTATCATTCAACCACAGAAAAAATATAAAGTATGAAAAACACTATACATGTGCTATAACATGGATAGAAGACAAAAACGTACAGATTGAGAGAAACCTAGCACACAGGTTATATGCTATACACATTCATCTATGTGGCATGACCTGCCTAGGAAAACCACAGGTAATGGTTTCAAGAGATGGGCTGCTAATGGATGATAACTCTTCTGCATTTAGGCAGTGAGGATAGTTTCTCAAACTTGCTGTCACTAAAGCAACAGCAAAGCCCACTGAATTATACATTTAGAGAAGGAAAGAAATCAAGATGACTTTCTTCATTATGTTGAATTGTAAATAGTTGGAAACTGGGCCAGGCATCTGTTACTGAGAACTCCAGGCTATTTTTTGAAACACTTTAATTGTGGTATATTGAGCCACAGTTAATCAAACAATCCTGAAATAATTTTCTTATATGTTTTAGAGTAGTAGATTTAAAGAACCACTTTTTAAAAATCTACATCTGATTTTGTTTTTCCATACATCCTTCCTCTGTAGCAAACATGACTCCAGCAGACCTGGTGGAAGAGGAGATTATGCATTAGTCATTGTATGGTATTTTATTATTCTGAATAACCCTCTTAAAACCTTGGGGAATGTTGTTCCTGGGGCCTTGAATGATTTATGATCGCCTAGATAGGGTTTGTTAGATTTTGGATAATTTTTGAATATGGATAATTGACCATAACTATAGATAAGTATTATGAATTGAACATTGTATACCCCTACTCCAAATACACCTGCTGGGCCCTATATTTGGGGGGTGGAGTCTTTCAACGAGTTTCTAGAGGTCCTGAGTTGAAGCCATTATGGTGGAGTTGGTGCTCTTATGACAATTGGCAAGAGAATGATGACCTGAGTATTCTTGAAGAGTGTGCTCCCCAGGCCAGAAAGAGGGTGAACACAGGCTGGATTTACAGTTGATCTTGATGTTCCAAGCTTAGAGCCAGGGTAGGTAATGCTTGTCATTGAAAATAATCCACCTTTGGTAACCTGATAAAGAAATGAACTTAAGAAGTTGGGTCTGAGAGATATCAGTGTTGGTAAACAGTCTGGAGCCTAGATGAAAAGACAAAGAGAAGCGATTGAACAAACGCAACCCAGCATAGATGGTAAGGACCCCTTTGCAATAACTAGTAAAAATGACAATGATCATTGCATGCTAGACCTTGTACTGACCCCATTAAAACCAATGGAGTGCATTTATGATCAGTAAAGGAGAAGCCTCATACAGTGAGGGGCTACTTTGTTTCTCAGTGTGCCAATATTTATTTCCACATCTGTTAAATGAAAATAATTGTGTTACAATCTTTAAGAGGTTCAGATTAACTAATATGTGGATAATCCCCTTAGTATGTTGCTAATATATTAGGTACATACTCAGAAAACATAGGACTTGTTTTCTTTAAGAACATGTTGCATGGTTACTTTTTAACGTAAAAATCATATAACTTCCAATACACTAAAGTGATAATACATGATATTTTCATCTGTTTGAGAACACAGGCCCTGCTGGACCAGCTGTGCCTCCACCTACAGGCTTGCCTATGGGATACAACATTCCACAGCATCCTGGTGCCATCTCTTATCCTATTGGTAGTACCCATCCTATTCAGTACCAGCCTGGCAGATATCCTATGACCAATCAGCCTGCTCCAGTAATGTGGATGCCAGGACCAACTCCTATGCCCAACTGCCCTCCTGGTCTGGAATACTTAGCTCAGGTAATTCATCAAAAACGTTTTCCTTTGAAGTATGACCCAGGGGTGTGAACAGAGGAAGCAAGGTGTTGGCTAGAGTGAACAGGGTCACTGACGACAGAGCCTGGCTCGCTGAGAGCTATGATGGTGGATTTACAGGTAGACAGTGGGTACAAGGACACATTCATAGGACACCTGAGATCTTTTTGATGGAATAAAAGTGACTTTCAAATTATTTAATGTGACTTTCTCAAGAAAATAAGAAAAATAAGCATGAGAGTCATTAACCTGATGCTATGCCATTTACTTAGAAGTAAAGTGCTCACATCGAGAAGAAGAGAGTAAGAAGAGAGCACTAGACAAGGGGAGATGGTGGGTCCCAAAATGTACAACCCACAACTTCTTCTTAACATCTCAGACTCTTTAACATTCCTGAGCCCCCAAACACATAAATCTAAGTAAGTACAAGGTATTGCTTCAAGTCAAAACCCATGTCTTCTTCATACAGCACAGTGACTGCCAAATTTCTTGTACATGTAAATCAAAGAGCCAGAATAAAAGCTGTAACGCTGCTGTGAGGAGTTTTGGTGGATAAACGTGTAATGGTTGTCATGTTGTTAACACACAGAGGCATGCCCTACAGATGCTGGCTGTCGACACCATTAGTGACACACTCTTGTGTTGTTTCTCTTTTAGGTGGCTTGAGGTGACACATTCAGATCATGTGCTACTTTGTTAAGTCTACCAAGAGGCTTTATCCACCCACGGCAGCTTTAGAATCTTTCCAGAGCCTTGTATTTGCCAGTGACCCCACATGTTTGTCTGTTTCCTGCTGGCACAGCACCTCACTAGGAAGCTTTGGCATCAACAGTGATCAGAACATTTAGCCCTGCAGTAGACACTTTTACCACGTAGTCAATGCTTTTATTTTTATTTCTATATTTTAATTTTCTTAGTATTTTACAAAGGGAACTGCAAGCAATTGTAGGAGCCATTTTGATATCTTATATGAAATGATCCCTTATTAATTTGTAAGTTTTACATTCAAGATGGACTGTGTCCTCCTATATCCTTTTGTAGCTAATCACACAACTTCATCCATAGCCAGTTGTTTCTTCCTTGTTATTACACTCACATACCTTTCATCCTTTAATGAATTTTGATGAAATGCAACATTTTAGGCAGCATTCTGGGTTTAGTGATTATGAATGGTCTAATGACATGATTTGTAATTATGTTGGTTAAGATGTGACTGTCTATCTTCTGCTGCGATGTTCTGAATTGCAACAGAAGATAAAATCACTAAACTGTCCGTCGTCAGAGTAATTCTAATACCTTTAAAGTACAAGTTTCTCTAAAGGTGCTCCTAACTTTCCTTTCCATGGACGGCTATTTTAGAATGTTTCGCCCAGACCCCTTTTTCCAGATCCTACCCACGTGGTGCTACCCTCATGCATCCATACTAAAGTATGCACTTGGGCAAGAACCTGGCATTAGGTAAATGCAGGTGAATTCTAATCCATGCACTTAATCTCTTTGAAAGCTACACAGGAAGTAATGTGGAGAGAGGTCTTATTCAGGCTTACTCTGGCTTGCTCACCTTCCCTAAACCCCAGGGCATCACATGTTTGTCTAGTCTATGTTAAGTCATCCTGACTGGCTCCCACATGAACATCTCAGAGAAGTTGACTGAGAAACAGCCAGAGATCCTTTACATTTACCTGGCTCCTCAATGTGCTGTCACTGTAGCAAGCAGATGTTTTCCAGTTGTCAGTCAGCTCTCTGATTTTTAATGTGGAACTACCTGAAAATGTTTTTCTGATCTAGACACCTCTGCTAATATCCATCTAATTTGATGCATAGACGATAATCTCAGCTGATTACATTTTTTTATTCCATTCAATTTTCAGAGAGATATTTGGCATCAATTGATACATTCTAATTATTATTTTTATTTTATTTCATGCACATAGGTGCCTGCATATGTATCTGTGCATCACTTCCATCCTGGTACCCAGGGAGACCAGAAGTGTGCATCCAATCCCTAGAATGTGAGTTAGAGATAGTTGTGAGCAACCATGTGGGTTCTGGGAACCAAACCCACATCCTCTGGAAACACGACTGGTGCTCTTAAGACTGAGCCAGCTCTCCAGCCCCTGGTTGACAGATTTTAATACTGTGTCATTGCATTCTTTTCTTTTGCTGATTAAAGTTAATTCTGTTTTTTTGTCTTCTAATTGTTTTTGCTCTGTTCCGACAGCTGGACAGCATACACGTGCTTCAGCATTTTGAGCCTCTGGAAGGTGTGTATAATTGTGTTTTGGCTAGCATTGTGTCTGGAGTAGCAGTATTTTTTGTGTATATTTATTATGTATACAGTGTTCTATCTACATGCATGCAACAGATCTCATTGCAGATGGTTGTGATCTACCATTTGGCTTCTGGGAAGTGAACTACCCTTTGGAAGAACAGCCAGCAGCCAGTGCTCTTAACCTCTGAGCCATTTCTCCAATCCCTTGATTAGCAGTGTCTTACAGATGGAAATTTGTATTACTTCAAACTTAGTGCCTTAATTTCTGTTGATGAGCTTTTAGTGATTCAAAGAGAGAAGACTATTCCCTACTACCTTATCTTTGCAAAAGCAATAGAGTGAATTTTCTATGTAGTTTTATCGATCAATACTCCATACACTGATAATCTCTTAGGCTCAGAAATGATTTGCATCTAATCTGGCTAGTCCCTTGGAACACGTATCCATTTTTCTTCCTCTGCATTCACCTTATTTAGAAGAGTACAAGAAGAAGGTGAGAGGTAATCGGAGCTAGCCAGAGCCCCACACTCTGCTAGGGTCAGTGGCAAAGAGAAAGCAGAGTCTTAAGATAGCTGAGTTCCAGTCTGTGCCTGTTGCTATGGAAGTCTGAATAAATGATCCAGTCAGGTGACTCTGTGCTCTTCTCAGTTACCTGCTTGCTTACCCACTCTCGGGTAGGAGCTGGGCACACCCCTTTGGTCACCACACAGGGCTCTGATTTTTCTGGATTTATTTTCTTATCTTCAGGGAGCATGTCCCTAGTCATTTCATCAGTTCCACGTGCTGATTAATTCATGATCTGATGTCTGATTCTTTAAAATGCTTTTATTACTAAAATTTTCTGAATTCTTTTATTCTAGGAAAACTGGACTAACCATTACTTTATGTGGAAAAATTTAAATAATTTCATATTAAGCTTAGCAATTGTTTAAAATTCTTAAAATGCTTAACACTCATGGCTCACATGGTTGGATTTCACCTGAAATTTTAAAAAGCTATTTGGTTTTCATAAGTCCTAACCATACTTTGTCTTCCTTCCTTCCTTCTTTCCTTCCTTCCTTCCTTCCTTCCTTCCTTCCTTCCTCTTTCCTTCTTTCCTTCCTTCCTTCCTTTCTTCCTGTCTTCCTTCCTTCCTTCTTTCCTTCCTTCCTTCCTTTCTGTTCTTTTAATAGCAAAGGCAACTTGAGGCCTGTCTTCACTGGTTCTAATTTAAGATTCTTTCTTCATTCTAACTTTTAGTGATGACAGGTTTTGAAACTAATAATAGGTATGATATCAAGAACAACTTAGACCAGATGGTTTACATCGTAACTGAAGACACAGATGACTACACCAGGAATGCCTATCGGAACCTACGGCCCTTTGTGCTCCAGGTCACTGACTGCCTGGGCCGAGAGATCATGACCATGCAGAGGCCTTTCCGATGCACCTGCTGCTGCTTCTGCTGCTCCTGTGCAAGGCAAGAGGTCAGAGAACAGGAGTGGAATTGACACTTGCTTCCTGACTTGCCCTTTACAATGTGATCTACGTGGGATGGAGATTTCTGACCCTACCATTCAGAGTAAAACTGAAACTGAGTAGTGGAGAGGAAGGAAGCTGAATTATTTCACAGGACAGAAATACATACTTTTCCTTTTTCTTCCCAAGTGAGAGATGGGGGTCAAGTACAACTTGAGACAGTTTTGTGAATAACTGCTTTCTGATCAATTAGGTACTTACAGGGATCACCAGTGGTCATATGATATGTAATGGTACCCACATATTCCCCAGGTGTCAAATTGGAAAAATCTTTTGATTGCTGTACCCATCAATGTCTACACCTTTGTGCAAAAAAGAGTCCTAAAATAGATGAAATGTCAGACGGGAGTGCCCTGTGACGGCAGAGCTGGACCTACAGTGCAAATGCTCTTTATTATGGTTTGGTCCCTCCCCTTTGACATACACAAGTTCAGAAAAAGAAAACATTGCTGAAAAATACCTACGCCTGTGTCACAGTCTCTGTGAGTTCATTGTGCTAGTCGTTGTGCCTGGAAGATGCCACTTCCTTAGAGTCATTCATCGCCTCTGGCTCTTATGCTTTTTCCACCCTCTCTTCAGAATAGATGCTAAGGTTTGAGGTCCGGTGTTGATGAAGATATTCCCTTTATGAATGAATGCTCCAAAGTCTCTCACTCTCTGCACGTTGGCCAGTTGTGTGTCTTTATGTTAATTCTCGCCTACTGCAAGAAGCTTCTCTGACGAGGATCGAAGCTCTGCTCTGTGGCTATAGCAATATGTTTCTTTATCACAATAATGGTAATATTTTCCTCCATGCCCATGGCCTATCTAATCTCATGTTCTTGGACATTTGGATCCCTGTAATGGACCATGATCATCTTAATGTGTTCTTGAATTCAGTTCCCAGTATTTTATTGTTAGGTTTCTGTCTGTTGAGCAGGAGAGTTGCTCTATAGGCTTTGTTGTTGTTGTTTGTGGTGGTGGTGGGTTTCATTGCTGTTCTGCCTTTATTTGGTTTTGGTTCCAGGGTAATACTACCTTTGCTCAATTAATTTGCTTGTTTCTCTTATCTTCCAATTTGAAAAATAGTTCAAGATATTAACTCATTCTTGAAAGTTTAGTCAAATTTAGCTCTGGATGTCCTAGACATATTTTTAGTAAGGAGATACAATAATGACTGCTTTAATCTGTTATTGATCTGTTTAAGTTATTTCTATCTTTCTGATTTAATTTTGATAGGTCATATGTGTTATATGGAAAGTTTTCATAGCATTGCCTAAAGGTACTTCTGGATTAAATAGAATTTGTTTTAATTCATCCTCTTGCCTATAATTTTATTCATTTGTGCCCTCCTTTTACTTTGGTTCAAGTGGCTAGGGATTTCTCAAACTTATTTATCTTTTAAAAAGATAAAATATTTTAGTTGATGCTATCTATCCTTTTAGTCTTTAATTCATCTATTTCTACCCTAATCTTTATAATTACTTGCTTTGTACTGCATTTGGATTGATTTTCCAGAGCCTTTGAGTGGATCATTTGAGACCTTATTTTCAATACAAGCTCTCCCAGCTGTAATGCTTCCCTTAGAACTGCCCTGTCTGTGTCCTACAAGTTTGGGAAGTTTTGTTGCTATTTTAGTTTGAATCTACCATTGTTTTTATTTTCTCCTTGATTTCTTCACTAGTTCAGTTTTCATTGAAAGGGTGCAAGTATTTGTCTAATTTCTATAGTTTTCCTTAATGTTGATTCTAGTTTTATTTTTCTGTTGTTATCTGACAAAATATAAGGAATTGTTTCAGGTCCCTTGTCTTTGTTCAGGGTTGCTTCATGGCCTACAGTGTCATCAACTTTGAGATAACCCAGACCCAGAAAGACAGACATGGTATGTACTTATTCCTAAGTGAATATTAGACATAAGAAAAAGAATAACCAGGCTACAGTCCACAGCCCAGAGAAGCTAGGTAACAAGGAGGACCCTAAGAGAGACATGCATGGATGCTCCTGGGAAGAGGAAATAGAGGAGATCTCCTGAGTAAATTGGTATCTCTGGAGTGGGGGTAAGGGTGGGAGGAGTGAAGGAGAGTTGTGGGGGGGAGGACATGAGGGAACATAATGGATGAGTTGGGGAAGGTATAGAGGGAGAGAGCAAGGAAAGCGATATCTTGACAGAGAGAGCCATTATGTGGTTAGAGAGAAATGTGATGCTAAGGAAACTTCCAGGAATCTACAAAGATGACCCCAGCTAAGACTCTTAGCAATAATGGAGAGAGTGCCTGAACTGGCCTTCCCCTGTAACTAGATTGATGACCACCCTAATTGTCATCATAAAACCTTCATCCAGTAAGTGATGCAAGCAGATGCAGAGATCCACAGCTAAGCACTGGGCTGAGCTCTTGGAGTCTAGTAGAAGAGAGGGAATAGGGATTATATGAGCAAAGGGATCAAGATCATGATGGGGAAACCCACAGAGACAGCTGACCTGAGCTAGTGGGTTCTCACAGACTCTGAACTGATAGCTGGTGAGCCTATACAGAACCGACCTAGGCCATCTGAATGTGAGAGACAGTTCTGTGTCTCAGGCAGTCTGTGGGGCCACTGGCAGTGAGACCAGAATTTATCCACAGTGCATGAACTGGCTTTTTGGAGTCCATTCCCTATGGAGGATACCTTGCTCAGCCTCAATACAAAGTGGAAGGGTGCTTTCTCCTTCCTCAACTTGATATGCCAGACTTTGTTGAGTCCCCATGGGAGGCCTTAACCTTTCTGAGCAGTGGATGGGGCATTGGGTGAGAAAAAGGCATGAGAGGAGGGGAGGGGGGAACTGTGTTGGTATTTAAATGAAAAAATTTAAATAATATTTTATATAAAAATTTCATGTGCCACTGAAAGAATGATACATAGCATAGTTATCTGTAAAGTTTCATAGGCTTTTAGGTAGTTTTCAGTCCAGAAGAAATCTGAAGATGGTAATGGGGTACTGAGATCTCTTATACCATTACTCCATTTCCACTGTCTGACTGTCTTCTTTCTTTTTGTTTGTTTTATGAAACTGAGAGGCTAAATATTTGATGCCAGAATGTTTACAATTATTTTATAGTATTTCTGGCTAGAGGTTTTTTTTTTACTTCACACAAGCTAGAATCATTTGAGGAAAGGGAATCTTGGTTGAGAAAAGAGCACCTTCTACCTTCTTCTATTCCAGAGAAGCCACATATGGTTCCCAGCACCCATGTTGGGCAGCTTTTAAACTTTAAGCATTTTCTTGTAAGTATTTTTTTTTGCAGTGCTGTCTTGGTTGTCATTCATTGTCTTAGTCTGTGTTTTTCTTTAAATGTCTTATTTCTCTATCATATTTAAAATATAGCTTGGCTGGGTGTTTCCATCTGGTTTGGCAGCTGTTTATTTTGATTTCATGATTTCCTGGTTTTGGAGTTGATGGCAAGAGGTCGTCACTATTCTTTCTAATGTCTTTTCCTTTGTATGTGGCTTGGCGTTTTTCCCTTATAGTATTGTTTCTTACTTTTGTATCTTTTGCATCTTCATTATAGCATGCCATATAGAGGTTCTCTTCTGCTCATCCGTGTTGTGGTTCTAAATGCCTCTGGTTTGTTGCTGTGACTTTCTCTAGGTTTGCCATAATTTCTAGAATTTAGACTTTATCACATATCTTTCTTCTACTCCAGAGATTCTTAGATCTGGTATCTTCATGTACCCCAGAAATCTTGGAAGCTTTTTTCATATGTGTTAATTTATATATAAATATGATGTTTAATCGTATTATATATAATTATATATAATATGTACATATACATATATATATATATACATACACACACACACATACACACAGACAGACAGACAGACATGTATTGTTGCCTTGCCATTGCCCTGAGTCCCTCAAACTCACTCTCTTGCTTGGTCTTGCCTGTCATTATGCTTTCCGCTGTGTATTTCATTTACATGACTGATGGCTAATTTCATTTTCATCATTTCTCTCTTATTGTTTTTCAGAGTCTCAAATTCCTTGCTGATTTTTTTTTCTCCTCCATGTGTCTTATAATTTCTCCTCCATTTCACCACTTTGAAAACTTTCTTGTCTAGGCCCGGAATTAGAATACCTAGGGATTTTAAATGGTATGTTATATATCATCATTTTCTAAATATTAATCTGTTTATCACAGTCTCTATTTATCAATCTATGTGCAATTTGAGATTATAATTAACAGTTATTCTCTGACAAAGTGGTTGCTTTGAAGACTAAAGATTTTTCAGTACATACCAGTCTCTAAACTCGGTTATAGATAGTACTGTTGTGGCCAATCAATGTTTCTGTTGTTCTTAATACCCTATAGTAAGACCACAGAGCCCCTTTGTTCCATCCCACCTGGCTAGCTTACACCCCCAAAATAACCACATAGAAATTGTATTAATTAAATTACTGCTTGGTCCCTTTAGCTCTAGCCTCTTATTGGCTAACTCTCACATCTTGATTCAACCCATTTTTAATAATCTGGATGTCACCACGGGGTCGTGGCTTACCAGGAAAGATTCAGCATGTCTGACATGGCGGCTCTCTGTCTCCCTTCTCTGCTTCCTTTCTCCAAGAATTCAGTTCTGTCTATTCTGCCTACGTAAGTGCTGCCCTATCAAAAAGCCAAGGCAGTTTCTTTATTCAACCAATGAAAGCAATACAAATACAAAAGGACCTCCTACACCAAAACCCCTTTGCAGTTATTATAGTCATAATAAGAGTTTTATATCTGAGGTGACTTTCTCCAGTCCTTGTTTTTTTCTCAATACAGCAGGCATTTATAATCATACATGGCATTTGGTTTTCAAATCAAAGCCTTTAAATTTCTATAAAGGAGATCAGAAATAGATTAAGGCAAACCAGAACTGCAAATTTATAAACTTACTTTTTGTCTAATGTCATAATTAAGACAGTTTTACACTGATTTTATGTATTTTCCTTACACGGCCTTATCACGTATGTAGACTCCTTTACCTATCACCACATAACAAAGTCCCAACAATTTCATAACTATAAAAACAGTCTTCATTACTCCGCTTCTCTTTCTATCTCATGTTAATCATTAATTATTGGAAATCACTAATTTGTTCTGCATCTTTGCAGTTTATTATTCAAGTATGTTATGTAATAAGCGAGGCATATATTAGTCATTTAGTCAAGGCATTGTTCTTCACTAATATGCACCCTTTTATGCTTTTATGCATTATTTAAAATAGAATTAACTTAACTTTTAAAGGATTTTAAAGTAATTTGATTTTACACAGTTCTGAGGCTTTTTCATTTCATAGGTGTAAAGTTTTGGTTCTATCAATTTTAATGTTTTGTATAGGTACGAATTTGTATATATGAACAATGGCTCTGGCAATACAATTCCTGACAATTTTTTATAAAACTTCAACATACAGGTAATTAAATGAAACAGTATTGTGTACAATATTTTTGAAGCCCTTAATAAAATGCAATTGTCAGTCCCTACACACAGGTTCTTACTGTTACAGCACAGCAGCTGTTCCACTTCCACCAGCAGGTTTATTTTTTGTGGTTCTGGTTACTATAGACAAATGTAGTCTGAAATATTAATGTCAACTTCTGGAAATAAACAACCTATATGCTGAATATTATGGTGAATTCTGGATCATGAATTATTCTTTTGTTCAGAATATCCAAGGTGCACCTGCCATACACACAGTAGCAGTTGAAAGACTACATTCACATAATTTCTATCATAGGGCAGAGTATTGTAACCACTCTCTAGTTAATGATTGTTAGTGCTGTACTATGGCGAATTTATAAATTAAGCATTGCTATAGACGTGTGTTTTATGGCCATAGGCATGTATTTATGGGAAAGGGTATTGGGGTCAGAACTATTTGAGACCTCCACTAATGTCCTGGAAAACATTCCCATCAAACGGGGGCACTTTCATACAGTTTCCCCAGTGCTTCTTCCTTTTTTGTTTCTCATTGTAGTTGTCATGTAGGAGATTAAGTGAACTAGTCATGTTAAATGTATTTGTTGAGAAGACATGAAAGTCGTAGATGAAGCAAAGATCATTACTACATTGTTCTTTTGTGTTTTTTTCTTTCTTTTTTTTTGAAGATAGGGTTTTTATGTGTTTCCTGATTGTCCTGGAACTCACTCTGTAGATCAAGTTGACCTCAAACTCTTAAGACTCACCTGCCTTTGCCTCCCAAGGGCTGGGATTAAAGACATGTGCCACCACTTGCTCAAAGGTCTTTATTATGGCACAACAACATGAATGATTCATGTCAGGTCCTCTTTGCCTCAGACCATTTAGAATTGACTGGGAGAGGAGGCAAGTCTAGTCAGACAATGCTGTATGCCCTGTTAGGAACACTGGGCTTAGATAGATGGAATCTATATGAAGCAATTCAGTCGTAATTAATCCTGCCCTTTTTCCCACCGTAAAACATGACCTTATCTCTTAAGAGTGCTTCTGGAACTCAACCCTGCAAATGGCCTCGGGGAAACATGAGTCCCTCCCAGCATTAATTCCCCTTGCCCTAGAATGACCATGAAAATGTTCAGGTGTGAGCACATGAGTGGTATAGGTGTGCATCGTGCACATACAACATCATAACGCCTGTTACTATTTCCTATGCAGCTGGAAGTGCAATGTCCTCCCGGTGCCACCATTGGATTTGTTGCAGAACACTGGAACTTATGCAGAGCCACTTACAGCATCCAAAATCAGGAGAAAGAGAATATGATGAGAGTGCGCGGGCCATGTGCAACCTACGGCTGTGGTTCAGATTCTGTCTTCGAGGTCAATACATTTGTTGCTTCTACATTGTCCATAATAACCTCATAATGTTTTTACCTTCAGTTTTCATGTAAATAGTATGAAGAAAAAGTTAATCGCAAGTTGACAACGAATCCTTTTCGCATGGTTTTTTTGGTTACTTGCCATTTTCCAAATGTGAATGGCATAGCCTTTTTAAAAAAGTGGGTTTTTTCCTCCATTAGATCTTTAAAACTTTTGGGAGTAAACATCATAATTAGATCAATAACTGTTCTTGATATGTATCATCTTTTTTTCCTAGTGATTTTTTTAGAATGGGAGTAAAGGTCTTAAATGCAAAATCTAGCAAATCACAACACTTAGAGAATTCATAAGGGCATGGATTTAATGAATGGCAGGGCTATAGTACAACATTTTCTCAAAAAGAACAATTTTTGTTTTGCATTTTTCCCAGGGACTGGCAAAGAAATTGCTAGGAAAAAAAAGCCCTGAGATTTGGGAGACTTTCTCAGAGCCTTTTAAGAAGATAAGACTTGCAACACACTAAATTACTATTACTATTATTATTATTACTTATCCTTCTTCTTGTAATACAAAAAAAGCTTTCTAGCTTTTATTTTATATCACCATGTAATGAAACATCATTCACTTATTAAGAGTGTTGTAGAAAATGTCAACAAACCAGGTTTCAGGTGCAGGTTGTGTGAGATCATTCTGTTACTAGGTGACATTAGTTACTAGGTGACATTAGAAGCTAGGTAAGAGGTATTTTTACTGTCAAATGTTGAGGTCTCTTTTTTAGAAGTTGAACCCCATTCTTATACCTAGATTTGCTGAAAAAGGTTGGGTTGAACCCACAGGGGACTGAGTGGTGTGCAGTGTGCATTACACACCCCTTCCCTTTGTTTAGAGGCTCCCTTGATTGGAGGTGACTTCCAATTCCTAAATTCTCACCCTCTGCTACAGAAAAGAATTTAATCATCAATTAAAACCATGCCTTCTGACAAAATCCCCAAAGATATAATTAAGGAGGAGGAAAAGTCACTAGATTGGGGGTTTTAAGGTATAAACTAACAGTTTCAGGGCACTTCATCCTAGGATTTCTCATTTGAAATGTTGTCATTAGTGGGTTCCTTTTTTTTTTTTTTACATTATATGTTATCCTATCACAAACTGCTTCTAAGAAGAGGACAGAGGCATGTCCCTCGACACTTTTCAGCCATCATAAAGTCCCACCCTTGGCATTGCAGGTCAGCTCTCTAGATGGAGCCTCTAACATCGGCAGTATTATCAGGAAGTGGAATGGCTTCTTATCAACAATGGGAAACGCTGACCACTTCGAGATTTGCTTCCCTTTGGATCTGGACGTGAAGATGAAAGCGATGATTTTTGGCACTTGCTTCCTCATTGTAAGCCTTTTGCTGTGGGCTTGACAGCATCATTTCGTCTGATGAGAAGCAGTATTCTATAGGAGAAAATTCATTTTGTAGCTAGGCCAGCTTCTGTCTGTGCCTCTTCTGTCATCACAGAGAGATGGATCTGAGCTGATAAAGACTGCTGGGGCACACCTGGAGGGTGTCAGAGGATGCAGTAGTCCTTGCTTCCTCTTATCTTTCTCACTCCTTCCAAACAGCTGTCCGGTGATAATCAGGATAATAAAGTAACTCTGAAGCAGCTGCCCTTTTCCTCTTGCATGTCAACTGTAATCATGCTCGTCACTGTTATATCGCTCTGGTTTGCTCCGAGGTTTTCCTTCAGTTAATGCTAAAAATAAGTTGGTGCTGAATGTGAGCAGCTTTAATATCCATCTGCATTCTCACATGTTAGCCATACTCATAAATATTTCATTAGATTATTTACTTTTATTGGAATAGGATGTTCCTGTTATAAATTACAAAGACTATTCTATGCCTCGGTATAATTATTTCTATCTATCTGCCATTCATTTCTCAATCTAAATATTATAATTCCTTTTCCCATTTCAGGATTTCATGTACTTTGAAAGGACTCCTTCGAGGCGTTCATCAAGATAGAGGGATCAAGCAAAGCATCATTTGAAAACAAAATTAGAGAAATGTACATTGGACTCACACAGCCTTTAGTTATTCGCAAGTATATTTCTCTGGCGTGAGCATTGTTTTTACTGGTATAAGTTCAAGAATACAGTCAGGATATGTGTCCCAGTACCTTGAACATTTTCTTACATGCACATTTAACATTCACACACACTTTATATCTGAATATTTAGCCTGAAGTCAAGGATTACATATTGTATCTCATTTGACATTTTTTTCAAAATTAGTCTAATGAGCAGGGTGTCCTAATGACAGTTTATAAAAACTGAATGTATAAATCCTATTATTGTTCAACACTACTTGACCTGATTTCCATGTTAAACTATTCTTTACACACAAACAATCAGATGACACAGTAAATATGTTGCCTCCACATTCTCTCCAGATTATCAGTGAGGACTATGGAGGGCCAGCAGGTGGTACTAAGGACAGTCGGTGTATGTATGAATACACCAAATAGTGAGTCTCTCACTCTGGCTTCCTACCTGCATCTGGACTGTGCTCTTTCATGGATGTTTCCTTTTACAGTTTATTAAATAAAGAGAAGAGGCTTAGCCCACTGCTCTTTTTGAAACAAAATACAGGTGCTTTACTTTCAATTACACTAATTTTTTATGATAAAGTTTGGTTTACTCGGTTATTTGTAGCAGATTGTTACTTGCTGCTTTTTTAAATAAAAATATGATATATGGATTGTTTTCTAAAAACTCAATACCTTATATGTTAAATTCAACTCTAATCTTGACTAGACGTATGCATTTCTGTAGTGCTATCTTATGTCTTGCATGTAAACTAGATAAACAGAGCTTGTGTATGACCTTGTCATTTCACCCCACCCACAGCCCTGTATTCCCACACTTACCTTACGTTGATAGTGCAAGTAAGGATACTTTACATCTCTGTGTTTCTTACTTTAGTGTTTGTGATACTAATACTTCTCTAACAGAAAAAAATTCTTAAGCATAATAAGGTGGTGTCATATTTTAATGTAGTTCATGCAATTTTGTATCTCATAATAGAATTTTATTGTATCAAATTGACCAACATAACTAAAAAATAAAGAGACTCTTTTTTATAGTTAAGTAATTTCTTGTCCCAATCAGTTTTCAGACTTTTAAATAAACATGTAATAGAACTAATTGTAAGATGGTATTTTATTTCCAGTTGTGACTGAGTCTGAATGCTTTCCAGTGAGATATTAAAAGTAACGGCTTATTAATGTCTAAGCTCTTTTTATTCTTGTGTAGATTTACTAATTAATTCCTGAGGCAATGAACAGTAATAACTAACATTCTTTTTTAAATATTTTGTCAATTATTTGATAATTTGACGATATTTTTCTTTCTTTATTGATTTTATTGAGCTATACATTTTTCTTTGTTCCCCTACCTGCCTCTACCCTCCCCTTCAAGACTCTCCCATGGTCCCTATGCTCCCAATTTACCCAGGAGATCTTGTCTTTTTATACTTCCCATGTATATTAGATCCATGTATGTCTCTCTTCGAGTCCTCATTGTTGTCTAGGGTCTCTGGGATTGAGATTTGTGGGCTGGTTTTCTTTGCTTTATGTTTAAAAACCACTTATGAGTGAGTACATATGATAACTGTCTTTCTGAGTCTGGGTTACCTCACTCAATATGATGTTTTCTAGATCTATCCTTTTGCCTGCAAATTTCATTATTTTTTTTCTGATGTGTAAATGTACCACATTTCCCTTACCCATTTTTTTAGTCGAGGGACATTTAGGTTGTTTCCAGGTTCCAGCTATGACAAACAATGTTGCTATGAACATAGTTGAGCACGTCCTTGTCATACAATCGATGAATGTATTTTTATCATCCCTACCTTAACCTCTCCCATCAACTCTCCCTAGATCCTCTCCCACCTCCCGACAGCACTTCAGATCTTTTTTGGTTTTGAGATGTCATGTGAGTATTGTATTATATCATTTCCACCACATACTTGTCCCCCTCTAAATTCCTTGTTCGTCCCCCTCCCTCTCAAATTTATAACCTCTTATTTAGATAAGACACACACAAGCACACACCTGCACTCGCACACAAGCAAGCCTGTTTAAGTTCATATGTGTATAGTTAGGATTGACCACTAAAGACTGGATAATGTATGAGAGGCTAATCCTTGAAGATGACCAATTATCCTCATTTTAGCTACCATTAATTGCCCATAGCTCTTCATCTATGGGTGAGGCCCCTTGATGGCCTCCATGTAGGAATGTCTACTAGTATTGTTATTCTGCAGGTCTTGTTTAGACCGCCATGCTGTATGATGTCTTGAGTGCAGCTTCTCTGTCATTCATGTGTTGAAAGCACTATTTCATTTATGTCCATGCTGTTCTGTAGTTTTTACAATCTTTCTGCCCCTCTTCAGGGATGTTCCCTGAGCCTCAGGTGTAGGGGTTGTGTTGTAGATGTATCAGTTGGGATGGGCACCCTGTGGTCAGATGTTCTTTGCTCTGCATTCTGTTCTCTGAAGGACTTCTGTGATGATCTCCATTTGCTGGAAAAGGAAGCTTCCTTGGCTAAGTATTGTTTTTTTGTGCGTGTGCATATGTCTGTGTGTTTATGTGTGTGTGTGTGTGTGTGTGCTGGTTTTTTTGGGACAGGGTTTCTCTGTGTAGCTTTAATACCTGTCCTGGAACTTGCTCTGTATTCCAAGTTGGCCTTCAACTCACAGAGATATGCCTGTCTCTGCCTCCCAAGTGCTGGGATTAAAGGTATGCGCCACCACCACCCAGCTGTGTTTATACCAGTTTATATTTGCTTAAAATTAACTGCCAACCCTTGTTGAAGAAGCTTCTTATGGCAGCAGACAGAGACTGTTACAGAAATCCCCAAGTGGTCAAAATATAGGGAACAAGTGAGAGTCTTACGCCCAGCCCCAATTAATATTTGACATTTGTTTTATTTTATCAAAAATTTTAGCCAGGTGTTGGTGGTACACACCTTTAATTCCAGCACTTGGGAGCTAGGGGCAGGCAGAGTTCTGTGAGTTCAAGACTATTCTGGTCTACTAGAGCTAGTTCCTGAACAGTTGGAGCTGTTACACAGAGAAACTCTGTCTTAAAAAGTCAAAACAACAGAAAGATTTCATATACGAGTACTGTATTTATATAATTTCTATTATATACTCTCCCTCTAGTTTCCTTGTCCCTCCCACGCCACATGTAAAACACAACTCCTATACCTAAGACTCCAGGAGCATCACAGAAGAGGGGCAAAAGATAGTAAGAGCCAAATCACTAAGATTCTGCTGTGATATAGTCTCTTCCAAAAGAAAAAATAAAGGAGAAAACATGAAATGTAGTGGTTAGGGACAAGGGCTAAGAGTGGGAAGTGAATATGATCAAAATATGAATAATGTCAAAATTCTCAAATAATTAATTAAAACACTATTTTTGGAGATTCTTCTGTCTGTATGTCTATCTAGATCCTTAGGATAAAAATGGGAATTATATTCATTTAAGAAAGTGTCAGTCACAGGTGCTCCTTTAGAGCCCACAGCACCACCATCCTTGGGTAGTTGGCTAGGTTTAGAGTACTGGACCTGAATTCCCTTCCATTAAGCAGGCCTTAAGTTCAGTTAGGCAGCTGTTAGTTACTCTAGGGATACAAATGCCCCTATAGTTCCCTAGGCATTCTGGTCCTTGTTATGTTTTCTAAGCATTATGGCTGTATCTTAGTGCCATGATAAAGCACCACAACCAAAAGCCACTTGAGAAGGAAAGGGTTTCCTTTACTTAAACTTCACAGTCCCAGGAAGTCAGGAAAGGAATTAAGATAAGAAACTAGAGGCAGGGACTGAAGCAGAGGCCATGGAGAAGTGCTGCTTACTGACTTACTTATGGCTTCCTCAGCCTGCTTTCCTATAGTACACAGCACCCCAAACCCAGAGGGGGCACTGCCCTCAGTGAGATAGACCCTCTCACATTAATCATTAATTAAGGCAATGCCCTAGAAACTTCGGGCAGATTAATCTTATGGAGTCAGTTTCTCATTGAAAGTTCTTCGTCCCAAATGACTCTACCTTATGTCAAGTTGACAAATACTTGTTCAGTGCATGGTGGGTAGGAATATTGATTACTTTCTTCCTTGGCAGCTTATACTGCACCTTTCACTGCTTTGAAAGCTAGCTCTCAGGAAGGAGGCCTCCAGGTCAGCTCCTGCTCAATTCCTCCAAGTCTCTTGTCCTAAATGTATGGTATCTTCACAATGAAGTTTTCCCTTCTTTTTCTGGAAGGCACACATGGGCAACAGTGCCCTTGTTGATTTTGCTGTCAACTTGATTCAATCTAGATTACGTGAGAAGAATGGAGCTCACGATTGAGAAAATGCCTCTATAAGATTGGCCTGCTGGCAAGCTTCGTAATTAATAATTGATGTATAAGGACCCAGGCCATCACTGAGCAGGTGGTCACCATCAGCTTAAGGACATTTAAATTATATCTATTTCCTAGCTATTGTAAGTAGAAGATCAGTGAATGTGGCTGAGCAAGTGTCTGTGAAGGAGGACATTGAGTCCTCTGGGAATATGGCCCAAAGGTATGGCAAGGTCATATGTTAATTTCACTTTTAGCTTTTTGAGAATTTTCTGCCTGGATTTCCAGAGGGGCTGCACCAGTTTGCAGTCCCACCAACAGTGAATGAGGGTTCCCTTTTCCCACATCTTTATCAGTCTTTGCTCTTGATTTTTTTTTCTATTAGCCATCTGGACTGGGCTAAGATGAAATATCAAAGTAGCTTTAGTTTTCATTTCATTAATTGCTAAGGATCTTGAGAACTTTCAACATATTCCTTAGCTATTTTCATTTTTTCTTTCGAGAACTCTCTGCTCAGATCCCTAGTCACTGTTTTATTACTTTTATTGAAAATTGATTTTTTTCTCACATAACATATCCTGAATATGGCTCTTACATGTTACTTTCCTGAGGCAGCCTCATCAGGGATGATAAAATTGAAGCTGTTTGTTAATGAGGATGGTGGACTCCCATCCAGCCTCTCTTCATAGTCAGGCATTCAGATGACTTCTCACTTTTAACTTCCACCGAATTCTTACTCTTCTAGAATCAAGCTGCACTCTGCCATCAGTATTTTTGGTTTATACTTCAGCCAGAATTTCTAGGCTTCCTATAGCAAGAGAATATTGTAATCATTTACTTTGCAATCATAACAGCAATAGAAGGGAACTATTGAAAACAACAAACAAGCTAGCATGAAATTTGGTACTAGGCAAGCATGGGAAAATCTATAATATACGTACCAAGCAGTTACATTGTGCTTGCGGATCATTGCAGTATGTTAGGCCTCTGTTTTCTATTCGAAATAACATCATCTTTCAATCATCACATTGTTAAATTCTAGATTGTATTTAAATCTTAAAACTCCTAATATTGTTGTTAGATAAAAGATTGTTGATGCAGAAACACAACTCTCACCTCAAAGGGAACAAGGAAAAGTTTGTTCTGGAGCCAAATATGTGTGGCCATGAACACAGACTTAGTAACCCCTAATTCCATGTTCAATGGAAAGACAGTTTCAGGAAGCCTCATAACAAAAGAACGTCATGAACCAGATACACTGGTGAGGACATCAGAGAGGCAGGCTATAGCAAAACAGAGAACCTCAGCCATGGCCTCAGGTGCTCTGTGTTGTCTCTTAGCCTTTGGTTTGGTGGAAATTGGTGTTCTGCTAAGTTAATATGTTCCAAAGGCTTTCATCCGTCACAGAACATCAGGTTCTACGCTGAGGTGGTCAAGATACTGCTAGTTAGGGACTAAAGCCAGCCCAAGGTCAATTGCAATTGAGCTTGAGAAACTGCAACATTTCAACCTCTCCACAATGTAGACGTTCCAATTAGCCTAGAAGGTGCTTCAGGTGGAAGGTACAGTGTCTAGGAACTTTTGTCCCCACCACATTCATTATCCTAAACTCAAATAAAGTCCTTTGCCAAATTATAGGACGTCTTCACTGAACAACTTTTTAAAAACTTGGCCCAAATTGTCTTCACTAACAGTAATTAAGAACAATTAGAGTTTCAATTCTTGCATTGTAACATATAACAGCAGAATTAAAATTGTGCTGTCTTTCATATTGTTGTTTTTGTAGAAATGCATAAATGTGGGTACTCAGGTAAAGCAACTTAAGACCAAAGTATGGTCTGCTTTTGCAGCCTTCCCACCGCTGGAGTCAGGAAGCTGAATACGATGGTGGACGACAGGGGGCAGCACAGGCTTACGGGTTTCATTCAGTCTTCTCAGCCTGACTCAATCTGTTTTCCTCCATGAGATTTAAGGATTTGAGCCAGGAAGGGACATTTAGGACCCCTTGCTCTACATTCGAATCTACCTATGAAGGAATTGAAAGAAATAGAGGTGAGACATCAACGTACCCTGGAAACTCACCGCAGAACCAAGAGTGACAGCACAGGTCTGTGTTTAGTTTTTTCTTCATTTTCTTTTCCATGTCCTTGCCATAAAACCACGACTTTCGCAGAGTTTTGAAAACATTTAACGCAACATGATTCACAACGTTGGTATTTTGAATTATTCTTAGTTCTCAAAGGTGTTTTTCAGCATTCCTGCAGTCAGTCTACATAAGTAACCTAGCACCCATAGATATACACTCTCGCTGCTGGGGCTGTCCAGGCTGTAGGACAAGAAGAAAGAACATCAGCAACCATTATGTTCTTTCTTCTTGCTGCTTCAGAGATCAATTTATCCCAGGGTGGTGAAAAATGCCAGACATCAGAGTTGCCCATCTCAGTCATTTGGTGGAAAATGATTCTTTCCAGAGATTCACTAGAATGACCCCTTAATGTGGACCCTAATGAGCTCTAAGGAACACTTTGGTCCTCCAGAGGAAGAAGCCATCGGGTGTGGCTTCTTTGGGCTGCCTACCATTTCTGCAGTAATGAACTCTGTAATAACGGGAGCTCTGTGGGCACCGCTGACGACTTAAGGCTTTGCAGGCAGACCTGCTTCTTGAAGGACAAATAAACACGGAGGTAAACATTTTTACACCTTTGTGATTTTTTTTTAAAAAAAAATTACTTATTTTATGTGCATATATGCATGCCTGCTTGTATGTATAAGGTCAAAGAGGGCATCGGATCCCTAGAAAGTGGAATTATAGGTGGCTGGGAGCCACCATGTGGGTACTGAGTCATCTCTCTAGTTCTTGTAATGTTTTTTGATAAAGAAAATGATTTATATGTTCCAGGTAACTGTTGGGTAAATGATAACCTTCCTGAATAAAAACACAAATTTAAAAATTTTTAAAAAGTATGTTTCATTTATGTGTGTGTGATGGCAGTTTTAAAACAGGGAAATCTAAGAACATATTTCATTTGAATAAATCGATATTATTCCTATATCCCGAACCATGTTCTCCAGGTTTCTAAGAGAAGTTTCAGACAAACAAAAATAAGATTTTATTATTTTATTCATTTATTTTATATTTTTATTATTTTATTATTTTCATAATAAATTAAAGGGTTGCCTTGAATTTAGTAGATAAAGGAAATAAAACCAATGGCATCATTAATTCTGCCAAGATGTGGCCTGGCCTGCCTGCTGGCCCAGCAAACACCTTTTAGACAAATGGCTGGCATGTGAGAATATTTTATGCAAAAATTTGGCAAGTTGGATGTGAAGCCTCATCAGCTGTAAAGATGGGGTGGCTATTCAATCTACTTAATTTTCTTATTACTTATTTTTCTGGTTCCTCTGCTTCTACTATCTTCTTCATTCCATTTGGCTTTCCTGTGGTTTTGTGTTTATAAAGTGTCCCTGTTATTTCTTTGAAATATGGACAGAAGAAATCACATTCAGATGGTGTTGTTTCTTCAGTTTATAACTTCTATAGGAAAATGCTTTTATTGCCAGTGTTTTGTGATCTTCTTGTGTGAATAAAATCAGTTTTGAAACAGGTACAGGAAGGAAACAAACATCACTTTTATCTTAGTTAGGCTATCTTAAAGAACATGCCATATTCTTTTGTAATAATCAGCCTAACGGTGCTACAACAGCATGAGTTCCTTCCCTGTCCCAGGAGACCAGGGGCCCCATAGAGTCTTTTCGATAAACTGTGTCCCATGGGTGTGCTAAGAATATGCACTCTCTTATACGGGCTGCCTCCCCAAAGACTCACAAAAAGCGACAGATCTGCACATGCCCACTCTTGCCTTTCACATTGATTCCTTGAGAAAGTCAACTCTATTCACAGGAAGGACATGAGGGCTGAGAAGTAGTCGGGCGTCTTCTCCAACACCTTCTCTCTGCACAAGAATGCTGTAGATTGTGAGCGACCAGGGTGGAGGTTGTGCTCATCCATTCAAGCCTGTTCCCTGCTCTCTAGCCAACACTGCAATTCTAATTTGCTATGAAACCTGGGACACAAAGTGTTTTTGCACAGCTAGACGGAGATCTGGTGACAGTTCATTCCTGGGTGGTAGTAACTGGCTCTGATCCTTTTGTCAATGACCTTCTCTCTATTTTTCCTCCGTGGATTCCAGTGTCAATGTCATGGTTGACACAGAGAGTTTCTTATACTGTGCGCAGATCTTAAGAACAGAAATTGAATGATAGAACAAGATAGCAGAAATATGGACTTCTACCCAAGACTTTTAAAATAAAGTAATGCTACCCCATAGCTGTCCAAAAATCCAGTGGCAAACCTGCATGTAAAAAATGAAGAATATGTTTTGTTTGTTCTTGAGGACTTTTACATGTAAGCACAACAAGGACATATTTACCCCTGAACACAAATACTTAAAAAAGAAAGAAAGAATATGATTTGTGTATGTATGTGTTGTGTGTGTGAATGCAGCTACCTCTAAAGGCGGGAAGAGAATGTGGGATTCCCTGGAGCCAGAAGTAGTCATGCTCCAGTGTACTAGAAGCTTCCTTAAAATATGAATGAGCATCTGTCCTTAGCTATTGATTTAATTGTCTAAAGATAGATGCCAGACAGTTTTCTAAAGACTCTTGTGTTGGTTAGATCAAGAGCTATTGAGCATTGGTGTCCAGTTTCTTGTGATTACACTTAGAAGTCACCTGGAAAGTTGTGGGAACTCTTACATCCTGACCGGATTCCATAGTAGCAGCAGCAGGGCACCACAGCTCCCCAGGACTTTATTCTGACTTCAGATTTAAGAATGGCTGCCTCCAGGAAATTTTCGCCCAATTTGCACATAAGACAGTAAATACACTTTCTTGCTTTCATAAATTTTAATGAAATTGCTACATGGAATACAAGAAGTCTATTTCAGTGCAAATTTCAAACCAAGTGTGGAAGACCAAGCCTTGTAATCTCAGCTCTATGGAAATTAAGACAGGAAGATCCTGAGCTCAAGGCCACCCTGGGCTACATAATGAGACTCTGTCTCTAAACAAGTATACACATAAATGACAATTTCAGAAATCAATATTTATAAGTATTATTTTCAATCATGTGGGAGTACAGGTATAGGTGTCCTAGGAGTCTGGCCACACAGGATCCTAGCTTGAGCTGGAGTTAAAAGACAGTTCTGAGCCACCTAAATGGGAGCTGGGGAACTATTTGGGTCCTTTGAAAAAGTAGTAGATACTTTTAATGACAGCCATCTCTCCAGGCCCCAAACGCCAGTTTTTTAATACAGACATGTTCCAGAAAATACTTGAAACTAACTTACACTCACAATAAAATAGTCCTACGCTTTTCTGAATACGCTTGATGAAAATCTAATCTAATTGGAGAGCATCCTGTATTTCCTTAGGATTTTACCTGTGAAATCTTGCAACCCTACAGACACAACATTACTCTAAAAATCACTGAAGAGCAATTCTGTCTGAAGAAGGAGAAAGGGGGTGAATTTGGGGGAGAGAGCAGAGTATATTACCTGTACTCTTAGGTAATGTTGACTGAAAATGTCCATCTGTAACCTCCGCAAGTCCTGAACATTGAACAAGCTCCTTCACTCAACACAATAAAGAGGCAAATGACTCCCAAATGCAACTCATTTCCCTTCCACTCCAATTGCACTTCTTCCTCCTGTTAACCAACTGAACTTGCTTTTGCTTTGCTAATCTTGTTTTCCTTTCTTTTCTTTT
>JAQHUG010000001.1:22244388-22297729 GCA_028555095.1 Dicrostonyx torquatus | reverse complement strand
CAGAGCAGGGAGGCAGGGAGGAAAGCAGAGAAAAATGTAGAACTCAATAAAAATCAATAAAAAAAGAGTAAGAGTAAAAACAACCAACTACATGTGAGGGCTTTAAAAACCTAGAGGCTGAGCTGAAGACATGGCTCAGTGGTTAACAGCACTTACTATTCTTGCAGCAGATTGCAGTTCAGTTCCTAGCACCTACGTGGTGACTCAGAATCATCCTTAACTCCAGTTCAAGAGCATCTGATGTCCTCTTTTATTCTATGGGCACTAGGCATGCATGTGGTGCAGATAAAAATTCATATGTATACAAATAAATATAAATAAATTATTTTTTTAGAAAAACCTAAAAGCTCCTTGTTACCTTTTAAGGGAAAATTCTTTGAAGAAAGATTTAAGCAACCTAATACCCAGAAACATTTAAATTTTGGTACATAAATCATAAATTTAAATCTTATTTAAAAACACTTAACAAGGTTATCACTTAACTTAAACTCTCCCTTCTAGTAAGTTTATTTTTTCTTGACTTCCCAGAACCTTCTGCTATCAAATCTAAGATTTTTTTTAACAATGTGTGTTCTGTTCTACTTTGTTATCTGTAGCCTTTTATGATGAATGAAAATTATTTTAAACATGGATAGGATTCCATTTCTATGACTCACTCGAAGATGTGTTCTTCTGTAGAACCTCAGCTGCCAGATGTGGTCCTGGGTCTATCCTCTGCTGGCAGTACAGCAAAGCTTGCTCTCCAGGCTTAGAGACATGTCCATTTAGGACACACTGGCTTCAAAGTACAAGACAGAAGATTAATGTAAAAGTTCCTTCTTCAAAAACGTTTCTGCTGAATTTCATTCGGTATTCCAGACTCATTAAAAAATGTCTCTGGTTTCATGAGAATAACTACCAATACAATTTCATTTGTGATTAGGTCTACTTGCCTGTATAAGGCCAAAACAAGCCAAGTTTGAATGTGTTGCAGATAACTCAAGTCCATTTTTATTAATCCCTCAAAACCCACAACTTGTCCTTTCAAAATTCTCACAACTCAGCAGCCTGGGAAAATGTCAAGTGCTGTTCAATGAGCAGCTTCCAAGAGGAAACTCTTGCAGCATCTGCTGCTGGTCGTGCTCGTGGGGAACTGACCGGCTTTCACAGTACTGCCATGGCTTCTCATAAAGCCAGGAAGCATGCAGTTTATAAACTCACCATAATTTTATAGTTGCTGGAGGGCAATTTTATGAGAATCAATTCCTCCCCCCTTTTCCTACTGACTTCATTATTAGATTAAGAAGGTGCTCCAATAGAAAACATTTTGGTTCTAATCACATCTTCTTATTTCAAACTTTACTCTTTATTTTTTAATTTTGGGTAAAAATTCACACTATGTTGTAAAATTGAAAAATGACATGATTATTTTGCTTATACTAGAGACTTTCAAAGTTTTAGGAAACAAAGTATGTCCCAGCTGAACTCCAGGGGTACAAAAATGCACAACATACAGAAGTTCTCTCTGAAAGTCTTTATTATCAACTTAACCCTAGGTTCCTAGAACTGTAACTAAAAAGAAGTGGTGACACAGAGATTCACATACAAGGATTAAAAGAGAAGAACACATGAAAATAATGAGGTGCTACTATAATAACATTAAGAATATGGATTAGGGTTTGACACTACAAGAGATTAATCTTACTTTATTAGCTGTCACATGGAATGTAAAACAGATAGGTCTTAAATACTGAAAGCCTGCTCAGAGGAGGGAACCAATGAATTGGGTCATTATATGTAACCAAAAGGAGAGAAAAAAGTAAATGTATTCATTCATTCATCAGGTGGTTATTACATGCCTGCACTTTCAAGGCTCTTTGCCAGGGATTTAGGGGAATGCAAACAAGAGTCAGGCATGTCCCTGACTGAAAAGAAAATACAACCCTTGTATGAGGACCTTTAGTACACTCAGAAACCTTGTCATTCCTCCCTCATGTTAGAAAATTAAATAAAGTTTGAAATTGCTTAAACATTTGCTTGTTTCCTTACTCTTCAGATAAGTAGATCTTGTGAGCATCTGGCAATAATCATACATGTGATAATATTAAGCAATTGCTCTCAGAGAGATGGGATAATTTAAAAAGGAGAATTGGGTGCAGAGGGATGCCAGACCAGGCAGAGGAGAGGGGAGCTTTCTTAGCTGCAAAGATCTGGAAAACTCTTTAATCGATAAAACTGTTTACTGCATTTTTTTTCCTCCTGAAATCTTGGTAATACCAAGTTAATTCTTCAGTGGCTAAATTAATGTTGATAATAAAGTTTTAAAAGAATATATATTTAGTATGTTGGTCACTCAGAGGTTATTCTCAGGTTTCTAAAAGGTAACACTTGGTTAACTGTAAGATAAAATTCTACTGTGAAGCAAAGCAATTCTTGAAAAAAAAATTTAAAAAAGAGCTCATGATTTAGGTTATTGAATTTAGTGGATCAGGCTATGCAATTTTCACACAAGTGAAAAGGTTGCTTTGTCCTCTGTATAGAAAATGTGGGCCAGAACAGTGGTCCAGCTTTGAATGTACACCAGTTAAACGGAGATTTACATAGTCCACAGACTATGGAGGAAAAGAACTCAAATAAGATCAGCCTAACAAAGGACAACAAATCAATGTCACCCTGTACTAGAAAAGCACACAGCTTTTCTTTCTTATCCTCTTCATGAGCCACAATATTACAGCCAGGCTTAAAAACTGCACGCTAATGCTTTTAAGGGTTTAAAAGCTATGCCACTCCTGTTTTTAGAAAGGAGGTACTTTGTCTGGAGATAAGATATGTCAGAAGAAAAAGCGGACGTTGACAGTTGGAACTGTCCCCAACAGAATGGTTGGCTTCTCATCCATTAACTGTCTGTCCACACTGGGCCCGACTTCAGCACCTCAACTCTCTCTGATCTGTTGACTATCTTCTTGTGTATTAAGGAGATTTGGGACATTTGAGATAAATCTTCATATAATTATAGTGTCTAAAGCAAAGGAGCTAGGAGATGAAGTGCAGGCATAATGTGGTTTATAACAAGCACAAAAAATTATTCATATGTGACAATTCTATTTAACAATAAGCATTCAGAAAAATAGATTATTAAAGCTCAAATTATGACACCCAAATGTTGACAGTGAGAGATAAATTTATAGGATTTTCTAAGAAGCAAGAATATGAAAACAAGGAAATTCTACAAAGCAGTAGGAGAAGATAAGAAAATCAGAGGAGCAAATGTAGAGCAGAATATAGAAAACAGAGAGGAATAACTAAAATAATCCAGTGAAAACCGAGCAGTGTGTGGCAAACACTTACCTGTGGAGCACTGCTCTGCCACCACTAGTGAACTTTAGAGTGTAGAAATCGCACAAGATTTTAAAGAGGAGAACAAAGGAGAGGTAGACAATGTGTTTTAAACACAGGCCTAATCCAAGTCACTGCTAACTGGAAAGCTATTCAAGATTCTGGAGAATGGAGCAACCAATCAAGAGTTCTGTGTTCAAGAAAATATCAATCAGAGCATGAGAAAGGGCAAGGTTGAACATTTTAGTGTGTTGAGTTTCAAAACACTTTCATCCATCTTTTTCTGGGAAGTAACTAGAGAATGAGCACTCCCAAAATACTAGAGATGTAAACCAGGGATCTGGAATAAGGGGCTGTGTGGACTTGAGGGATGAGGAATTGAATGGGAAGAAACAGCTCTATCTGTCCAGTGAGGTCCAGGATTTAGAGCATTATGTCTAAGAAGAAAGGAAACCAAATGAATATGACTTGACCATGTTGGTGGATGTTTTACAGTTTATCTTAAAGACTAAAAATGTTATGATAGCACGTAGAAAATGAAGCATTAGAATTAAAAAGCTATTGCTAGTTCAACAAACTCTAAGCAAACAAAAAAGCAGAAGATGTATAAAAAAAGAACAGTGAACATTTGTACAACTATAACTTTGCAAGTCATATGTGTTTATCTAATTAAAATAATTACACACTTTAAGCAAACTAGGGTGGTAGACACTTACTGTACCTTCAATCTCCTCTCATAGTAGCTGTTAGACATATAGTGGTTATGCAATCTTTTATGCACTTTTTCTAATGCAATCTATACTTTGCTTAAATTTCAAAAACAAATGTTCTCCCATGTGATCCAGAGAAAGATGAGCTAACCTGTGTGGAAATTACTTTAGTTTGGTGTGAATTCTTAAAGAATGACCAAACTCTAGACAAAAAGAGCAATAAGGGCAGTTTTTCTTATTTTTCTGTTGAAGGCATAAAAAAAATAGAGATAGAAATCTAACTCAGAATGCTTGGGAAAACATTTTTATACCACTGGATACCCTTGTATGCTCAATGAACATCTATTTTAATATTAACCTAATCAAGAAACTTGAGAAAATAGACCACAGATCACAGATATTAAGTGACTGAGTTAGGCTTGGATTTCTGGTTGGCCTGAGTTAAGGGTCTTTTTTGGTTACTGAGCTTGAAGGTCACAACCTATCCTCTAAGTTAAGTCCAGTCACCTCTCATCAAAAAGCCCATCAGGATTCAAATTAAAAGTAGAAAACAGAACAAGGAGAAAAACAAAACAAGTAGAAAGCAGAACAAGTGTGGCCTTACTGAGAATGGGAAAAATGATTTAGTAAATTCTCTAAGTGCATCTTCAGGGTTCTGAAGGGAGATGAAAGTTTAAATAGTGGGGCAAGGGCCTGTACCTCTTAGCAGTCCTACCAAGGTGTGGACACACCCATCAAGGTTTGGACCCACCCGTCACTGAATCATCTTTGACAGGTCTTCAGTTTCATTCTGAGATATGGTCTGATAGGTTGCTAGAACTGAATCCCCTCTCAGGAAGACAAGGTTCAACCTTGGTTTGTGCTTTTTCTTTCTCCTTCCAGAATGAGATTTCTGAGGGAAAAGTCACATTTCTTAAGAGTTCATTGTATCAACAGTCTAAAAGATTAAGAGAAACAATGTTTGCCAGGCTGGTTACAGCTCTAGCTCGCGCTCTGCTACTGTTGTGAATGGCCAAAGGGCTGCAGAGATAGCCTGGCTCTTGAAAGCACTTGCTCTTACAGAGGATCCAGGTTTGGTTCTCAGAACTCACATGGTGGCTTACAACCATCTGTAACTACAATCCTGGGTATCTGACACGCTCTTCTGGCATGGCTTGCACATACACACATACAGGCAAAACACTCGTACACATAAATAGGTCAACAACAAACAATAACGCAGATCAAAATCAACTTAGGGAGAAAGAGATGTTTATATATGACAGATTAAAGCTCATCACTGAGGGAACCCAGGAATGGGATAGCTGGATCATACAAACAGTGATTCAACTTTAGCTATTATAAGTTCTTCATATTTGATACTTGTACTAATCACACTTCAGTGAACACAGTTTCCTTTTCTTACACATTGATCAGCATTTGATGACAGCCATTTTGGGTAGTTTTCATCTTCATTTTCTTGATGGCTAAATGTGACTGGAAATTTGGGAAGAAATCTCAATAGAATTGTTACATGTTACCTTGGAAATTGGGGTTTCTTCCTGCGGTTGCTGGTCTCATTAATAAAATAATTTAATAATAGACTGAAAAAGAATTTGGAGGTTAATTTTATTAGCATTTAAAAGAAAAACCCCAGTGCAGGCAAGCTGTAAATCCTGGCAGCTGCTTGGGGGAGGAAGATGGAGCAGAGAACAATGAAACCATGCAGCTGAGTTAGGCAGACATGGATGCCAGCCACAAGGAAGACCTGCAGCCACATGGTGACAGGCAGGTGAGCTTTAGAGAAAGTGAAGGAAATCATGCTTAGAAAAAAGACAGAAGAAAATGACAAGTTATGCTTTTCTGACTAATTCAGAAGCAGATGGCCTTGTGGCTCTGTGAGGAATTATGTGAAGGAAAAGTATATTGTCTATAATCAATCCACCCATTTCTTTAGTATAATTAAAGATGAATGCCCTTCATAAGGGTGGTCCCTTGACTGGATGATTGACCTGCACTCTTGGAATGTTTGGTCGCCACCCACACCAGAGATTCTACTCTCTGAACCATAGGAATTTTTCCTAAATGAGTTTTTATTGCTCCTGCAAAATAAGGGTGTTGAACATTTTTTTTCCAAATGGTCATGATGTCTCTGCACGGCAACAGAAATCTTAAAACAGTTATAACAGTTTTATACAACTTGTTAATTTCTTGATTTTTCAATTGTTGAATCATTCTTGTTTCTCCAAGACAAAGCCAATTTGTTGTGGTAGATGACCTTGTTTACATATGTCTATATTTGGGCTGCAAATACTTTAAACAGGATTTATTACATGAATGTTCATCAGGGAATTTGTTTTCTTCTTGTTGTTGTTGCTTTGTTTTTACCTGGGTTATGGTATTAGAGCAATAATGGCTTTATAGGATTTTGGAGCCTTTTCTTCTGTTCCCTTTCTTTCTCTTTTTCTTCCTTCCCTTTTCTCTTCCTCTTCCTTCCTTCTTCCCTTCCTTCCTCCCTTTTTTCTTTTCTTTCTTTCTAAATAATTTAAGAATTGCAATTGTAAATCTTTAAAAGTCTGGTAAAATTCTACTGTGAATCCATCTGGACCTGAGCTTTTTTTTCTTCAATCTTTTTATTACTGTTTGATCTCCTTATTTGTTAACAGTTTGATTAAATTATTGAACTATTGTTGGTCCATGATAGTAATTTGGATAAATCTAGAAATTTTCCAATTCTTTTAGATTTTTCTATCTTAATAAAATATAGTATTTTTAAATCGACCCTTATAATATTCTGAATTTCATTGGTGTCTGTTGTAATGTTTCCCTATTCATCTCTGATTGTGTTGGTTTGGTTATCTTTTTACATCTTTTTTTTTTCTTTTGGTTAATTGCACTATGGTTCTGTCAACTTTTTAATCTCCTGAAAAACAAACAAACAAACAATTTTTGGAATTCAATATTTTGTTATTACTTTTTTCGCTTTGTTTTAATATCGATAATTTCTGTTCTGATTTTATTGCTTCTTCCCAAGCTCTTGGGTTTTTGCTTGTTTTTTAAAAAATTCTTGACTGCATCTTTTAAGTCAGTGGTTTTTGTTTGTGCATAATTTTAATTTTTAAAAAATATGTAGGCACTTAGAGCTCCAAATTTACTAATTAGGACTGTTTTAATGTGCTTCTGAGGTTTTTAATGTTGCATTTTCACTTTCTCTTCGTACAAGGATTTTTTTTTTTTTTTTGGTTTCTTCTTTGGTCTACTCATCATTTAGTAATGTATTGCTTAATATCTAAGAGGGTGTGTAATTGCTAGAGATAGTTATTTCCAAACTATCTGAACTTGTTAGGATTTATTTTGTATCCCAGTATGTGCAACATTTTAAAGATGCTTCCACGAGTTGCTGAGTAGAATTTATGTGTTTGTTGTTTGTGTGGAATGTTTAATTTTTTTTTTTGCTAAAACCACTATAGATAGTTTTTTTTTCTTGATATGTCTGTTTAGTATTTTGTATGCATGTACAGTTAAATCTGCATGTGTATGTCTTTCCTTAATTTGAAGAAGTTTTCTTCTATGGTCTATGTCATTGACTTGGGCTTCTTCTTATCTACTTATAAGTAAAGGATTTGGTCTTTTCATTGGGTCTCATAGTTTTTGCATGTTTCTTGTGTGTTTTGTTTGCCTAGTTCACCTAGTTCATCTTTTAGTCTTGATATTTTATCTTTAACCATTCTACCTGTAAGACATTCCACTGCGTTTTTTTAATTTATTGAGCTTTTCAATTTCATCTTAATTTAACTTGAGCTCTTTTCAATAATTTTATTTCGTTATTGAAATCAGTTTACAATTCCTGGATTGTCTTCATCGTGCATTTTATCTTTATTTTTGTATATATCTTGGGTATCAGTTTATGAAATGCTTTTGTCTTCTTTAATATCCCTGAAATCTTTTATGACGATCATGATTGTGCTACGCAATAGATATTTCTCATTGGAAATCATTTTTATGATGAGACTTATAGACATGGGATGAGATATACTTTAATGAGTGGGGGTATGACTGGATTTTAAACCTAGGCTAGGTATGGGAATAAAGAAGGTGCAGGCAGCCGGGCGGTGGTGGCACATGCCTTTAATCCCAGCACTTGGGAGGCAGAGGCAGGCGGATCTCTGTGAGTTCGAGACCAGCCTGGTCTACAAGAGCTAGTTCCAGGACAGGCTCCAAAGCTACAGAGAAACCCTGCCTCGAAAAAAACAAAAAAAAACAAAAAAAAAAAAGAAGGTGCAGGCAAGCTAGGGTGCAGAAGGCTCACCCTAGAGGATGTGGAATCCTGGGTAAGCCATGAAGGCTAACTATCATAGGCATGCTAGGGTAAGGCTGTCTCTCCAGGTTGGGCTGGAACACAGGATTTAGAATGAGTATATTATTCTAAAGTGACACTATGCCCCTCACTCTGGTGACAGAACTATTAAAGCAATAGGGGGCTAGAGACTGTAATTCTTCATAGGAATCTCATACTGAGAGAAGGGAAAGGCTGATGTCTGGTACCAGAGAATGGTCCTGCCTCTCTGAAAGAGATTTCACACATGTCTAGACACTTACTAGACTACCCTGATGATGGAGAGATGGGGATAAAGATGGGTCAGTGGAGAACAGGATCACATCTGACTGGGACTGCTGCAGACATGCAAGTAACTCTGGTGCTCTATTTAATCTCATCCCAGGATCCCGAAGACAAACTGGAACAGGATCACTGAGTCTCTTTTTGCTTTTCCCCAATGTCTTTACATTGTGTACATCTTCTTCCTTATGCTTTTTACGGTTAATCTGGCTGTTCTGATTGGCTTCTCAAAGTCAGGTGGGTGAACCAGGCTTCTGGAAATACAGACTGTGACTCCAGTGTTTGATAACAGTTTCTACATTTCAAGTTTTACGTTAGGATCTTGATTCATTTTAAATGATTTCTGCTTAGAGTGAGACATAAGGGTTTTTTTAATATGTAAGTTTTTCAAGTACTTTTCATACAAAAAAAAATGAAACCAGCCTAGAGGTTGATCAACAGATGAATGGGTAAGGAAAATTGCTACATATGCACAATGGAATTTCATTCAACTGTAAAAAAAATAAAATAAAATTATCAGAAAAACAGAAGAAACTTGAAATCATTGCATTAAGCAAAGTAGCCCAAACTCAGAAATGTAAATACTGAGTATTTTCATTTATATATAGATTCTATATTATAATTTTTATTGCATGTGCACATGTGTGTGCATATATGTGTGTTATAAAAGTGGAAAGGAGGTTATGGAAAGGGAAAAAGTGTTAAGGGAAGGTTTGGAGAGAAAAAAGCAGAAGCAAAATAAGAGAATAAATGTGATGTAAAAACAAAAGGTAGTCTAATGGAGGGAAGGGACAGCAGGAGGTGGGATAAGAGGGTAGGGGTTGAGAAGTGGGAATGGAGGATCAACAAAACAAAGTCCATGCAAAAATGCCACCAGGAAGCCCACTACTCAGTGTGCTAACTTAAAGAAAAAGAAATTAAAAATATTAGATGAAAAAGTAAAATAACTTTATGACAAAGAACTTAGAGAATATTTAAGTTAGGCGGTAAGCCCTTTTGGTCAACAGTAAAAATTACAAGTAAGAAAGACAAAAGGAAGGAATGAAGGAATGAAGAAAGAAGAGACAGACAGACAAAAGAAAATCATCTCCTATTGTTTAAGCTTGGCATAAATATTTAGTCAGTATTATTTTTTAAAGTAATAGAAAGTTCAAAATTATATCTTTCCTGAGTTTGTATTACAGTTTTAAAAACTGAATGCTTTAAACTGACATAAGACAATATTTTGGTTCAACGGTTGACAAGAAGACTCAACAAGTGAAGATGCCTGCTGCTGAGCCTTATGACCAGCGTCCAATCCCCAGGGCCCACATGGTAGAAGAAGAGAAGTGACTTCTACGAGTTGTTCTCTGAGCTTCCCGCCTGTGGTGTGGCATGGACACACACACACACACACACACACACACAAACACGCACATGAAGCAAATAAAAATTTAATAATTTCTTTAAATGAAACAACACAAAAGATCATAAATCTCACGTTTTAGTATTTAATGATATAGCAATATCAAGGACATCTTAAACTATAAACAAGTAATCTAGATAAAGTTATTCAAATTATTTTTTAATCTAGGATATTGAAATATCCTTAAAATCTCCACTATCCAATACTCAAATAGCCTTTTTTTAACCTTTTATTGAGGCATGCTATAGATCTGCAAAACCCAGCACTGTGTAGGTATTGAAAGGCGAGTCTGACCCATCTTGGAATCTGGCAGTGTCTGGAATGCAATAGCAACTTGACCTTTATGAGCTAGAGCCATGCCTCTAGTAAAGACGGTTCCGTTCTGGTTAAACACTGACAACAACAACACTTCTTGCCTTTCCTGCCTTGCTGACCCCTGTGACCTTCCAATGATGACTATGTAACAGCCTTGAACGGAATAAAGAAAAAAAGAGATTTCCTACTTTTAGGATTTTTTTTTTTTATTTTTGGTGCATGGATGTTATAAATGTTATTTGTTTTGAGTTAAGCAATAAATATTCAGTGCCTAAAAGCTGAACAATTCAAATGAGCCATTAAAGTAATTGATTTCATAGTGTTTTATATTTTATGGATTTAAAGCTTTCGTGGAAAAACTGAACCTTATTTAAAAACACATTCTAAGTGATCACATGACTTTTAGAGCTTATACCTGCACTTTTGGGTAGATGTTGATTATCCTTTGAACTTAGTGGTTTTTACTTTGGGACAAAATTCATGTTAATTATCTCTAAATTGTGATTTTTAGCAATCATATTAATGGCTACAAGAAAAAACCAGAAGTGCCCACATGCTTCAACAAGGTAACATTACAGTTATTTAGAAAAACACTGTGATTAAGTGGAAGATAAATTAGAGGGCAGCTTCCAAATGGCAGCTCTTTGGTGCTGGAGTGGTGTGATGATAAAGTCAGAGGACCTTATACAGGTGTCTGCAAGGAGCTGATGAGCATTTCACGTGCCGCGAGCAAGAAAGCTGCATGCTCATTACAGTGAGGTTCACAAAGTATCAAATGGCTCTGAACTCTGCCTTCTGTGCCAGGAATACGGAAAATTACACCTGATGTGAAGTACAGCTTTAGAAGCCTGTAATGTAATGGAAACTTTTCCAAAGGAGGCGGCACGGGCTTTCTGAGGTGGTGTGTGCAGACTCAGCATGGAATGGCCACCCTTTCAAGCACATGCTCCTTTTCAGTTCCATGGCAAAGGCGTCTCCTGTAGTGTATGCCACAGTACTCATATTCCAGACTAAGCGTGGGTAGTGTTTGCATGACACATATCTGAATAATGGTCATTTGTCTACCACCAAAGCTTCATAACTTCTGCTATTTCATATCCTGTCCATCGTATCTTATAGTATCATTATCGACAATTATTTTCATTGGATCTTTTTTTTTTTTCCACATTAGATTATCCTTCATTGCAGGGTGACATTCTTGAAGCACTCACCAAAGGACATCATAATGGGATTATGTAATTCACACTGCTCTTGTTGTACCGAACAATGTAACCAATATATATATATATATATATATATATATATAACTTCGGGTCTGCTGGAATCAGGTTTGCAAGTGTAAAGGTTAGTACACCACCAGCAGTGGCAGGGCATGAAAGGAATCACTCAGGAGCAGTAGGAATGTAAAACAATGGTTTGTGCCACCAAGAGGGCTACAGGAGGTTGAAGCTCAAGGAAGTGATACAATCCCATTGTTTGGGACTGTATGTAATGGTAACCTCAGCTTGAGATACCTCAATGTAAGAAGCACAGCTCTTATCTCAATAGGACAAGATTACTCTGGAGCTAAGTATGAATAACCCTAGCCTGTGAACACAGGTTCATAATTCACAAAATACCATCTTCCAACATGGTAGCAGTTCCATGAAGTTTTGATTGTAACAAAACAAAGTCATATTATTATAAAAATAAATTTGTGGGAACAGCAGCCAGGTTATAGAAAACTAGAGAAATCTCTGCTATAGGCCTTGGATGCTATTTGATGACATTCTCAGCCTCTGGGTTGATGGAAGCTAGTGGTCTCTTATACACTGCCAATAGATTTTCTTAAAAGTCACAAGGATGGATATTAAGGGAAACACAGTGGTTGTCAATGGATGACCATAATTAGAGCTAAAGGGAACCAAAGAACTTGGCTCTTGACCTGAAACATTCCAGCTCTCCACAATCACAGAGGTTCTATTTGCTTTTTTCATCTTTTTGCTTTTTGTGGGTTCTAGGAGTCCAACTCAAGTCTTCAGTCTTGTGAGGCAAGCACCTTTACTACTGAGACATATTATAGGCCCTATCGCAGAGGTTTTTTTGTTTCTTGCTTTTCTTTTTAAAATTTGGTTTTTAGAGACATCCTTGACTGTTCTGGAACTTACTTTGTAGACCAGGCTAGCCTCGATCTCAGAAATCTGTCTGTCTCTGCCTCCCAAATTCTGGGATTTACAGCATTAACAGCATGTGCCACCACCACCACCCAGCTGCACAGAGGTTTTTATCTGTCAGTCCATATTGAGGAATCTTTAATACAGATGTGACTTTTTCTTTTAAATACTAACCCATAGTTGAATTCATCTAAATGTTTCATTCTAGTCCCTATTCTCCAGACACAGTTTGCTATCTGAGTTGAAAAGTGAGTAGGAAAGAGGAGAGAAGGAGAGGAGAGAGGAACCGGTCTGTGATCTGACGGGGACTGTTTCCATTTTTCTCGTGGAGACCAAGCTGTACCCTGCTGTAAGTGATTTTACACTGTATAAACAGACTGTGTCTTTCCCTCATAGACTCCATTCTTTTTAATTAATTAATTATATTTAATTGAATTTTTTCACTTATTTTGCATACCGACTAGTTACCCCTTTCTTCTCTCCCCCCCTCCACCTCCCATCTACCCCTCTCCCAACCCCCTCCTCCTCTGTGTTCATTCAGAAGGGTAAGCCTCCTATGGGCTTGAACAAAGGCACATCAAGTTGAGACAGGACCCAGCTTCTTCTCCTGCATCAAGGCAGGGCAGGGTAATCCAGCATGGTGAAGAGGTTCCCAAAATCCACCTAAGTGCCAGGGACAGGTTCTGATCTCACTGCTAGGAGTCTTACAAATAGGCTCCTAGCAAGCTACACAACTGTTACACACATACAGAGGGTCTAGGTTGGTCCCGTGAAAGCTCCCTAACTGTTCAGAGTTCACAAGCTCCAGGAGCTCAGGTCAGCTGTCTCTGTGGGTTTCCCCATCATGACCTTGACCCCCCCCCCCAGCCCCCGGCTCATACAATTCTTCCTCTCTTTCTTCAGGAGGACTCCCAGAGCTCTGCCTGTTAGCTGGCTGTGGATCTCTCCATCTCCTTCTATCCATTATTTGATAAAGGCTTTCTGATGACAATTAAGATAGTCACCAATCTTATTACAGTAGGTGGTTGGTTCAGGTACCTTCTCCACTATTGCTAGGGGTAGTAGCTGGGGTCATTCTTGTAGATTCTTGGGAGTTTTCCTGGCACCAGGTTTCTTCCTAAGCCTGAAATGCCACTCCCCCATTAAGACGGGTAGATTCCATTTTGTCGGGAGTGTTTCGTTCCATGTTGCAGAGGGAAGATAATTGCATTTGATGGACTTGTAAACGGCACTATCCAACAAGTACAGAGTGATACTTATGCAGAAAAGCAGAATTACATGATATTTTTTTTAAAAAAACCTGGGACTATTAGAGCATAAGGGAAGGTTAAAATCATATCAGGAAACTGAGCCCAAGAACTTACTGAACTTTAGGCTGAGGAAAAGGTTAAGCTACCCCACTTGGACTCCATAAAGTGGAGGACCCAGACACTGCCATGGTGAGAGTCCCACAGTCCTACCATCTGACCACCCAGTGTGCACATCAAAGGATAAATGGGCAGAGAGCTCCCAACTGTCCCAGAGACTTCAGAAAAGCTCTGTGGATATAGCCTAGTCCACTGCCATTCATTCATTACCCTTTGTCTGTCTGTTTGGACCTGTCACCCAACTGTGCACCCATTCCTTCATCTGGATCTGGTTCTGTCTTCCCTCTATAGCCAGCACAGTCCCACACCTCACTCCTGCAGCTCAACTCTGACCTTACATTCTGTCTCCATGGCAGCAGCAGTTTCATAATATCTCCAGTCTGGGTTCTCCATATTCTTCCTGCAGAGACTTTCTTGCATCTCAGTTTCCCAGCCGCTGACTCTCAAGATTCTTTGAGACTCTTTAAACTCAGCTTCAGTCTCTTTAGCCCTTTCAGCTATTCTGCCACTGACACAAAGATGTTATAATTATGGTGTGATATGGAAAGTGTGATCTGAGAGCTATTATTAGTTATTAAAATTGAAAAGGAACATGTATTTTCTTTGGCTAGTGTCTTAGAGTTTCTATTGCCGCGATGAAATGCCATGACCGGAAGCAACTTGTAGAAGAAAGGGTTTATTTCATTATACAGGCAAGTCCATCATCAAAAGAAGTCAGGGCAGGAACTTGAGGAAGGAACTGAAAAAGCAGTCATGGAGTAGTGCTGCTTATTGGCTTACTCTCGTGGCTTGCTTAGCTTGCTTTCTTTTAGCATCTAAGACCACTAATCCAAAGATGACATCACCCACATCAATCTCTAATTAAGAAAATGAATTACAGACTTATCTTCATGCCAATCTTATGGAGACATTTTCCTCAACTGAGAGTCCCCCTTCACAAATGTCTGAGCTTGTGTCAAGCTGATGTCAAGCTAGCCAGCCCAACTGGCTGTCAGAAATTTTTGTTCGATAGATCCTGACATTGCTGAAGGACCCAAGCATGTTTGTCTATGTTTAGAAAGTAGTGTGTTCATGTGCTGGTCTTTTAGTCAAGGCCTTCTCTACACAGACCTGTGTACTTATTTGGTGTAAAGAAAAGAATCCTAATACTTTACTGGATAAATGAACTCAGGCCCTGGGCCACTGAATTGGCTCAGTGACTTGAAACCTTTTAACTAGAAGCCATCCCTGAAACTCACATTGTAAAGAGATAATTCACTCCTACAAAGCTGCTCTTTGAGCCCCCCCCAATACCTGTTGTAGTACACATGCAACCCCCTGCTAAAAATAAAGTTCTTAGGCCCCCTAATCTAAGAGTTCTATGGAAGTGGCTAAGACATATTTTTCTTAATGATTCTTCATAATTGTGACCTGGTTTTCTTCCCACACAAGTCTAATCTGCAATTCCCAGTCACTCCTCATATTTACAGCATATTTATGACACTTGAGATTTCTTAGCTTCAGGGCAATGTACCCCAGGGTCATACTTAATTAAGGAACTATAAAAACTGAAGTCAAGAGAACGAGAAAGATATCATTAGAAACTACTTTTGAACAAGCAAACATGACATTATCCCATGGCTAGTCACAGTGAGTGGAGGTTTAGTGTTGTCTGTGTCAACAGACATGTTGCAGCACTAGACTTCAGTGAGACATGCGTGGATGGTAAATGCAGTCACCACAAATGTCTGCTGCTGGGCTTGTGGGATGACTCACAGCACAGACAGCTCTGTCCCAATCATTTCGACTAGTCAGAAAACATCTGCTAGAATCATCTTCTCAGAATACCATGCACGATTTGGCTCTCCTTTTGGTCCTGGCCTACTTTTTTTTTTTTAACTTGGCTCAGTAAGTTTTCTGTCTGACATCATTTTCCAATGTACATGGACTTTACAACTCATATCTACCTAGGGGAGAGCCCACATACGGTGACTAAAGCATGTAATGAAGATTTAAACAATGACATTTAGTGTGAAATTGTTGGTTGTGAACAACGATTTCTTGTAGAAAACTATATGCTTAATTTTCTCTAATGAGACATAAGAAATGAAAGTAAATTCTAAAAGAGATCACAATAAAAATCAATCCATGATTGCTGTTTTAAGTAGCTAGCTTTGCTGGCCGAGGATCTGATATGCTAGGCATCTCACTTCATTTTCTCTTACTGGCCAAAAAAGGCATTCAATCTTTAGTGTGTGTGTGTGTGTGTGATTATATATATCAATCACCTGGGAAATCATCTTTGCTTAGTTTATGGCTTAAAAGCCTGGAAACTGCCTGGGGACCCTGGAGCATGTCACCAACCTTCCATACTTGAAGGTCAGTTTCAGCTTTGTGGTAACTTAATCACCCCTAAGTGGGGAAGGCTGCACTCTGATGTGCTCAGAAAAGGCCTGGTTTAGATGGAGTCACAAAGGAATGCTCTGTGTTTTCTCTCATTCTCCACCATGTGGCTTCTGCTCCCTTCTGGGGTTTAGATCTTAAACTTGTATCCCGACCACTCAAACCACTCTCCTTCCTCTAAACTTCTCTTTTGTGGATCCATTTTGTTTGTCTGACTTTATCGGTTTCCCCCCTCTCCAGAAAGCCCTCTTTCTTTCATTTCTCGGCTGTCCGGTTATTTTTCCTTCCAGTTTGTTTCTTATAACGTTCCCCTCTCTGTCCACCCCAGTTATGAAGTATGTTCCTAGAGCATTACTTCTTATTCACTCAACAAATATTCACTGAGTGAATATTCCTGGACATTTTTTCTCTTACACCCACATTCAGAGCATAAAATTTATTGGCTGTACAATAAAACTTGCTGAGAAATTGACTTGGATTTACTAGTGCCAATGTGGTTAAAGCCACTATGGTCTCTTTGCTGGCCTACAGTCCTTAAATGGGTCTCTAGTGTTGCTTTTCGCCATGACCTATCTATCCTTGTTTTTCATCTAACATGTGGAATCTCATTCTTTCTTAACCCTCCTCAAGGCACACCTCTGCTCTGCTTACATTCCCAGGACTTTTTTGTTCACCTAGGTCAAAGCAGGTTCCCCATATGCTCAGCTCGTTGTCTCTTCCTCTTTATCAGTTCTTAGGCTTTATCTCCCTATTCGTAAACAATATGGAAGCCAGTTTGTTCTCCTGTTCTCCCCTAACTTCAGGGTGTCGGCATTTCTGTTTATCGTGCCAGGATTGCCTTGCCCCATGCTACACAACCCAACTATGGTCTCTGTAATGCCGTCCCAGAACCGCTTACTAAATTTACAGCAAATTTCTTCTTTCATGTTTTTACTTTTCCTGATTTCTCTGTATCACTTATTACATTCATACATGTAATATCTTTTCTTCACTTGGGAGTCAAATCTCCATAAAGTTTTCACTGATATTAAAAAAAAGTCTAATAATAAAAGCAACAAAGGAAATAGGCTTGGACAAAAACTTAGCATGACATAAACTCCTTGAATATTCTGCCCCATCCAAGTTGTAGGCAGAATCTCTAAGGAGGAGTGGGTTGTTTGTTCCTTATCTTTATACAGAAAGGTAACATGAACCAAGGAGCATAGGCTTACTCTTGCTTTTTCCTTTGATCTTACCATTTTGAGCATGCCATTCTGACTTCTTATAGTCCACAGTT
Source organism: Dicrostonyx torquatus (assembly GCA_028555095.1). NCBI lineage: Eukaryota > Metazoa > Chordata > Mammalia > Rodentia > Cricetidae > Dicrostonyx > Dicrostonyx torquatus. Next base: position 22,280,209 of record JAQHUG010000001.1, on the reverse strand, counting down.
ACACAATCATTGGTGGGTTGCTGTATCTCTGAGCATAGCAGGCTGGGAATGTGTGGAAAGCAAGAAGTGTTTCCTGGCTATATGGGGGGGGGTAAATTTTACATCTGGTCTGTTGAAGGGTCCTACCCACTGGGTTAGACTACTCCTGATTGTCTCAAATCTTCAACCGCACCTACCCAGTTTCTTCTGAACACCACACAAAATGCTTTTCCTGTATTCTTGGGTCAAGGTTGGCCTATACAGGAACCAAAATGATGTTAATGGTTGCTACACAAACCTTGCAGTGTAAAAATAAAACATCTGTCCTGCTTTGGGAGATAGCAAGTCAAATCAAAGAAGTATAGGCTATAGAATGAGGTGGCTTAATGTTTTAGTGGAACTATCTGAATTCTAGGCTAATGGGTTAGGAATCTTTCCAGATCTTCTGTAAACTCTTGAGTGTAGAGATGAAAAAATTATGGGTCTAGCCATAAAATAGAGTGCCACAGTTTGGGACAGGACGCAGCCACAGGAAAGTTGGCCAATGAGAATAGAACTTGAGATGTAGTATTAGGGGTGTGTTACTTTAGCAAGCAAGAAAGAATGGAAGGAGACAGAGAAAATGAGAAGGAAAAAGGTGAGACCTCTCTGGGTGGGTGGTATTGAGAGCAGAGTTGTTATTTTCTGAACCCATGTGACTTAGAGCATCATTAGCCAAGACGAAGAAACTGGGTGTGAGATCTGGATTTGACGAGCTAAAGATGCTAAGCGTTTGTCATGGGGACATTCAAGTAGACATTACCAGCAGAAGGCAGGACTGGCAACCTGAGATGACAGGAAGGATTTGGTTTCATAAAGGGGCACTTTCAGGCTGTGATTGAAGCGTCTGGCTATTTTGAAAATCTCAGAGACACTTCTGACGTTGAGACTCAACAGAGCAGGAGAATGTCACGGTAACCAATAATTATTGGTGGACTCTACAGTTAAGCATACATGGAAATTCCAGTAGCCAGGCAAACTGAGGACTTCAGAGGTTCGGGAAGGAGAAAGTCGAGTTAAAGGACCTTGGCAGTGATAAGTCTGGAATTCTGGAAACAGTTATCCAAAAGACCGGCCATCCTTCTGAAGGATGGATCTGCTTGCCCCGCCTGGATTCATGATGCTGTACCTGCCATCCACATTGTAAACAAATCCCTCCCTCAGCGGTTCCTTCTTCAGAGGAACCAAGCCTCACTTCATCCTTCCTTATTTCAGTTCTCCAGTCACACTTTCCGTCTCTTTATTTCTACACACATCTGACCTTTCAGCAACTTTTCTTTATTTAAAAAAAGAGGGTGTGGGGAGGGAGACAGACACACCAAAATCTTCAAAACACTGTAATAACTGCTTTGGGTCTAGTCTTAGGATTTTTCCCCCTCTAAATGTCAGACTCCAAATATTTAAAAACTTTCCTACCTGTTTTTAATATGCCAGCTACTATTTCTCTTGTTTTTAATGCCAGTGTTACAAAAACTGTGATCATGAACTTGAGTAATTTTAATTTCAAAAGTTCTGAGTTAGAATGAGTATTTCCTTACTCCTCTTATTTCAAGGACATTTAAGTAGAAGATTCTTGGATGCGGTCAATTTGATTCTTCTTTCTTTAAGTAAGCATACTATGGCGTGTGCGAGACGAAGTTATCAAAACTTTCACTGACACACAATTCAGTTTAAATTTTGGGCTAAAGTGTGAGAACACAGGAAAAAATAATGACTGCATAGCCACACTTTTCAAAACCCAAAGTACTGGAGGCGGCCCCCAGGAGCCCAGGAATGACTCCCCTACATCCTCAGAAGTAATTTTCCATGTGTTGGGCAGGAAGATCTTGTAAGACGCAGCCTCAGGTTACAAAAGCTGGCTTGGATTCTGCCAGATTTACAAGCCTCATTACTGGAAAGAGTCTATGGCTCTCCTGGCATTAGCAGCCCGGAGAACTGTTGATCGAACAATGAGAAGTTTCTGTTTGCAGAATAAAATCAAAGCATGGCCTTCTCTGACATGGTGATAGCTAAGTCAAAAGCCACAGTGTCCTGGGATGGATCCCCCATCACCGTTGCTAGGAGTGACAAGTCAAGTAGACGGAAGTCCCGCAGCCACCTCTCACCACCGCGCGAGCGCCCGGTTCAGCAGAGGACGTCTGGCCAGGGCGCGCCGTGGAAGCTTCCAGAATGCGGGGAGTGGGAGCGAGGCGCGCTCAGCCCACAAGAGAGCTCCGGGGAGCCATGGCGTGAGGCGGTGCACGTAGGCGTAGGCGACTCGGAGGGTGGGGGCTCAGCCTCGACGGCCCGGGACGCGGGGTCCTGGAGCAGCGCCCCGCCCCCGGTCCCGCCCGCCCGCCGGGGCCGCTCTTAAGCGGGCGCAGCCAGCACCGCCGTTTTGGCCATCCGCTCCGCGCTCTCGCGTTTCCCTGCTCTGGTCCCTTCTGTACCCTCCGCCCGATCCGGTGTCCGTCCAGACCGCTCCGTCCGCTCGCCGCCGCCCCGGGCCCGGGTCTGGCCCAGCGTTCTCCGGGGTCTCCGCGTCTCGCGAGAAGTCGCCGCCGCAGGCCTCCCGGGCTCCTGGGCGCAGGGAAGAATGGGGGGCCGCGGAGCGAGGCCGGGGCGTCTGCTGCCGGTGCTCGCCCTGCTCTCGTGGGCGGCAGGTCTGGGCGTGGCGGAGGAGACGCCCTCGCACATCCCTGCAGGTGAGCTCCGCACGCCGGCTTCCGCGGGCGGGTCTGGCGGGCACCCGACACCTTCTCTTGCCGCTTCGGGACGTAGAAGCGGGTGCTCCGTGCTTTCTGATGGACGGTGACAGTCTCCCCAGCGCCCCGGCACCCACTGCGCGCCCACCCACTTCTTCTGGGCCGCTTAGGAACGCGGAGTCAGGCTTCCCTGAGCCCTGGCCAGGGTTCGGAAGCTGAACTAAAACTAGTAGTTGGAGGCAAGTTCGTGTGAATAAAACTTTTTGGGTTCAGCCAGAAGAGAGCGCCGCCGCCTATTTGTCTAAGCTGGACTAGCCGCGCTTTATCGCACAGGGGAGTTCTTTGGCGGTTTCCACTTCTGGGCCCTGGGCTCAACTCCCTGGAACGGAGCATTGGGTTTAAATGGCCTGATGTAGCGTTAGTGGGTGGATGCGATAAATCTGCCTTCTTGAATAACTAGTTAGATCCTTTTCTCCTGGAACCTAAACCCACGAGCAAACATTTCCACCTCGGGATTCCAATTCAGAGAGTGACATTTGGCACAAGTCCAGCTCGTCTTTGTAGCTCATCCTTTTGTTTTCCTTTTCGGGAATTAATGAAACTTAAGTGCTTAACAGCCCGTGCTTCTGTGAACAGTGCTTGCTTTGTTGGCTACAGAAATGGATTTCTTTATTCTATCAGTCACAGGGAAATCCGAACCTGTATGATTATTCTGAATTCGGACTAAATTTAATCACACATTGAAGGTTTTTCTTTTAGCCTAACACTGGAAAACCACACAAACAAATGCAAATAGAGACATACAATGTAAAAACCTACTTCGAAAAATTTCTTTGTTAAAACACCCAAATAAGCTTTTATTGATAAGTCAAAATAACCTCGAAGACTTGCTGATTTCAGAGCTTGGCGTCAGAACTTTTTTGTGTATGTGTTTTATGCCACCCCGATGCCACTTTTTACAGAGGATATCCATGCCACGCTGCTACCTTTAAATTTGTAGTCAAAACTCAATTCCTTTCCTGTGCAAAATTTTAAGCATCATGGAATCAGATGTTAAAGTTCTTAATGGAGTGTACCATCAGAGGAAGGGAATTTCAGATATGACTGTTTTTTATATAAAATCCAGGGTTGGCATCTGAGACTTGGTTTCTGTGGTAGGTAGGCACAGAGTTCGATTATGAACTAAAGGTTGGAAATGTTAGTGTGTACCAATGGAGCCAAGCAGAGCAGTAGCCAGTCTGGTGACATACGTTCCTACATGCTCTTACATGCTTTGTGATGAGCTAATACATGCAGGAGATACATTGTTTGGTAATTTGGTCAGATTTATCAAGGGTGGTTAGTTTTATCCCTGAAAATCATTACATAAATCTGGAAATAATCTTTAAGGTCTAAATTGTCTTGCTTAGTAGGCCTTCAACAGAGTGCCGATCACTTCTGACCCCCGTTGTTTGTCAGTGTGTCCGAGCTAGTCAGTAAAAAGTATGTTCAGAGTAGGGGAGATGGCTCGGTTGCTAAGGGTACTTGGCCTGAAAGTGTGAGGTCTGAGTTTGGTTTCCCCGGGGTCCACTTTAAAGCTGGGCATGGTGGCCTGTGCTTCTAATCCCATCGACGATGAGATCTCAGACAGACCCAGGCAGATCCGTGGAACTGCTTGGCCAGCTAGGGTAGCCTGCTTGGCGAAGATGCACGCTAATGTGAGACCCTGTGTCAAACAAGGTGGCTGGTACCTGAGGAGTGACTCCTGAGATTGTGTCCATACAAACCCACGAGTGCGTGCTCACCCTCCCACATAGAAGGAATGGATTCACTCAACATTTCTTGGCTCTATCGATAATTTGAGCCATACTTTTTTGCTCTTGGTGACTGTAGTAAGCATTGTAAGTTTGGCTGTGTCCTTGGCCTCTACCCACTCGATGCCAGTAGCACCCAGCAATGAATGTGAGAACAAAAGAAGTCTTCAAAGAAACTAAAGGTCGGTCTTCTGAGAGGCTTGAGAATGGCTGTGCAAGATAAATCGCTGTCCTAGTGGCAGCATAGCTAATGGTATGGGGAGAATAGTGGCTCCTTCTCTGCCCTTCCATTTATTTTTGAGGTTTTTTGTGGAGCTCCTGGGTTCCTGTAATCCTCCCACGTCAGCTTCTAGAGTAGCCAGGACTCCAGGTCTTCACCCCTTGCCTGGCAAAGTTTTTTTGGAAAGCAAATTTTTCTAGCAATTTTCCACTGTTATAGTGAATGTCCTTTTGGAATATGCTTCCTGGCTTTGGGATGTGTGTTCAACAGTTGGGAATGTCCTGCTTGTTACAGCAACTAAAAAGTCTGCCGAGTGCTGCCCCGCATGCCTTTTGTTTGCCCTTGCATTCCAGACCCAGAGACAGTGTAGACAAGATTTCCGTGAAAACCATCATTTGTACTCATTTGTCCTTGAAGCATTTGTCAGAATTATCTTTCTTGGAGCTTTCCCGGGTGGAGCTCTCCAGTCAAGTTCATATGTGGATGCTTGGTTCTGTGCTCCATGCCTTCTAGATGAGAGGAGGAGAGTGTGTTCCTGCCAAGTCTTTGCCTCCTGCATACTAGACTGATCCAGACGAGCGTGTGCTATTAGAGGCACCTCGACTATTTTATGAACTAAGTTGGGCAAAGACCAGAGCAAACTTGAAGGACAAGGTTTCAGACGTTTCTGTTAAGGCTGGTAGTTTTCAGTGATGTTCATTCCAAGCTCTTTAATTTGCTGTGTTGCATTCGAGGAAGACAGAAAAGACTTGTCCCTATCTGCTGATGGAAACCAGCAATTTACAGGGTGGAGATGGGGAGAGGAGTCCCTGGAGAGGCTGTGGGGAGAGAAGGAGGGAAACTGCTCTGCACTTTGTCTGTCTCTCTGTCTGTCTTCCCTGTATCTCTCCCAGTCTCTGTCTGTCTGTCCTGTACTTCCCCTAGACAGTCTAGCACTGAGGAAATTCCTCCCCTTGCTGTCTTGTTCTCGCTTGTCTTTTTTTATAACTTTTTAATATGCTTCAAGGACAAATGAGTACAAATGATGTTTTCACGGAAATCTTGTCTACACTGTCTCTGGGTCTGGAATGCAGGGGCAGCCAAAAGGCACGCGGGGCAGCACTCGGCAGACTTTTCAGTTGCTGTAACAAGCAGGACATTCCCAACTGTTGAACACACATCCCAAAGCCAGGAAGCATATTCCAAAAGGACATTCACTATAACATGTCCTTTTAATATGGTTTACACAACTCAAAACTATTTTGCTTTGTGTTTATGATTTAATCACTATAGATTATTTGAAATATATTTTTGTTCATTTTTACAGTCTTCAGAATGCAGGCCTAGCCCTTTCACCACAAAGGGATTCACCGTTTATTTTATTTAGTTTAAGGTCTCCCTTAGGAATTATGAGAAGTAGCATGCAGCCATCGAGGTTACTAGCTGCTGCTTTTCTCGGACTTCAACTAACTTGGCCCAGCGTTTTTCTCCCTCCAGGACCCTTGCTGCCAAGACTGAGCATTGCAACCGTGTCCTATCATCCAGGACCTTGTTTCCAACTCATTGTTTGTGGGTCTTCTCTACAGCTCATGTTTTCTCCCGATTCCTCTTCATAGATGATGGTGCATTCAGATTTCCTTCAGGTGCTCGTGTGCCACAGTCCATTATAGGGCCAGAGCTGAGATTTGAGATGGTCCACACCTCCCACAAGGCCACCGGGGAGCAATCAGAGTGCTTGTACCCTTTCTCCAGGCTTTTCCGGTTCTCCATGCCCTTCCTGCCCTCATTACTGCTCTGCTAAGTATGGGAAATAAATAGCAGCTGGGACAGTGACTTAGCGAGAAGGGCGTTTAACAGGGAAAGCATGCTGTTCTTAGGCTATGTACATACTGCTATATATGCAATCTGACTGCCAGTTTGCTCCTCTCGGCCGAATCCGTAGGTGACGCCTGACTATTTGTTTTCGTAGTGCCTTCCAGCAAAAAGCCTTCCCACTTTGGGGTGGATGGAAAAAGTCAGAAGGAAAGTAATACATCACGGCACGTGAGAACTTTATGAACTTCACGCTGTACTGGCTGCAGCCACATTCATGTGCTGGCGCACTGTCTGCGGTGGCATTCGCGCTCCTCAGTCTAAAACGTTCACTTGCCTGCGCTGGTCCTTGCCGTAGGAGATGACATTCTCATTGAAGCTGTAACACATGTAGATGGCTCCCCTCTTGGAAAGAGCCTCTTTTGGGACAGTAGCAGCTGGCTCTGGGCATGCCAGAGGCCTGGTTTTCATTTTAGATCTTGCCAGTGATTTGTGCAGTTTTTGAAATACAACCCTTGAATCTAACTCAGTATATACTTTGGTGTAGATACCGTTTATGTAGTCAAAACAAAATATCTTTACTTTGGCCAGATGGAAGGAGATGCGTTTTTCTTTAGATTTATTTATATTTGAGAAATTTGTTCAAGGACCTCGTGATGAACTTCGGCTTAGTTCTTGGAGTGAAATAATTAGTACATTTGTCATTCAGAATGTTTAGTCTCTTGTAACTGTGACAGTAAATCAGGCCGAACGGAGAATGTGGTGTCTTCTCCGGTGACTGCAACTATTTTGTGTTTGTATTTTACTTTTTTTCCCCTGTGAACACATTATACAAGAGTGTTTCCCAAAGCTGTTGAGATTCTAGTTAGCCCCAAATAGTTACTCAGAGTAGTGGAATATGGGCAGTGTGGCTGGCCCGAAGCTGCCCTGAAAGCTTACTTTGTTAAGCCATTGCTGACGTTCAGTGGAGCTCTGTTAAATTATTACCCTTCTCACTGGCTCACAAGGATGCGTTTTATACTTGGGACCCTTCATGATTTCAAAATGTAACTCCAGATAAGTTACTGTTTATGTGAAAATGCAATTCATAATTTAAAGTATAGTAACTTCATCTAAGTTTTAATATTTTTCATTCAGGATAGCTTCACTTAGATACGTTGTTTTCCTGCAGAAGTGTAGATTGTCTTTCTTTAGCATTATGAGTATCTTTGTTTTAAAAATCAGTTCAAGCCAGAGCATTTACACACTTGCCTGTTTGACTCATGACTTGCAAGTTTCCTCATAGTCGTAAGAGTGTTGTATTCCTATTAACATGAATTTTCTTAGAGTTCTTAAAGGAGATGATATTATGGGCAGAGTGGTCTATGGCGACTCATTTTGTTAGTCCTCTATAGAATGTCTGTACTTGCTATCCAAACTTTAACTTAATGCCTGGTCTGTTGCCCAGCCAGTGAGTGAGACATCTTTTTAAGGAGGCCGTGGGTATCTTTACTCATCATGTCAAGCGCAGCAAACACTGAAATCTTTCCTTTCGCTGCTCTTTTTGATTGCCACTTCTCACAAAAAAAAAAAAAAAAAAAAAAACCCAAAAAACAGCATCTGTGCAAGTTTCTGAGTGACAGGGACAATCCCTCATTGCTAGGATGGGGAGAGCTCTTGCCTTGCAGTAGCTCTCCTTTTATTCCTGACAGACAGCTGTACTTAAGATTCTTCACCAGGGATGCAAATCAACCAACCACCTCATTTCAAATGCATATGATTATTGCTATAAACAGCCCCCCGTGTTGATTTTTAGTTAGCATATAGTAATAAGAGGGGCTAAATGTGGACTTGTCAGGAGGTATTTCTGTCAAACTTGGGTGAGTTTCTTAAGTAGGCCAGAGTTAAAATTACATCTCATTTGTTGTATTGATTATTTATTGATTTTAGTATTATCTAGCTTATTTATGGATGCATAAGCCATCCATTTATTGTGTTTTTGACTTAGTTGCTTTAGGGTTGCATGTTAAGTGCAGCTTCTTAGATCCGCACAGATGGCGTCTTCACTGCCACTCGTCTCTCTTTCACAGCCCCTCTCTTTTTTTTTTAAATATTTATTTATTATGTATACAATATTCTGTCCGCATGTATGCTTGCAGGCCAGAGGGCACCAGACCTCATTACAGATGGTTGTGAGCCACCATGTGGTTGCTGGGAATTGAACTCAGGACCTCTGGAAGAGCAGGCAATGCTCTTAATCACTGAGCCATCTCTCCAGCCCCACAGCCCCTCTCTTTACCACCTAGCATTTCCATTTGTGGATGATAAAACTACAGCCATGGTTGCACAGATGACCCTTGGAACCTTATCAACACTTACCTCAGCCAGAAGTACAGGAAAGGATTTCCCTGAGTCTAAGTGGGTGATGTCAGCTGACCTTGGGCTTATTTTCTTGGGTACAACACTTCCCCCTTCCCTATAGACTCATCAGGGACCTTAAAATAACTAACTGCTCTTTCTGGGCTGAATAAAACTTTCCTTTCACCCCAGTGTCTGGTCCTGTTCTCCAATAAACTTGGCCGGAAAATTGGTCCTACTTGTTGCTCTGTTGGGTACCTTTCCTTCCTGTAACCTAGCAGTATGCAGCGTGGTTGACTCTCCTGCAGACTTAGCAATAAGTGAAAGAAGTGCATGGATTGAAGCACTCAGTTCCTGATGCTGGAGCATCATTGGTTGGTAGGAAACAGCCAGAAGCCATCCTTCTTCCCTCTAGAGCCCAGGGCACATCTCTGCCCCTGATTTCAGTTTAGTTAGCTTGGAACTATAGTTTATATAGGGTTTTAGGGTGCTAATTCCTTAATACCTATCGCACAGAGGGAAGCCAGTTATTAGGTACTTTTCTTTTTTTATGGTAGCATCTCACTTATATAGTCCAGGATGGTCTAAACTGCCAGTCCTCTTGCCTCTCTATCCTTCATGCTGGGTTACAGTCCTGTGTCACCATGTATGCCTCCTATTTTTGTTGTTCTAGATTGAGTCTCTAACAGTTTCTCAAGCATTTAAAAACTCTTCTTCTTGCTTCTGTAAGTATGGTAAACACCAGCAGCTATTTTGCCTTGAAAAATTCTGCAAACAGTTATTTAAATCACATCTTTGAAAACCGAAATGACCTGGCTAACCCACTCTCCCAGGAAGTCTTGCAAGCCCTTGTGCCCAGGGCCGGCTGGTTGTTTGTTTGGTTTTTTCCAGTCCTGCCCAGGCCAGCTCTGAGGCCTCTTGTCTTCACAGGTCCCAGCTCCCATTCCAGCCATGCTGGTATTTCCTGACTGCCAGAGTACTGTGGCTCTGACCAGAATGGCCTGCTCATCCAGGCCCTACTCATTGCTGCCGGCCCCTTCTAGAGGACAGTTTTCTTTTTCTTCTTAGTTTAGTTTAGACAAGGTTGGAATTTTTCAAACAGTGACTTTACTAGGTAACCAAGGGCAAAACAAAACCAAACCCAAGTCTGGAACATCACCAAAGCAAAGCAATGAACAGACATACTCAGCAGACAGAGTTCTCAGTGTTTTCTGACCTTGGCGTCCTCAGAGCCTCATGCTCCTGGCACAGCCTGGGTTCCGAAAACCTTTGCCTAACTTTGTTTGGCTAATGCTTTATCTCCTAGTTTTCCCCCAGCACAGTGTTTCACAGACAACTGTTTTCCAAGGTAGGAGTCCGTGACATTTAAGGTAGAAAGGAGCTAGTGGATGTCATATTTGGGACGTCTTGGCTGCACGTTACTAGCATAACCCTACCCAATTAGCAGTCCATTTTCTTCAGCAGGAGAAAGGCAGTGTTTTTATTTATTTACTTATTTGTTTTACATTGTAGTTCCTTGTTTTCTTTATTAGTTCTTTTGAGAGTTTCGAGTCTGTACATATTTTGATAATATTCATCGTCACCAACTCTTCCCAGATCGAACCCCTTCCCTACCCACCCAGCTGTGTCCTTTTTACAAAACCCTACAAGGCCAGTTTGTGCTGCCTAAATTCTCTTCCAGTGGAGCTGGTAAACTAACGCTTCTGTTCTGCTGTAATTCTTGGTTTCGAGCAGTGATCTACAATGGTTTTTGTGATTCCCTAGTTTACTAAACACTAATTTAATTAACTAAACTATTTTTTTCCCCAATAATACTTTCTGTTGGTAGCTAACAGTACCACAGGTCCCACTGTTCAATACTCTAGATACAACAGTATTTCAGGGCTCGGGTTTTTTTTAAATGATGTTTTGTTGCTTTGTGTGGAGAGAAGAAAAAAGTAACACAAGCAAACCCATCATAGACGCAGTTCTTTTGTACACTGAAATGGTAGAGATCATGATCGGGAAATAATCCATATGTAAAGCTGAAGAAATCAAAGACCCTTTAGGATAAATCATGGGAAAGAGTGCAGACGGCTGGCGCCGGGGGCAGGGATCTAAGGGCCCTTGGTTCTGCAGCTGAGCCCCCGCCCCCAGCAAACTTGATTTGCAGTGTATGATCATTCCCTCACGGATACGTGATACTTCTTGAGTTCTAAATGTACCATGAGTGGCAGAAACCAAGTGCTGCCAGAATCAGGAAAAAGGCCTTGGGAAACTTACTGTTACTTTATTAGGCAAAAGAGGACAGAGATGCACAGTGGTCTTGTCTTTTGAAATTTGTGTTTGCTCTTAGTTACTGTAGCTCACATGGGATTTGACTGAAACTTGATGTGGCTTTTTTCTTAATGAGGTTTTGCTTTAGAGGTAAGATAATAATGGCAACAGTTACTAGAATTAAATTTACATTTTAAAGTATCACAAATGTTCCCTGAGAGGAAAACAGTCTAGAGTTTATGAAGCTATTTTCTGTCTTCTCAGAGGAGTCAGAGAAGCCAGTAATTTAAATACTGTAAAACAGTGTTTAAAAAAAACTGTATATTCTGTTGCTTCCTTACTACTTAAAGTGTATAAATCAACAAGGGCAGACACTGGTAACCGTGGAATGTTAAAAGTAAGCCTATATAGTGTATGCTATTTAAAATTGGCCTTTTTCAGTTTGTTACAGTTTGTTAATTTGTCCTGTAGTTTTAAAATACAACATTTAGTGAGACAGAGCCATAAGTTCAAAAGAAATCCTGTTATAGGAGAAAAGGGCAGGAATGTGTGTGCGTGTGCACGTGTATTTGTGCTCACTTATGTGCCTGCACCCATGAGTGCATGTGCATGCTTGCATGTGCTGTTAGCTACAGAGATCACCCTTAAGCCTTTAGAATGGAATGACACGTGAGCATGCTTTCCCTGATATGTTCTGGACTGCTGTCTCAGCTGTGTTTGTTCTTGTGTTTGTGCCTCCAGAACAGAATGTTATCTAGTGAGTGGCACAATCTTACTGATAATCCTAGGAGAATTTTTATTTTGTTGTTCTCTTCTTTTGGGACTGTTTTATCTACTGTTTCCAAAAGGACCCCACCCACCTCCTACAGTTAGGGACCAAACTTAGGGTCTTGTTCTTGCTAGGCAAGCACTTTGCCACTGAGCTAAACTCCCAGCTCCCCAAAATGACTTTAGGTAAATTAACAGAAGAAGTTCAAACAGGACAGCTAGAAGAAAAGAGTGTAAATTGAAAAAGCAAAATTACTTTTGTTGTGATACTCTCAAATTGCAAAAAAGCATTCGTCTTAATTACTGGGGAATTAACTATGACTTGTTAAGTGAGCAGATAAACATTAACAATTATTTGTCTAATATAGGTTATTAAATGATAAACTTTTATGCATAGGTGTGCATGTACATTTACACATGTGTGGGTTCATGTGAATGTGGGTACACATGAGCGTGTATGTGCATGTGTGTGAAGGACAGAGATTGAGGTTGAGTTTCATCCCAGATCCCTTTGCACTTTTACTTTTTGAGATCTCTCCCTGAACTCAGTGCTTCAGTATTTTAGCCAGCTAGCTTGCCCCTCCTAGGAGTTCCCCATCTTCTTCCATGTACTGGGATTATTAGTGTGCCATATCCACCCAGTTTTTAATATGGATGCTGAGTATTCCAATTCTGGTCCTCAAGTTTGGGGGCAAGCCCTTTATCTACTGTGCCATCTTCCCAGACATTAATTAACTAATCTTTACCTTTCTAAGTATCGCATACTTAATGGTTTTTATGTTCTTAAGTGCAATCATTTTCCGCTCCTGGGTGTCAGGTCCTAAATAGCCAAGCGCAGTTACCTGACTGAGGTACTTGTGTGGCTTATGATGATGTTGGTGGGATTAGATGCTCCCAGCTGAAGTATGAATATTTTAAAACATGCACTAGCTAAGAAAACCCATCACTGATAAAAATACATTTCCTTTCTTCTAAGACTTGAATTCTTACAGGCCTGTGTGAGCAGCTCAGTGTTAAGAGTGCTTGACTGGGCTGTTCAAGGACCTGTGTTGAGTTCCTAAGACTGAAAATGAAAGTAAACAAACTCCTCATACATGTAAGACGTGTGTTTTATTTGGTGGTCATAATCACCCACATGTGAATTAATTGAGGAGTACTTTTGAGTTTAGAAAAAAAACTTTTGAAAAATACTCATGCGAAGAGGTGATGGAGGAGAGGCAGAGAAATCTCTTTGAAGTGTGGAAGAAAATTACAAAATATATGACCTGAAAGGGCGCACCCAACTAAGAACAATGTTATCAGAAGCTGTTGATAGGCGCTGGCATTAGAGGTATTTTGATTATGTAACCTAAACCCTTAATTCTATCCAAAGTAGAAATATGTTTTGGACAATTTCACTGTAGGGTTTCATCTAGGTTATGCTATGTCATGCCGTGGCATTTATATTGATCGTATTGGATGGACTCTTCCTGCTGTTCTTGCTAGACCATGTTTGACACACACATGCATGCACACATGAACTATGTGCACACACACATACATTTATTTGCAGAAAATCGGCTGGCTGCTTCCATGATTAGCAGAGATAAAGAAGTGTGGACATTATCAACTGTACGTGGCTGCTCTGCCGTGAACAGGGTGCTGATTCACATGTCTCTTGGTACTTCTAAGTCTGCTCTGCTGTGAACAACCTTAAGAGCTGTATTCCATTTTCATTCTCTTGAACATTACAATGAGTTTAAGGACAGAATTACTTTATTTTGAAATACTGAGAGAAACGTAGAAGGGGTACAGAAGAGTGCTTGCTTTCTGAGAATAACCACAAAGCACTGATATTCCAAACTGTGAATTAAAAGTACCTATGATGTTGCCTCTGATACTGGGATACATGATGTACTTGAAAGCCAAAGGCTTTACAAACGGTTCACATAGTAACTGTGAATGATAGATGTTGTGGAAAGTGTAGGGCTCAAGTTAAGAGGATAAAGCTTTGGAAAGAAAACAGAGACTTAAGATGTCACACATAAGCACATTATCCTCTGCAAAAGCTTCTTAACCTCTGGATTATCATAGTTCTCTAACAGTAATATTGAGACCTAGGCAATTATTTGAATATTAAATATAATAATACCTGTAAAAGAAGCATGCCTACAAATAGAAATTGCCCAATTTGTGCTATTTTGTGCCATCTTAAGAAATATAACTCTAGATAGCATTTTTAAGTTTGAGCCTAAAATAGTGGAATTACTCTTATGTTCAGATAATAGGAGAAATACAGGATTCAGTGGGTTTTTTAACAAGCTAAGATGTAAAGACAATATTTTCCTAGGGACTCAAAGGAAATAAATAATATATTTAACAGTGTGGATACTGTCTTTTTGGTGATTCTGATTACTTACTCAGTTTCAAAAGTTAATTTTTTCCTCATTTTTCTGATATACTATTTTTACTCTTTATTTGTTTTTTTTCTTTCTAAGCCCAGATTTCCTTGGAACCAATGATCACGAATCTGATTCCCCCTCCCCTCCTGAGTCCTGCAGGCTCCCCTGAGTATTCCAGGCACTCAGCTGTGTTGTTTCAGCCATTATTGCCCTGTCGCCTCCACTTTTCTAGACTTCAGTAGAAGAATATGCACAAATTATTAAAGGTCTCAGGCAGGGAAGGGCTTTAAATAAATAATCTGAAGCTGTGGCTGTCTGAATTCACCTTTGCTGCTGTTTCTCAGAAATCCCTTCTCCAGGAGGTCTGCTAGATCTGGTCCATTATCTCTGTTCCTGACCTCCCCTCACAGCTGTCTCCACCGTACTCTGGGCTGCAGAGTCAAATCTTTCTCGCTTATGGGATTTCAGAAAAGTCAAATAGTGTGAGATTTTCAGAATCAGGGAATTTTAACTGAAATCTGTTTTTCTTCTCTTGGTGGGGAGAGAGAGAAGAAAGGGAGGGAGAGGAGGGGAGAGGAAGGGAGGTAGAGGGAAGGGGAGAGAGGGACAGGCAGACAGGTTGACTGACTTAAACGCCCCAGAGCTTCTTTTGCACAGGACACAGGGCTGCAGGGGGATTTTGGGGATGGGTGCTTGGCTGTTCCATTCCTTCACTCTTTGACACCTTGCAACCCTGCGTTGGGCACAGGTCACAGAAAGAGATAGCCATAATGTTGTAAAATATTCTGTACACTCTGTGAAGATGTGTCACTGTGATTGGTTTAATAAAGAACTGAATGGCGACTAGATAGACAGGAAGATATTAGGCGGGACTTCTGAGGACAAAGAGAATTGGGAAGAAGACAGGCAGAGTCACCAGCCAAGACATTGAGGAAGCAAGGTGAGCAATACACAGTAAAGGTATAGAAGCCACGAAAAAGAATGTAGATTAAAAGATATGGGTTAGTTTAAGTTATAAGTGCTAGTTCGAAACAAGCCTAAGCTATAGGCTGAGTTTTCATAAATAATAATAAGTCTGTGTGTCATTTTATCGTGAGCTGACAGCTCAGAGAAAGATCACGCTGCACCATATCGCTTCTTATGATCCCGCTCTTGCTCCTTCTCAAGCCCAGTGGCTCTGAAGCAGGATTCATTCTCACAGTGGATATTTGTCAATGTTTGCAGATGTTCATTTATGAGTAGTAGCTGCTGCTGGTGTCCTGTGGATGGGATTATCCTATAAGGTACAGCATGGTTCCCAAGGAAGAATTACCTGCCCTGATTGGCAGATCTGCTGAGTTTAAGGAGAGACTCATTATCTTAGCTCATTCCTGATGATAGTGCCTGCATCCTGTGCTTGTCATGATGCCAGCTGTATGCCTATCCCCTCAGTATCCACAGTGGGTTCTTTGTTGTCAGCCACCTGCTTGTGCTTTTGCCCACCTTGGCTCATATTTCCAGGGCCTTGACTTTTAAAATTCTGTGTAACAATTTTAAGTCCTGTGTTAGTGCATCCATGGAACAGTTTTTGATGGTATTTTATCATACTATTCTATAAAAATGTCTTCCTAGAAGTGGGAGCCTTCTGAGAATAGGAGTATTTATTATTTTCTCACTGGCATCCTCCATCCAAGGTAGGATAACTGAAGGTAGAGAAGTCATAGAGGAGTCATGAGTGGTCTGGGTTTCCTCCAGCTCTCCTGCTACCCTGACCTCCGGCAGTGTCCTCAGCTGATTCGCGGTCAGTTGTTAGATGTGCAGCAAGTTGTTTTTCTTCTTTTTGGTTGAATCCATGTTTTAGTCTAAGCTAGACTTTTCATAGGCATGAGGACAGAAACAAGACCTCCTGGTGTTGGTTGGTTTTCTTTATCTCTGCAGCCCAAGTCTTTGGAAGCCTTTTGACTGCCAGCTCCACTTGAGGTGGGCAGGGCATTGTGTCATAAATAAGAAAATGGGAGGAGAGCTACCACTGGTCAACGCTCCATTAAGGAAAATTCATTTTATAATTTCTAATTTTATATTTAAAAACCCATATTAACAGAGAGTATAAGAACTCATTAAGGGCAGTGTCCTGGTTAGTTTTGTCACCTTGACAGACCTGGGAGGAGGATTGCCTATATCAAATTGGCATTTTCTTTATTACTAATTGATGTAGGGGGCCCCAACTCTTAGTGGGTGGTGCCATCCCTCAGCAGATGAAACTGGACTATAGGAAAAAGGGAGCTGAGCAAGCCCGAGGAAACAAGCCTTGCAGCAGTGTTCCTCTTTGGTCACTACTTCAGTTCTTGCCTCCAGATTTCTACCCTGTCTTCCCTCAATGATGGGCTAAAGTAGACTCCTTCTTCCTCAGGTTGCTATTGGTCAGTGTTTATCACAGCAGCAGAAGAACAGACTAGAATAGGCTTATATGATTATTGGGAAGGCTAGATAAGCAAGCTTTACTTCGATCTCTAGCAGTTACTTCTAGAACATCAAACGGTTCTGACCAAGTAGAAACTGTTGCTTCTGTTCCATTGGGGCTTCAGGAGGCTGTCTATCAATGTCCTTCATGACTCTGGATTCTGCTGCCTTAAATAATACCACCCCCAGTGACTCTGCACCCATGAGATTGGTGCTGGTGTCTGGATTCTAGAATACAGAATTAACTCCTGCGTCTTTTGTGCTAACTTCCCCTGCCTCTCCCAGTGCCCATTGTGTGAGGCTGACCTTGGAATTCTGATGGCTGATACTCCGCACGTTTTTGGCTGTATTAACTAAAAGAAATGGCTGAAGGTAGTGGGAAGGAAGGTGTGAGTGTCAGGTCTGCGGCAGCGTAGCTGACAGGAGACAGCTAATTTCAGAATGCAAGGGTTTGACTTTTGATATTTGAATTTTCTGTGACTTTCGTTAGTAATTACATTTTCTTGTAGCATGAAAAGTCATCCTGTGACGTTAGAATCACGTGTCTACTTGACACTAGAGATCCAGGAACAGGCAACAGAACACATCCACCATGGAACTCTCCACAGAACTTCGACAATCAAATGTATGGTTAAGTTTTGAGATGAACATTTAATGTCGTGGGGGAACATTAAATGAAACTCTGAAATGGAAGGAAGTAATGAGATTTCATGTCCCCTTATTGTCCTCTTTTTAATGATCAGGATCAAAACTTAGGTCAGGGAGAGTGTGGCACAGCTTATCTCTAGTTACAGTTATACAATGTCTGATTTTCAGCTGTTTATTTAATTTTTTACTGTGTCCATTATACAGAGTAACTTTTGTTAGATTTTAGTGAATACTTAGTAACTCCAGTTACTTTTCTGAGGAGGGATCAGGCCTTTCTCAGGAATTTGAGAAGGGTCAAGAGATAACAGAAAAATTCTGCCTCATTGATTAGAAGGAGGGAGGGACTTAGCCTCCAAGTGCTCAGGAAACTGAAAGTACTGGAGCAAACGACCTTTGAAATGCACTGCCTTACTAGCCAGCAGCAGCTGCAGCAGCCAGAACTGCTTGCTGTTTTCTCACTGTTGCTAAGTAGCCACTGAGTAGCCTCTCCCCAGCTTCTGGTGACTGTGATTCTATTCTCAGGGTATAAGTGATCAGTTTTTTTAGATCCCATGTATAAGTGAAGTCATGCATTTTGTCTGTCTGTGCAGGCTCTTTTCAGTTAACTAAATGATCCCCATTTTGTCACTGTGATTCTTTAACTTTTTTCCCCCAATACTTTTGGGTTTCTCCTGGTTCCTGTCCCAGAACTCACTGTGTAGACCAGGCTGGCCTCTATCTCAGAGATCTACCTGCCTCTGCTTGCCAAATGCTGGAATTAAATGTCTGCACCACCACTGCTGGCCCTTTAACTCGTTTATGGCTGAGGAACATTCCATTGTGCATATGTGTCATGTTTTCTGAAGCCACTCAAAATGAATTAAAGACTGACATTTAAGGATTTTACACGTTTAGTCAGCTGCCATGGCAGTTGCAGCTTTGTGTGTGGGATTGTATGCATGCACTGATATGCATGTGCTTTGTGGCTTTGTATGTGGGGTGTATGCATGCACCGATATGCATGTGCTTTNGATATGCATGTGCTTTGTGGCTTTGTATGTGGGGTGTATGCATGCACCGATATGCATGTGCTTTGTGGCTTTGTGTGTGTGGGTGTGCATGCACCAATATGTATGTATTTAAAAGATGCATTTAAAACCTATTTGCTTTCTTTAACCTAAGATCTGCTTGTTTTTACCTACGTGTACACCTGTGGGGCAGGGATGTGCTCTTGAGTGCAGTTGCCAGCAGAGAAAAGAAGGGGTAGTGGGATGTCCTGGGGCTGGAGTTAAGTGGGCGTGGCCTGTGTGGAGCCAGGTCCTGGAGGAGCTGGTAGCACTCTTAACTGCTGAGCCATCATCTCACTGGGCCCAGCTTTTATTTTTACTCAAGGGAAGACACATCTTTAGTGAGTCTGGATTTGTTGTGACGCCATGTGTCAGTGAGTGCAGGCTTTCATCTGTAGCATGTTCTAAAGTAAGAGGTGTCAGAGCACCAAGAGAATCATGAAGAAACTGTGGTCTTTTCCTCACAGTGAAATGGATTTCTGTAACTGAAAGTACAGTTGAGAGTAAATTAAATATGTGTGTGATCCAACTATCAAGTAATAAGCAGAATGTTGTGATATTTTTCCTGTTAATGTATTTCGTGTATTTTGTATCAGTGTTGACAGGCATTCGAAGGCAGTTTTGTATTTTGCCTTGCTTCAAAACATTGCTCATTGTTTGTTTTGCTTTGCTTTCAGGTTGTGGTTTTATGTAATGTTTTGGTGTCTGTGATAGGGTTGCTCTAGACTGCCTGTGTCACTGCTCACTGTTGGACAAATACATAATTTAATATGATGTGTTAGTACAACTAATTTTATAGTAATATTATTGGAAATCACTTTGGACTCCATTTTTACTTACTTGTGTGGCTTGTCAGGCCACCTTTCTGATGACAGTGTAAAGAACTGATTGATGAGGTTGCAGTGTTTGCTGTGTGGTCTTTTAGAATATAGGTTCTCGTGCCCAAGGGAGGAGGTGGTGGTGTCAGAACAGGAGAGGTGGCCAGGGGAGCCTGGGCCAGTTATGCTGATAGAACTTATAGGCAGGTTACACATGAACATGAGAGAACATACGATATAAGACATCTCTACAGTTCACACATAAATGACATGTTAAATATTTAAATTTGCTTCAATTGTCACAGAGTAAAAATGCGCTATGCCTGCTCTAACTTATATTCTGATGTGGAGGTAGACTAGAACTTTCTGAGAGCCGTTGCGGACTGTTTTAGTAATCACTTATTAAAGTGTTTAGCCTTTTTGTCCCTGCAATGTTATCCGAGGGCTTAATTTAGTGGTGTGCTGGGGTTGAAAAGCTGACTGCTAAAACAGGATTCTGCAATTCTGCAAAAGGACTTGGAGTATAAACTCCAGGAGTATCTGGAACTCATTGACCCCATGAGTTTGGGGCACAGCATTCTGCAGAGCTTTAGTTTTAGAGCTGAGAAATTAGGTTCCCTGGAAACACGCACAGGCACAGCAAGGGAAATGGAAATAAGCTCGCTCTGGGGCTCTAAGATCAGTGTTGAGGTTCCGCTGAGTCAGCTGAGTCTGTTCCAGTGTGATAACATATTTGATTGGATGCCCGATTAGCATGCTATTGGCCGACACTCCTCCCTTGTACTCTAATGAAGTACACTAATTAGAAACTTTATTTTGAATTTATCTTTTTATTTACTTATTATCTTTTACAAATTAAATTTGTTTAAAGGCTTTGCTTTGTATGTTTCAGTTTAAGGGATGGCATTTATGTTCCCTGGGAATCCTTTCCTTTTACTCTTTCGTTCTTGGGGTTGCTTTGCAGTGTCTGATGGTCTTTTCTACTAAGCATGCAGCTCAAGCAATTTTAAACGGGTGTTTAGAGGTGATGTTGCTTAAGTGTTAGCCCTAGCTGTCAGTAAGGGACGAAAGGCAAGAAATAGCTGGAAGAGAGACTGAAAGAAGAGGAAGAAGAGAACAAACTGGTGTGGAGAGGCATCAGTGGCGAATGGATGGATGCAGCTCGACTGTGAACTTGGCACTAGGCCGCTCTGCTAATAGACAAGGGAATTGTGTCATCTTTATGACTGATTAATGCCTTGCTGTGTTCTTCTGGAGTGATCCTAGTGTTTGAACAGCTACGTGGCGTGCCACTTATTTCTAATGTATTGTAGCAAGAAACTAATTGAATGTGACTGAGCAGAAAACAGGGCAAGAATGGGGAACCAGGGAGAGGAGGGCTAGCTGGATGAGCGTTTCATTGCGTCGGTCCTCTTCAGTAGTTTTTGCCAACAGGATATTCTTTTCCAGGCGTGTTTCAATACATGTATTCCAAACCTTGTAAAAATTGTTTCAGCAAGGACAACATGGTGCACTTATGTGGGAATGTACACCAATGACTTGTTTATTCTACAGATTAGTTTAAAATGAGGATAGGTCCCTGTATACCAACTGCCCACGTCTGGTTAAATTTGAACTAATGTGAAGGGCAGAAAGCTTTTGGTGCTGGGATGAGCTCAGTCGCCACCGTTCACACAGGGTAGTAAAACCCACAGTAGCACATTTGGGTTTCTTCTTAGTTTCTATTCATGATTCTCCTGGGAACAAGCAAATATCAGTGCAAGAGAAGCTATTCTGGCAATGTTCCCTTCCAGAGGGAGAAAGTAACATTTAGGTTCTTTTAGGATTTACATTGTCACCACAAATCCCTTTCACTTAAACATTTGCTTACTGTTTTACCCATGCAGTACACTTGTGTTCTGGTCAAGTCATCTTAAATAATTTGGAATTCCTTCTTCCCTCCCTTCCTCACAAACTCAATGTAAAATACCAGTTCAAAACACGCTAAATTGGTTGCTTATCACATCCTTCACTGCTCCTCGTTGGTTCCCATCGTGACCTCTAGTCTTGGGTGTTCCTATAGACCCTCTCCTAGCCAATAGTGTCTGAATTTATCCTTGCTTCTTTCAGTGAAGCCAAGCAATCCTGTTAAACTTCAGGCAGATGATGAGAAAGCCCTGTTGCATAGCACTAATTGCATGGTCTCCAGAGCCAGATTTCTGGGCCCAAATCTGGGATTCTGTCAGTTCAAATACATCTTATTTAGGGCAGTGTATTTGATGTAAACTAGAGAGCATTAGTAGCTGGATTTAATGAACAGTAAGTAGACATTGTTAGTATTGCTATTAGCAGATGCTGATCGTGGCATCTGTTATGTTATTCCTTTCCCTAAAATTCTGATAGCTTCCCATGTCAAGTTTAAAATCTGCAGTGGCCTGTGAGTCCCTCTGCAATTCGGGAGCAGGTCTGAGTTTTGCATGTGTCACGTCTTTTCTTTCTTGATGGCTTCTGGCCATCTGCATGCCTTTCTTGTCCTTCCCCAAACTAGACACCATGCTATACTTTGTATCCATTGTTCCTCTTACTAGAAAGCTTCCCCACACTACCTGCATGGCTCACTGCCCCACCATCAGACCTCCCTCTCCATGTGCCCTGTGTGTGGCTCAGAATTGCAGCGGCCGAGATTCCCTGTGTTTCCTCCCCAGGGCCTTTAGTGCAGAAAGCTGGAGCGTTGTGTTTGCCCGCTGGCAGCAGAGGTTGATTGTTTTCTCTTTTACTCATTTATGAATACCAAGCTTTAGGACCCTGTCTGCCACATGGTGGAATGCAACACACATTGAAGCGGCTGGTGAAATTCTGGCATCTTCAGAATGTGTATCCCTCACTTGCAAACCTTTCAGAACAGCAGTCTCCCCACCCCCAACACGGGGTCTGCTACTTCTCAGAGCTCTGCATGGTCTTTTTTATCTTGGCTTCCAGATGCCTTTTCTCTCAGCAACACATTTAACCATTTCTTTCGTTTTGAAAGCAGAAGATGTAATTCTCTTGCCTCTATTTCTTATTACCCCTTCTTTGAGAACTGCCTACAGTGTTTTCTTCTGTAGAATAGTCCTGAATATTCTTCAGTTACTCCTCCTCTGTCTTGTTGCATCCCATTGTGGATATTTGCTGGCATACCTAAGTCAGTAGTTGTATGATGTGATTCCCATTCAGCTTCATCAGTATCTCCTGGCGCACAGAAATTTGGTTCTCTGCGGTTCCTTGTACACATTAATTGAAGAGCATTGTAACCCAGCATCTATGTAGGCCTTGGGTAGTTCCAGCACATGCTGATAAACCAAGGACATTGTCAACTCATGGAACAGATTCGCCGTACCTGACATTAAGGAACCAGTTGGTAAATTATTATTACTAGCACTGAATTATCAGGATTCAAATGGTCCCTTGGACTAGAAAAACAAAAGTGGGAATGGGGTCTAGAACTGCAATGTCCCAAGAAAGAGTGACATTATCATTTCTCTGAATGCATTAGAAACAGGGAGATGCCCCACAGGAGAAAGGACAGTGAAGGAGATGAAAATCTGTCAGTGTTGACTTCTGTGGTTTGGACTGTCTTCTTTTAAGCACATTTTGGATAATAGATGGTTAGCTGCCTCACTTCCTGTGGGGTTTGCTGTGGGTAGATTTTGAGACTGGTAAGCCATGCTAAGGCTAAATGTGGCTCACATAGCTTCCTGTGATGGATGAGTGAGTACCTTAGATTCCAGCTTCAAGATTAGAGCATGACAGAAGGACTGGGGACTAATGGGAAAAAAGCAAAAGAAGGACAAACTTCGTAGAAGAACTTAAAATTGAAAGGCAAATAGACTAAGTGTGATGTGCTCTTCTGGATAAGGTTAACTGGGCTCAAATATGGTGATTGCTTCTTAGCATAAAGTTACATATATATTACAAAGTGTCTTTTGGAGATGTGCATCAATTAAGTATTTTGACTTGGAGACAGACCATGTATGCTATGTATCCTTGTATCTCTTTGACACCCGAATAATTTCATCATTTAATCTAAAAGATAAATTATAAACAAGGAAATATCAGTCATATTTTATTTTGTAATATTTAAGTATATTTTCTTAAAAAAACTTTTGTGCATGAGTGTTTTGCCTGAATGTATGTGTTCGTACCTCTTGTGAGTCTGGTGCCCACAGACACTAGATCTGCTGGAACTGGAGTTACAGATGATTGTTAGCCCCACCGTGTGGATACTGGAATCAAACCTGTGCTCTGAATCACTGAACCACTGCTCCAGCCCTGTCTGTGTGTAGATATTTAAAATCTTTGACTTGGTACAGTGAAACTAGACTGTTTATTTTCCTTTCTAAAATATTCCAAAACCTGTTAACTTTTTTCAGTAAGGTGAGAGTGTGGTGTTTGGTCCTATAGCATACAGATGATTTTTGTGATGACTGTAGTAATTCCACAGAGGCTCAATCTGTAATGGTGACGTTATGAGTCATTTTTATAGCCCTAAATTATCATCTAACACTCTGGCCCATATTTTTAGTGATCTCTTACATGACAGTTTCTGAATAATGTGAATTGTAGTAACAGGAAGGAGTTAGAAAGAGTCTGGCTTCCTGAAATTGTTGCTGAAGACCTAGACAGAGAAACTGCTGCTTACTTTAATTGACTTGTTTATACATAAAGGTAGACAGGGTGGGCATCACCACCTGTTTCTATTGCTTAGGCTTGTTGTGATGGGAATTGAAGCCAGGCCGTGAACACGTTAAATAAGCACTCTGAAAGCCAAGAAACAACATTACCTGTCTCACAGGTCAACCCTTTAAAGATAATTCTGTAGTGTTCTCACTGAAATGCAGGTGTCTGAAGAAACAGCTATTCCATTGTTACTGAAGATGATAAGTGAAGTTTAGAACTTGGTTTTCGTCAAATTTCAGCAGCACATGTTTCTGGATCTTTTTGAATTAGAACATTCTCTTAGAGCATGGTCTCTTAGGTCCACTCTTAGGTCTAGCACAGTTGAACATGGCCTCTGTTGCAGGAAATATATGTTATCTTTATCTATGTTTTTTGTTTGTTTGTTTGTTTTATTTTATTTCGTTTTAGTCCCTAAATAATGCCTCTTGTGTATGAGCATAGGGAATATTTTTAGTGCCTGTATAAAATACAGAATAAGCAATAACAGGTCAAATGTGTTTCAACAAGCTACATAATCCACTTCCAGATTTTAGGAAGTCTCTGCTGAAGCATTTGGCCTACAGATGGGCTGCTCCACTCTTCCCAGAGAAGATTCCTTTCTCTGGTACATCTTTCTATTTTGGAGACTGTTGATGTGGTGAAGCCTTATAATTGGATAATATCTACTCTTTTGTGAGGGTAGGTGGGTGGCAGCTCTTTGTTTTATTGACATTAGAATTACATTTAGTGTTCGTATTTTTGAGACATTTGGAGATAGCAAATATTCTGTCGTAAATTCTGGACAATTGCATTGTAATTTACGACACACATTAGTTTTCTTATGTAGCTCATTTATTTTGGGTACCTTTTATTGTTTGTGGTATTGACACATTTTCCTCAGTTAACTCCTCCTCTTCCATCACAGCTCTCTAAAATTATACAGAAAAAACTTGTTGTTCCCTACCCTTTAAAGAAAATGAGTTATCATTTACCATGAGTTTTCCCCTCTTCCCAAGTAGACCTTCTCAGTCCCTCAGCTGTTACTGTATAGGATGACCTCCGCTCTGGTCAGGTTTCACACATTTCCGTCCCCTATGTAGCTTATCTGTGTCTTGTGATTTTCACCTCTGGGGAGGAGCTGACAGATGTTACCTGCCTTGTTAACATGGCTGTTTTCTTTGCTTGCTTTGGTGAATTTTTTGAGGCTGCGTTCAAGTTCGTCGGGTTTTGTGTTGTGTTTGTTTATGTTCATTTTAAAAATTTAACTCAGGTTTTACTTGCTTGAATTACAGCCCCATTTAGCACGATCATTCTTTGGTGTCTGAATTTTGTTTTCACATTATAAACTCCAGAAGGAATTTTTTTGGATCTCTGTATATAGCTTTTGGTTGCCATCCAATCCTTGCGTAATTTTTTATTTCACTGTTTCTGGGAAGGAATTACTGTGGATGTGGGGGAGTGGATCCCCTTCATTTTTCTTCTTATTGTTTATCAAATTAAGGTTGGGCTCTTTTAACATTCAAGTCTGAGTAATTGAAGAGAAGCAGAAGCCTGGGCCTAGAGTATCAGATGTTGGTGAGATATTCTTACAAAGTAATTCGGAATGAAGTGTATCTTGTACAGATTAAATAAGTTATATGGCTTATGTTTTATGAATCTTTTTCTTAAGCATGTGAATATTGTTGCAACAAGGGCATAAATTTATCTAAACTTGTCACTGTGTGATGGCCAGGTTTTCTCATTTTAATTTCTGTGATGAGTGGCTGTTTGTTATCATTGGTATAAAGTACATGGCCAATAATATTTTATATTAAAAATTCCATCTCATGGTAGGGTAGAGTTCTATAGATTCAATCTTGCAATCATTTTTACTATAAAATATGTTAATTTTGATTGTAATTGCCATATAAATGACCTACTTGCATACTTGAAAATGTCTTTAAGCTTCCACATGTTTGTGCAAGTTACTGTGTCTTCCAGTCACTATATGGCTACCTATAATAATAAATATAAAACAAATGGCTACATATATTATCATAATAAACGGTTTGTAAGGGAAACAGTATATCCAGTACATGTACTGTTTATGTTCTGAGTTCTAGTATGTGTTCAGTTTAGTTTGAAATAGTTCTATAGAAACGTGTTATCATTTGGAGTGTTTGGGGAAGAGCCCTTGTAATGGCCTCAGTGATATCTGTCACTGCTTGAAACTCCCTGCCTCTACTGGTCCCAGAAGAGTTGATCTGGCAGAAAGAACTGCCTTCTGCTAGGACAGATTATCATTTGCTTTCTTGCAAATGGCTAGTGACGTCCACCCTGTCAACCACAGTGTGCACACAGCTGTGGTAGTCAGCTTATCCTGGTTCGTCTGTGCATTTCCCACACTTAGAAGGTTGTTGAGAAAGCGAGATGGGTGACAGGTGAGGCCTGTTCCGACAACTAGCCTTCTCTGTCCACTCGTTATCTTTACAACTTGCAGCTGAGTGGAAGCGCAGATGAAAACATCCCCTAGTCTCCCATTGTCCTTTTGAACTTATGTTAGGAATTGCTCTTGAGGCCCTTTTGTCCTGAAAAGTTTCACAATTTCACAAAATAAAAATTACTCCCTAGCCACCTACACTGCAATGCCTTTAGTTTGTTAGATTGTTTGTGTGGCTCAGTACTTAGCAACAAAATGGTACTGTAAGACCTAGGAAAAGATGTTTTTACGATCTTAAACACTGGATCATGTCACCAACCCCACCAAAAACCTTTTTTTTTTTTTTGTAACTTGTATCCCAAATTTACTCTTAAACTGGTAGCTGCAGGATCCTAGGAAAGTCTTACTTTCTCTTTAGACTACCTTTTTTATTTCGTTTATAAGAAGTAACTTTGTTATTCTGTCCCCGAGATAATAACTGCACTATTAGGCAATGAGTTAGTGGGTGACTAGGGCATGCTCGCCTTCTGCATGACTTCTGAGTCTGGCATCTCCTTGCGGTCTTCTCTGAATTCTGAGTCTTGAAATGATGGACAATCATGTAACTAACCACTTGGCATTTTTGAGGGTATCAGGTCCCTCCTACATCTAGCTCTCAGAGATGCACCAGGAAGACTGAGGATGCAGCATTTGTTATCCTCACACCTCCGACTTTATCAGGATGTTACTAAGCCAGTGCAGCACTTAGAGATCCCTGGAGAGCCACATGTGGTCCTCAAGTCTTTCCTGGTGAAGTCAAACAAGACAGGGTTCCTAGCAGCCAGCATGTGTGAGATGTTGGTAACCTGGGTAGCACAGCCTGTGACATACTCAAGCTCCTTACAATTACAAAACCCAGCAAAACAATCAGATGGTCAACAAAAACCACAACGTGGGCAACTTAGGTACAGAGAACAATTCTTCAGAATAGGGTTTTCCCCTTGCAAATACTGTAGACAGTGTCTGGGTTCCTACTTTCCAAACACCACTGAGGACCAGCCCTCCAAGCAGGCCTTTCTCAAGAGGGACAGCTCAGGCTTGACATGCCTTCTCTGCACACACAACATTCCAAAGTTTGCTTTCTGCTCTTTGGGCCTTTGCCAGATGAGAACACCTGGAATAGTGGGAAAAGACAGACTGTACTGATTGACTCTGATGTTCTCCTTGCTCTGCAAATAGCTTGTTTGGTGACACTAGCTAAGTCACTTATCTTATTTAAATCTACTCTCTGTATCTGTGAATACCAGAAGATGCTATGTGTTTGTAGAAAATGATTATGTACACATATGCATGTGATGTATAAAATCATTTGTCCCTGAATCCACTTAACCAAAAATGTTTATGCATGCAATTATATACATGTTTGAGATTTTTTTGTACTCCATTATATGTGCAATTTTGTGTGTCAATTGAAAATAAATTTAAAATGTTTATTAATCCACGGACTACTCAGTGCTGTGGAAAACCTGGTGGTCTAGTTAATGGTTGAGGGCATCTTGACTTTTTGGAATACCGTCTAGTTGGAAAGAATTTGAACATAAATTTTCTGTCCTAATAAATTTGTAAGTGCAGTTTCTGTGGAGATCGTTGGAAGAGAGCAGGGGAGTGTGAAAACCGTATGTGTTTTTAACTGCCCTCATGTTGAGTTCTTGAATTGGGTGTTAAAAGTTTTCACGTGGTTCACACCAGCACTTTGTTTCCCTTCCTCTAATATTAATTAGTTAGGTTCATTAATAGTGGTGTTGAAATGTAGGTGAGATGGCAGCTATCTGTGGGTGATAGTAAAACACACCTGCATTTACAACAGTTGTGGTCATTGTGCATTGGTTTCCAGCAGCAGTACAGGAGCAATAAGGGTCTTTATTTGTCATGTGAATGATAGACAGTGTCACCTGTAAATTTTTTATTGGGCTCACTAACGCTTTTATCTTCCTAATGGTCACACTGAATTATGAGTCCTATTAAAATGATAAAATTCTTGTTATTAATTTATGCTAGTAATGGTAAATGTAACGATCTATTCAGTCACATCTCTGAACTTGTAGCAGTTTTTGATTTATGTAGAAAAATGGTTTAAAATCATTATAGAAAAAGGGTCCATTATAAAATATTCTCTTCATCTTCCTAAGAGCTGGTGCTCTGTTTTAACATGAACTGCGAATGGTGACCTGCCAAATCATTAATCAGTGAAGCCATGTTTTAAATATTAAAAGTGAAATTTATTCATATTTATTTAGTTTATTTGTTTATACGTATGAGTATATTGTTTATGTTTGTTTGTGTTCATGTGAAGGCATAGTCATATCACAGTATTCCAGTATGGAAGTCAGAGGAAAACCTTGGAGTGTTGTTCCTCACCCTTCTCCTTTGTTTAAGTCTGGGTCTTGGGCTAGAAAGATGGCTCAGTAGTTAAGAGCACTGGCTGCTCTTCCAGAGAACTTGGGTTCTATTTACAGCATCTACACAGCAGCTTTCAACTGTCTGTAACTCCAATTTCAGGGGATCCGAAATAGTCTTCTCTATCCTTCGCAGGTAGGAGGCACACATGTGGTATACATACACACATGCAGACAGAGCGCCCATACACAGAAAGCAAAAATAAAATAGATCTTTAACACAAAGACTGGATGCCACTGCATATGGCCTGCTGGCTGAGAGCTTCTGCAGATTCTCCTGTCTGTGCCTTGCGTCTCCCCTGTAGAGTATGCTGGGATTACAGACCCTTGTACTGCTGCTACACCCAGCCTTCTTTGGATTCTAGAGAGCCTGTTCAGGAGTTCACACTTACCCATCTCCAACCCTGGAAAATTTTGTTCTTTAAAAATAATAATTTAAAAGTATCTTTAAGATACCTTTATTCAGTATCTTAGTTACTGTTCTGTTGCTGTGAAGAATCATGGTGAAGGCTAATCTTCAAAAGAAAGCATTTAATTAGGAACTCGCTCACAGATTTAGATAGTCTATGATCATCATGGTGGGAAACAGAAAGGCATGGAGTGGAACAGCAGCTGAGAGCTTTACAACCTGGTATTCAAGCACCAGGGAGTAATGATGGGGCTGCTTGGGGGGCGGGAGGGCAGAAGAGGAAGACAGACTGACAGAGACAGAGAGACAAAGGCAGATGTTGGACTTGGAATGGGCTTTTGAAAGTTCAAAGCCCACCTCAGTAACACCTCCTCCATCAAGGCCATAGATCCTAATCTTTCCCCAACTCTTCCCTGCCTGGTGACTAAGCATTCAAATATACATGAGCCTATGGTGGCTATTCTCATTCAAGCCTCCATACTCAGATCCTTACACCATTAATTACTAGATGGCTTTATTTTTGTTTGCAACATTATTTATTAAACCAAAAATTTTGTAAGATACACTTCTTTTTTAACAGAAATCTAAAAATTCATTATTTGTCTTTTTTTTTTAAAGATTTATTCGTTTATTATGTATATGATGTTCTGCCTGCATGTGTCCCTGCAGACAGAAGTTGGCACCAGATCTTATTACAGGTGATTGTGAGCCACCATCTGGTTGCTGGGAATTGAACTCAGGACCTCTGGAAGAGCAGTCAATGCTCTTAACCACTGAGCCATCTCTCCAGCCCGCATTATTTGTCTTGATGAAAATGTTTTCCTTTTTATTTTGAATAATGAATGTTTATTTTACCTACATTATACTGATTTTCTATAGTAAGTTATTTTTAGAACTTAAGATGCAGTTTATTAACTGATTCTTATGTTTCATAAATCCTTTAGAGGTCATGCAGGACCTTTTCAGTTTTCTTGTATCTCTAGGCAATGGAGAATTAAGAGGGATAACTTGGTGCTTACAATGTTGAGATGTTAGTTTGGGTGTTTTAGTCCATGACTGTTCCCACTCTTTAGTTCCTGCTGGAAAGGATGAGTCTTTTATGAATTTTCTAACATCCTTTTGTATGATAAATATTGTCCATCTGTCTACAAAAGCTTTTATGGGTATTTGTCAATAAATCCTCAGTCTGCCTGCCTCTATCAGGAAGAGATAAAAGACTGAACGAAAGGAAAAGCCACTATAAAAACCCACTAAAAGGTGCATATTTACTGATGACATTGTTAGCATTGCTAATTTTTGTTCCAATTACTGTTTAATAAATTAAGCAACAAATAAGTGATACAAATGTGATGGCTTTTAAGATTTCTAGTACAAGATTTTATGAGTAGGAGGAGAAGACTTTTTCTGAAATCTGCTTTCAATTTGTTACGTTTATTTTAGAGGCTAAGAATTAGATTTGCAGTTAGGCCAGTGACTGCCACTGCTGAGTGGATAGAGCTGCTAAGAGGTCACATCGTACGTGCCTCGGATCTGGCATGGTTTACAGGTACAGCTGGCTGATGCAGTGATAGCCTCAAAAGTTTAACCCTTACAGGCAAAATGGGCATTTTATGAAAGCTTTTCTCTTCTGTTTGAAATCTCACCTCAGAGGCCGTTTTCGCTGAGCCACTAATGAACTTTATTTACTGTTAAAATAATTTCTTACTACATGAATTCCTCGTTGGATAACTCACCTGAAATGCCTTTATTTCAGTAATTCTTTGTTTAGTCTTATCTAAATTAACTAATCAAAAGCATCCCCATGAAATAATGAAGTTTGTAATCACTATAGTATACCATGGAGTGGTGATAGCATTTAATTTCTTGTTGTATCTTCTTTTTTATTTTTTTGCAGATAAACTTCTAGTCATAACTGTAGCAACAAAAGAAAATGATGGATTCCACCGATTTATGAATTCAGCCAAGTATTTCAATTATACTGTGAAGGTATGATTTATCTTTCAATATTGGGACTTGATAGATTTCTTCATTTAAGTTTAAAAAATAAGAATAAAAGAAAATGAGAAATACTTTCAGATTCCACTTCTGTGGGTTAGAGTCACCTTTTGAAATGTGTGGTATGGTGTATTAGTGTTGGGTGGCATTGAAGAATTATGACCTGATTATGTATTAATTTTCTTTTCTCTAGCATTGTACTTTTATTATAAATAAATAGTAGGTTGCTGTCCAAGTTTCTTTTGACATTTTTATGCTATTACTACCATTGGCATTTTCCTCAGGATGAATTTTTTATTTCATTCCTAGGTTCTTGGTCAAGGGCAAGAGTGGAGAGGTGGTGATGAGATTAATAGCATTGGAGGGGGCCAGAAGGTGAGATTAATGAAAGAAGCCATGGCACAGTATGCCAGTCAGGAGGATCTGGTTATCTTGTTTACTGAATGGTAAGAGAAATATCCTATGGATTTTTCAATTTGTATTGTATTACTTTGAAAGATTGAAATTTGTAACTGGGGTTAAATAATGAATTATTTTACTGATGAGTCATTATTTTAAAAAGTGTATTTTTCTCAGTTATAACTGGTTTCTCTAATAAGCAACCTCTGTTTATAAGCTCCAACTTAAAAGCAAGATTGTTTTATGCTCAATTTTTTTCATTAACAGGAAATTTTCTTCTATGTAAAATAAATTTATTGTGTATGAAAAATCACAAGCTGGACCAATCTTATATTAAAGGCGAGAAGTTATAATAAGAACTAATGAGAAAAAAGGTGTAGTTTAACATTTTGTGAAATCCATTTTAATCTTGAGTTAAAAGTGCGATAGAGATCATGCTTAAGTACACAATTGAGGGAGACAACCAAATGAATTCTGTTTAACTATGAACAGAAATACCTTGTAAAATTACAAATACAAGATAGATAAGAGACCTTGTGCTGTCAAGAACAAAGAACCTTTCAGACCTTAATTTCTTTGCATTTATTTACTTTTGAACTTGTGCTGAAATCCAAAGGATTACACATCCTAAGCCTGCATTTTGCCATTGAGCCATCCCACAGTCCCCAAATGTCATTTGAAAAGTGCCATATTCTCCTAATTAGTTTGAAATACCTATACTCTTTTCTTAAATTCTTATGTATCTTAAAAACACCAAGTTGCACCATTTTCCTAACCTCTTTGTGTCTTCCTATTGTTACAGCGTTGGTACTGATCGTTCATTTTAAATCCTGTTGAGTTTACCTCATTGGTATAAGAAAGTCATCTTAAGTTTTCTTTTTCAGTACACATTATTTACAGATTAAAAAATAAAGATGGTTCTTTAGCAAAACTATATATGAGGATGGCCTAAGCTTTGACATAAAAGTAGAAATAATGACGTTCCAGTGCCACACCTAAAACTTCCATGCTTAGAGTTTGATGTCTTCCAAACAGGAACTCTGCTTTCTTGTTTGTACCTTTTATTGCAAGATGAATTGTGGTATGGAAGGTATGTTATAGTTTGTGCACTGTGAAATTTTCTACATTGACTAGTATTGTCATATATGTGTGTGTAAATATACATATATATACACATTATATAATATCTAGATTAAGTGCTGAGCACAGATTTCTTGTACTCACATCATCAAGCTTGAACCTGACACAAGCAAATTTGGATTTTTATTCGAGGCAGATAATCTGTTTACAAGCAGCTTTATTGAAAGTAATCTGATCTTATGTTCCTGAGCCCCTGAATTTGAGGAACCTGGTTTTCCCTATGCTTCCCTTCCCAACCTCCTTTCTTTCCTACTCGTAAGATTTAGTCTTGGAGAGTTGGCAGTGTGGGAGTCCATCTGTTCCTGAGAGACAGAAGGGGGGGCGTTATGAGACACCCGTGTCCTGGGGCAGGTCAGTGTGGTTCAGTTCCATTGTATTGAAGATTCAACTGGTAGAAAAGACAAGAGTAAGGAAGGTCCGTTGTCTCTAGGTACTGTCAGGGTCAGCCATGTGTCAGCGGACCGACTAGATATTCCTGAGAGCAAAGCTGTAAAAGCAATACCTGTAGTTTTATCTTAAAAAGTAGGTTTATATGATGACACCTCCTCCCTGGCAATAGTGACAGCTTAAGTGTGCAGACTTGTTACTAGTGATGGTCAGGTTTCATTTTATTAGTAAGAAAGAATCGAAACACACTACTGTGTGTCTAACTATTTCTTCAAAAAAGGTTGAAATTGTTAACTGTCTCTTTAAACTTAATTTATTGAGGTCAGTTCATTAGTGTAAATGTGCTGAAAAAAAGTTAAGTAGGAAATGGGTGTGTTTTTGGTTTTCACACTGTCCATGTGTTCTTTTGATATTCACTGGCTTTAGTGATGATATAGTCATGGACACACAGAAGTACTTGGTCTCCAGAGGCTTTGTCAGCGTGTGATTGCAGATGTTTGCTGCGTATGATAGTTGTGACTGGTGTGTGTGTGTGTGTGTGTGTGTGTGTGTGTGTATGTGTGTGTTACAGGTACTGAAGGTTTCATAGTGTTGCATTGGGGTCTGTCGCTGGAAATACCAAGATTTGTCTGAGGGTGGAGACCTAATACATGTTTTCAGGTGTGGGCCTGCATCCGTTTCACTTTGTTAGTTTTTATTTCTGCCGGAAACTTATAGCTAATGGTTCAGATGATTGTAATTTCTGTTTAATTCTATACATGTGATGATCAGTAAAATACTGGATTAGGGAGGAATGGTATAAGTTACAGGAGACTTCTGTGACTTTTCTCCTAGGCTACCCAATAGCCACTACTTCCTGTTTAGATATGATGTAATTCATTTAGTGGTTGAGTCACTTAGCTGTTTATCTTCAAGCTCCTACGGGTCTGTACAGATAAAGTCCTGAGTTCAGCTTATACAGGAAAAGGTGAAGACTTGTTTAAGGGAGGCTTTTTTGACGAGGTTCATAGAAAAGAATGGATGTTTGGGTGGGTAAGGAGAAGGAAAGGATAGTGAGAGGTAACTGGAAATAAATGATATTTTCCTGCCATGTTGGTATCTGGAGGAATTGACGTTGGAAATGGGCCTTGAAGGCAAATGGCTAGGTAGAAAATACATGTTAAGTAGATGCTCATTATGAAGACCCACAGAATCCACATGCAAGAACCGAGATTAAGTTCCAAATAGGATTGTACCTGGAGATTATTTGTTTGAGCCTGATCCACGTAGATTTTATTTTATAAGACAGGTATCCATGAATGGGTCTTGTGTGGCCAATTATTGTTCTGTAACTCAGGGACCTACACTTGTTTAGCTCGTTTGTGATTGTTTTTGTAACAGCCTGGCAGAAATAAATTTTTTGATAGAGTCTATATGGCCTTCAGAGTCCAAACTGTCTTCTGCAGGCCACTGTAAATATTTGGGTGACTTGTATTTTAGGCCACAGCAATTGACTCTGGGGTGTGGTGACTTCAAGAGAGTGTTAGACTACTTGGACAAGAAGTGTGTATGGCAGGGATGGCAGATCGCAGGGAAGGTGCATGGGTAGCCTATAGGGCCTATAAATCAATCCGGGTCACTGTCTTCAGGGAGAGGAATTGAAGAGTAGAAGTAAGATGGAATCAGTAAGACAAGGCAAAACGATTGTGATGGAAGCTGCCATGAAAAGAGGCAAGTCCATAATGGATGACGGAATTTCATCCAGTCTGGGTAACTGTGGATGAAGGTACCACAAAAATAATACAGAAGCACAAACACTCATAAAAGTCTCAATGACCTGTTGGAGATAGAACTGTGACATGTCTGGGCTCAATCTTATGGGTTTTGCAGGACTTGGGGCTATTTACCACGCTTGAATGTGGAAAGTTTTATTTTATTCTTCGTATTTAAACGGACTGAGTTCCTGTGAGAATTATTTTATGATCTCTGTGCATTCGATTTTTGGAGAAAAATATTTTTTTTTACATTTTTGTGGTTCAAATAATTTTAAGTAGAAAAACTTTCTTTGAGAAGTTTTAAATAGGCTCAAAGATATTTTCTGAGGAATTTAAACAGACACCTGCTAGAATGAACTGGGAAAAGTTTCACCATCCTTACCTTTTTAGCTGTGTGTGGTGGCACCTGCCAGTACTGCCAGTACTTGGGAGGTGAAGGCAGAGGGATCATGAGTTCAGGGCCAGCCTGGGCTTCCTAGTGTGTTCTTGGCTTGCCTCAGCTACCTAAGACCCTTTCTCAGAAAAAGAAGTATTTTATGTTTTTAGCCAAAGTAATATTTTTACTTGTATGAAAATAATTTTTTTCATGGATCTTTAAAGAATTATATTTTAAAAGTAATGTTTATAAAGTGCTAAATTTTCAAATTAAACCTTATACTCCTCGTATAAGCTATTGCCCTCATTAATAACATGAGATGCAGTTCTGTCTTAGTCCTTCAGTGGAGTTTCAAAGATGAAGAACAGTACTGGGGATGAAACCCAGACTTCCCTCACTGGAGGCCAGTGGTGAGTCTGGATTTAAACTTCCAACCTCACTGAGTATATGGTGCTCCTTTCACATTTCCTAAGGTTAGATTAGAAATTGTGGTTCTTTGACCTACCAAGCTACATTTCTTTACTGTTTTCAGAAACTGTCTTGGCCTCCCGAGGCTCACTGTATACCTGACTCAGAGTTTGAATTTTGGTGTCATCTTATTTTTTCTTTCTAACACACACACACACACACACAC
>JAQHUG010000001.1:22221306-22243103 GCA_028555095.1 Dicrostonyx torquatus | reverse complement strand
GCAGGCGGATCTCTGTGAGTTCGAGGCCAGCCTGGTCTGCAAGAGCTAGTTCCAGGACAGGCTCCAAAGCCACAGAGAAACCCTGTCTCGAAAAACAAAACAATCACATATGTTTAAAGCTTATTTTAAGCTCATGCACACACACACACACACACACACACACACACACAAACACACACTCATTCTTGCTCTGACTTTTCCTATGTCCCGCTTTCTAAGCAGTTTCTCGTCCAGTTAAAAACCAGCAGCTGTCATGTTTGCTTACACACATACAGTGTGCTAGCAGCTGTTAATCAACAACATTTCTAGTCTCTTACCCTGATTTATGACTGAGGAATTAAGTATGGTCAAGCAACTGACTTGGTGCTCTGATAGCTGGCAGCAAAGCTTGGATCAGACTTCAACCACGTGCTGCTAACAACATCTTGCCTATTGATTGTGAAAAGACAAATACTTATTCTACTATGTATCATGTGTCTGTAATCTTTCTGAGTCAGTCTGCCCAACTGGATTTTCATGAGCAGAAACTTAATTTTGGCATTCAGTAATTCATAGTAGAAATAAAAGTAACTAATAAAATTTAAAGTTTGTAGAATAATCACAAGTAAGAAATTAGCTGATGTCAACATTGCTTTTAGCTATTATTATTAAAAAGGGGGAGATGTCAAGAGTTGTGGATTGTATGACTAATTTCAGCCCTTGGGGTCGAGCTAGGAGGATTTCAGGTTTGGGGCATTCTGGGCTATATAGTGAGACACGTCTTAAAATAAATTAGTAGATACCAATTTTGTTTAACAGAATTACAGAATTTATTGTGCAATTTTTACTCACCTTTGAGTCCGCTGGTATGTATTGTATAGCATGTGTTTTCACTAGTAAGCACCCTGTGCAGAGGAAAGAGCAGAGTGGTGCTGCCAGTGTCCTTTTTAAAGGACAGGACCTGCTGGTGATGCGTCCTAGTTCCGTCACATTGCTGGACAGAGTGAGTCATGTGGCATGTCTTCCTTTGCAGTACTTTCTACAAGGGATGGCCATGTGCTCAACTTACACATGAACAGTGCCACTACTAAAGGGACAGGTATTGTGTCTGCCAAGGGCCTAATCGAGAACAGAAACTTAGAGTATTTTTGCTAAAAGTTACCTCAAATATTTTTTGGCTTTTAAAAAATATATCATAGAGATAAGCAACAATGTGTTATATCTTGATAAAACAATATACGTACATTAAACTATAAAGTACTAAGTCTTATGAGTACATATCCAGTAAATATAGCTGGAGAGCATAGATGGAGTAGCTATGTCTTCCTGACTGGTCCTCACAGTGCATCTGCAGTGTTAGCTACTGAGGAGGCCTTTGCAGATCTCGAGTGTATGAGCTTCCCTTCATGTTGGCTACCTAGGATAACATGATCTTAGTGTCCTGCAGGCATCTGGCTTTCAGGTACACTGATGTAAAATACAGATAAATTTGATGTTGTAATAAACTGGGACTTTCTTCGGAGAGTTTACGTTTCTCATAATGGTTTTTGCAGTTAATTTTATGTTGGGTTGTGATTTAGCTCGGAACAAATAAAGTCCAGGAATAAAGCTGGTGAAACATTAGACCTTAAATTATTTTATTAATTTTAACCTTGATTCAAATTTATGGAGTTTTAAAAAGATGAATTGTCTAATGAAGAGTCCATATTGCATAGTATATCAGTTATGAAATGTATGCTGATAACAGTGTGAGACACTTATCTAAACCAGTTTTCAGAGATAACGGTGGATTGGTTAACATCTCACTAAAATGTTTGACTCTCAACATGGAAACTTTTAGAGTGCTTGTGCCTGTGCCTACAATTTATATGAATTATAACACTTGCACACTGACTTAGAATTTTTATTTTGGAGATAAATTATTATCTATTTTAATGGAAAATGTCACATATTTGTGTTTCATTTGTCAGTACAGGGTAAAGCTAAAATCTCATGTAGTTTATGTGATGTGAGGTGGGGGAGGCTGTCTGACTTGTTTCTAGACAGATGCATTAATCCTGTGTGGGTTCTAAATTCTCATTTTTGGGGTTTTTTTTTTTTCCTTGTGTGTTTAAATTCTGAACCATGCATTCTAAAGCTTGTTTTTTTGTTTTTGTTTTTTTTTTTTTTGAAACAGTTTTGATGTTATATTTGCTGGAGGGCCTGAAGAAGTCCTGAAAAAGTTCCAAAAGACAAATCACAAAATTGTCTTTGCAGCCGACGGGATTCTGTGGCCAGATAAGAGGCTGGCAGACAAGTACCCTGTAGTGCATATTGGAAAGCGGTACCTGAACTCGGGAGGTACGAGCGATGCTGCTGTAGATGGGAGGCATTGCAGCCTCACAGCCGTGGTCATGCTGTGTGATGTGTTCTGAAAGCGTGTGTGCATCCCATGCCATATCCATGTGTGTAGGCCATGGGGATGTCTGAATTTCCACGGTGCAAGTGAGAATTCACGTCTTCTGATTACCATTTATTGAGAGATTTGGGGTCCAGGACTTTAAGTTTAGTGCACATGATTAAACAGCCACTTGTTAATGTGATCTGTTTTAAAATATATTGTGTTGAATTGCTTATTTTGGCTTTGTAGCCAACATTTTAAATAGTGTCTGAGTGTACAGAAACGTTGCATTCTCTAGTGAGTCACCACAGATTAAATAACAATGAGCACACACACGCCCTTAATGGTAAATGAAAATTTGACCTTGGGCGTATTGTTAGTACGGAATCTGTTTTTCTGGAACTAAGGTTAATGTAAACACATTAGGATGGAGGACACGTGTTTTCAGTAAGAATGACCTGTGAAAACCCTAATTTGGTTTCAAATGAGTGAGTTGATTTAGTGTATAAAAGCAAATTAAAAGAAGTTGCAGAAATGAAATACCACGCATCAAGTTAGCCTTTTACAATGTGCAGCAGTATCCTGGCCGAGAGTGCAAACAAGGTTAAGACCGTTGTCAAATCAAGACTCACAGCATCCCGCAGAAATGGACTGGGGAAGAAGCAGCAGTACAGGGTTCCTGAGAATCCCTCCCTCAGTGAGCTTCTGGTTTCCTGTTGCATTATGGGATAAGCAATGGTAACCAGTGTTTTTTCAGGCTATTCAGTTCAACAGTATGTTCACTACCTTAGCTGTTAACTGTTTTCCCGTCTCAGAGCTGGAGTCATCCTGGCCCAGGACGTAGTTTTGGATACACGTGATGAAGACGTGCTTGAATCCAACAGAAGAGAGGGCTCTTAGCAGTTCAGCAAGCTTAAATAAAACATGGTAGTTTACCAGTATAGTGTATATTGTAGCATGACAGAGAGATGAGTTAGGTCGAGTTGCAGGCCATGTTGGGAAGTGGGTGTTTGGAGCAGTCTTTGATCCATAGTGGGTCTTGTTCAGACAGCTCCATAAATGCTGTTTGAGGTAAGCATGTGTGGGTGGCACACATAGCTTAGTCATCTATGGTGACAAGCTTGTCATTTCTCTGCAGTGACTCAAGCTCAGCCTTTACATCTCTGCCGTTTTACCAATCCACCCTACAGTCATAATTTAGAACCTCTCAGTCTGTATGAATCATGGACCTTTGAGACCTCAAGGTTTAGCCTGTACTTTAAGATCCCCTTTCTGCCATCCCAACACATATTGTCTGTGCCTTTGGGACCTCTCGACCCTGCTATATCTTACCAGACTGTTCACTATCTCCGAGAGGCATTGTTGTTTTCAAGTCAGTAGCTAGGATTGGCTGTGTTAGTCTGCTGACCTCACTGCCCTGCTATGAGCTGGCTGCTCACTCTTTCCCCTTTGGAGCCATTGTCATGGGTATGGTGCTGTTCCTCTGCCCTGACCAATGAACTAGCAAACCCTCAGTCACAATAAATAGCTCATTTTGCAGTTTAGCCCAAATTAGAGGTTTTAAAACGTAAATTTTAAAGATTATATATAGCTTTGGAATAGGTTGTATTTTGCATTCAATTATTTTTCTTCCTGGAAATTGCATGCACATGATATCCTATGGTAGACATTCTTCTGGACAGCAGTATAGCCACTGAGGGAGATTTCAGAGGGACTGTGAGTGCTGTGGAAATGGCAGCCATTAGCAGGGAAGTGCTGCTGTCACACCTAACCCAGGGAAAGTCCTCGTAGATAAAGCACCAAGCTTCTGTCTGCAGGGATTACTAGGGAGAGGGCAGCAGCATGAGCGTGTGCAGTCAGAGTGTGTGATTGCACAGTTTGTGAGAGACATTTAAAGGACACGAGGTGTGACTTAGTAAAACTGTACCATTTAGTTTTAAAACATGTTAATCGAAAAAATAATAAATTATGAATGCATCTGAATGTAATTTTATTTCACTTATTTAGAGGTATTTGGCCTTAGAAGAAGGGTAAGGAAACAATTCTTTATAAGACAATAATATAAGTCAGTGAAAAATGACACATCAATTTTTTTTAATTATTGAAGATTATTCATAGTAATTAAAAATACACTGTAAGGCTCGAGAGATGGTCTTTGGCTGAGCGCTCACTGCTTCTTCAGTTCCCGGCATCCCCATCACATCGGTGAGCTCACAAGTCCTGTAACTCTAAGTCAAGGGGACCTGACATTGTCTTTTGACCTCTGTGAGCACCTGCGCACTCATGGCTCCCATACAAACAAGCAGGCAAAATTAAATAAACTTTTTTTTTATACTGTGGTCTGTGTGTGGTGGGTTCAAGAAGGGCAGTTCACAAAGTCTAGAGAAATTCCATCTTACCCTGCTCTGTCCTGTTAGCTTTCCCTTAGTAATCTCGTAAAGTAAGTTCTGCATATATTTAAAAGCATCTTTGATTCGCTTGCTTTGTATTATAATTAGTATTGTCTCTCCATTATAGCATACATACATAAACGTTGGACCTCATGACTTTCCAGCTTTGTCAGCTATTCGAATGAACTAACGATGACATACGCTTGGGTCTTTGGATTCTGAGCTGTCCGCTGTGTTGTGTGTTGCAGGCTTCATAGGCTATGCTCCGTACATCAGCCGTCTTGTCCAGCAGTGGAATCTGCAGGATAACGACGATGATCAGCTCTTCTACACAAAAATTTACATCGACCCAGTGAAGAGGGTGAGGGAGAGCTTGCAGTTTCTCTTTTGCTGGTTTGGTTGCTTTGATTTTCATATTTTCCTCAGTGAGTGGTAAGAAACAAAAAGATTTTATGAAACTGAGTTGCAAATTATTTTTGTTGATATCACAGTTGAAACTCTCTATGTCGATGGAATAAGCAGTGAGTAGGTGACCTCGGTCTCCCTCCTCCTTTGGATTTGAGAAGTCTCTGATTGTCTCTGTCTCTCTCAGTGACTGAGTCAAAAATCTTGCCCAACTTAGGTTCATTAAAGAGGAAAAATAGGTTTAATACCCTGTTATTTGCCATGTTGTGTGGAAACACATCAAACAACTAGAAAACTCAGGGCCAGCCTCTACCAGCGCAGTCTCAGCTGCTGTGTGCTCAGAATGAGAAAAGTCAGTAAAGTTTCTGAGCCTGGAGCCCAAAACCAGTTCCAGACAATGATGTCTGTTTGGAGCAGACATCTATCATTAAGATAGGATGTTCTAGCAGTAACACTTTTAAAAGTCTATCATGGCGCCTGGCAATACTTTGCTTGATACTTTGAAGTGGCATATGGATAAGTCCACTGAAAAAGTGTTTGTCACACTGGAATGAACATCTCTGTAAGACTTTTAGAGTTTGAGGGTGCCTCACCATTGTCCAAGTGACTGGTATTGCAGATAGAGCATGAGACATGGTCCTGTGTAGACAGATCTCAATGGGTTTTATAGCCAGCTGGAGGACTAAGAATGTTTCCAAAGGGACTGAGCAGGTGGCTAAGTGGGTAAAACATTTGCCTTGTCAGCGTGACGACCAAGTTGGGATTCTCAGTACTGCATAAATGCCAAACAGGCTCACCTGTAGTCGCAGTTCTGAGAAACAGCTGGAGGTCCCTAGACAGCTGGCTAGCTAGATTAGCTGAATTGATGAACTCTAGATTCAAGTGAGAGATCTTGCCTCTACATTAGGTAGAAAGCAATTAAAAAGATACTCAGTGTCTACTTCTGGCTTCTAAATACGTTTATACTCATACTCAGGAACACACACACGCGCGTGCGCGCGCGCACGCACACACACACACACACACACACACACGTACACACTCTCCAAAAAAGGGGGAACAGAAAAAAGTGCTTTAGAGTATAAATTATGGAATGAATAGATCATGAAATTCCAGAGATTATGGCCTGAGATTCTAGGGGCCAGAGACAGAGCCTCATTTTCTAGTAAAAATATTGTAATTATCACAAATAGAATAACTAAACATA
Organism: Dicrostonyx torquatus; assembly: GCA_028555095.1. Lineage (NCBI taxonomy): Eukaryota > Metazoa > Chordata > Mammalia > Rodentia > Cricetidae > Dicrostonyx > Dicrostonyx torquatus. The sequence goes on along the minus strand of JAQHUG010000001.1, from coordinate 22,236,742 downwards.
CTAGTGGGCTAAATAAGGACTATATTTGTCAATGTGTTTCTTTTTCCCTCTGAGATAGTGTCAGCTGCTACAATGGTGGGCTGCTTTCCAGCAAGGTAGCTCCTCTCTGTTCCACACTACGTGTGGAGTGCGTGTTTTCAGTGTGTCTGTGGCCAGATGGCTGTCGGAGTCCTGGTCATGACAGTCAGATAAAATGCAGGTTGGTTGAAAAAACATCAAAGTGCCATTTAAATTCGTAAGGTCTCCGTAGCTAGCCTTTCAGGAAGAGTCAGGAAGTGCACGTACTTCTGTGACAACATATCATGTAACTACACATAACACATAAATGCAATTTCATGGTTTTCCCAATGCATAAGCCATACTGAAAATCTGGGGACTGTTAAAACCGAGTCTGCCACAGACTTTATAGCGAGCGTTCATAAGATTGAGTTAATCTTTAATTCAGAGGGAAAAAAAGGAAACTGTAATTTGAAAAAAATTATTTTAAATAATGTCAAGTTACTTTTTGTGCATTTTCTGTGCATTTGTGATGTTTCTTGAATTGTGACTTCTGTACCCTGTCAGCAGGGAAGCAAGGCCTGTTTGTGTGTGCGCGTACCTACAATGCTGTCTGTCTTAGACATCTGAATATTTTCATTAATACACTGAGCAAGTATTTTAAGCTGTAAATTACCCCAGAGATGCATACATCAATTTGACCGTGTTGTTGGCTGTTTCTGTTGTAATTTTCAATGTTGCCTATTTCCTTTTCTTTTAGGAAGCATTTAACATCACATTGGATCACAAATGCAAAATTTTCCAGGCCTTGAATGGAGCTACAGGTACAGATGCACACACTGTCTTTTCATAGTTGTGAATGCCTGTTTTCAGCATTCTCTCCTGCAGTACACCATTTGGAGCTGTGACCAAGGTGCCAGCCTCTAAAATGTTAAAAAAAAATCAAGCACTGAATTTAATTTGATGTTTTCATCTAGCTCAGAAAATTCCTTTCCTAATATGAGTGTACTTCTGCAGAGTGTTTGCATGCATCCAAACACTTATGGCTATCTGCATCGAGTGTGCACATTTGTGAGAACACTTATAGTGTGTGTATAAACCGGCACACTTAGGAGTATACTGTGTGCTCAAACCTGCACATTTATGAATACACTCTTACAGAGCATGCTCACTCTGAGTGCACTTATGAATACATACAATGAACGTGTACACAGTGACATACTTGTGAGTATATGTACAAAGTATGTGACATACATGAACTTACATGACTATACTCGGAACATGTGTTCACACTAACACACAAAGGAGTACACTCTAACAGGGTGTGCACACACACCTAACTATGTGTTAGTACACTCCCACAGTGTATGCACATAATACCTACACATTTATGAGTATATACACAATGTGTTGTATACACCTGCATCTGCTAGTACACCCAAAAAGCATATGTGCACACCAGTTTATATGTGAATACACTCTCACAGAGCATAGGCATACATGTACACTTGTAAATACACAAACAAGCATGTTTGCATACTTGTGAGTGCATGTACAGAGTGTGTGCACACTTGTGAGTATATATGCAGAGCATGTGCACAAACCTGCACATGAATGTGTATATATCATGCATATATACCTGTACATTTTTAAGTACCGCCTCAAGAACATGTGAATAAACCTGGATACTTAGGAATAAACATACAATGGTGCACACAACTGCATGCTTTTGATTGCTCAAACAGAACTTGTGTACACAGTTAACATATTTGTGAGTACACACACAGAGAACGTGTCCACACCGGCATATGTGGGTACATCTGCACAGAGATTGCCCATGAACATACTTGTGAGTATTCTTGATGTTTTTATTTATTTAGAGATACATATACCCCTGGTATGATATATCAGTGCATTAATTTATGTACTAAAACTCAAAATAGTTTTATTTGTTAATGCATATTATTTAAAAACTTAAGAATATGTTATAGTTCTATATAGTTCATGGTGCTGTCCATAGAGTGATTAGGTTCTTGGGATAAAAGGCCAAATGAGAGTTGCACATCTATCAGAGGGCCAGCCAGCTGTGAAAGTCTTGCTTATGCCGGGCAGTGCACCTTCGCCATACACACATTGCTTGCTGTTTCTAGAATAAGCCTTCAAGGCCGGTCTGGGTCCACTACAGATAAGTTGTGATACTGGATCCAGCTGGTGCCACACTGCTGGCAAACAGGTCAGGGACCAGCAAAGCACTCGACAACCCAGCTTAGTATTTGGTTGGAGTCAACCTGTGACTACCTGTACCGTTCTTCAAATTTAGAAAACTGCTGGCTTGGGCAAGATAGTTTCTATGCATTAAAAAATGGGATTGTGTGTCTTGGAAATCCATAGACCTACAGATGTTTGAAGTTAAGAAAAACTTTTCTCTTTTTAACCCAGATGAGGTTGTTTTAAAATTTGAAAATGGTAAAAGCAGAGTGAAGAATACGTTTTATGAAACACTGCCAGTAGCAGTTAACGGAAATGGGCCCACCAAGGTAAGTACCTATGCCTGTTAACTGATTGTCTGTTTCTCTGCGTTGGGCTATGGAGCAATATGGGAGCGTCATCATCTCTTTAAAACAAGTTCTTTAAAAGATTTGAATGTGGACAGTTTATTTAGACTTGAATGTGGACAGTTTATTTGCGTTGTCTTTTATGCACTGTAGCATCTGACTTAAAATAAAAAGGGTTTTCTCTTAGCAAGATTATGACCTTTTATTCTATAGGTACATACTTCACTTAGTGTCTACGTTTTTAGGAACCGTAAAGATCAGAGATCCAGAGAGCAAGCCTTATTCCCGTAATTGTTCAGAGATCCTAAAATAATCACATGTGCTGCATGTGAAAAGAAGTAATTTCTTCAAATAATTTGATTTATAATAAAATCAATGACCTTAATCCATGTCCCCAAATCATAACTATTAGCTGCTGTGACCTTGATAGGGGCAGGGGTGGGCCCTCTGTGAGTGCAGATGACATCATATTTGGATGTGCTTTGAAGAGGACTCAGGAAAGTTCTAGCTCGGTGCCCAGGAGCCCAAGGCAGCCTCGCCCTTCAGCAGCTTTCCACACCTTCCCCAGCGGCCAGCAGAAATGTCCACAGTTTTACGAGGGAAACAGATGCCCTGGTATATGGGTATTGGGAGGGGATGGGCAGTCTCTGCCATGGGATGACAAATACCAGGACGTTTCCCATCAATAGTACTGTTTCCCGATGTTTACTACCCTGGAAAAAGGGTAGAAGGTGGAAAGTTACAAATCGAACTTTATTTCTGAAAACTTAAAGTTTTGCTTCTTTGTGCTTTACCCCTTAGGACTGTTAGCCATTTTCATATTCATACAGGGAATCTAGAATTCATGGCACAAATATTAAAATTTGATGTGATTTCTAAGTGGAAAAGTTGCCAGTCCTTAAGTGTTGTGAGGATTTTTTAATGTGTCCAGCAATTTCAGGGACTTTTACTTCCTGTAAAAATATTTTCAAGGACATTATAATGAATATTATGTATTTTGTGCTTTGTATTTTTCATGTCCTTTCAAAGCAACATTTATTATATGGAGCACATTATATATATAATGTATGATGTATATATGTGTTTCTTATTTTATTACTCACTTTCATTATTTGTCAATCAGAAGTACTTTCTGTGTCTATTTTTATTTTGTTACGCACTTTAAATGCTCCATTGTTCCCTACCCCTCTTTGAGAGGATGACGCTGTGTAGTATTGACTAGCATTTACCTTGCCTTGTAGACCAGGCTGACTTTGGACTCAAGGAAATCCACCTGCATCTGCCTCTGGAGTGCTGAGATTAAAGGTGTGCACCAAAACCATGCCCAGCCATACTGATTCTTGAAGTGTCATAATGACTGTCATGACATATGGTTTCTGACTTCTGAGGTCCCATATCATCCAAAGCTCTTGTGGTTCTTTTCAATTTCTTAGGTTTACAGAGGTTCAGTGTATCCACCTCTGTAGCATCTAGGTAGCACAAGGCTTTCCTGTGTTAATGCAGTTTCCTGGTTTTAGTACCTTCTGATTGAAGTTTCTGTGCAGTAGAAATATTCTGATAGACCTAAAGAAGGGCACTGGCATAATGGCCGCGTTAGCTCCCTCTGTGCTGTACTTTTGGGTCTTAAGAAGCTGGAAATATCTTGTAAGCATTTATGTGCTCTCACTTCTGTCTTTAAAATGTTTGACTCTTTCTTTTGAATGTCTTACTTTTGCCATGTTAAAAAACAAAAGCAACAGCAAGAAAAACATGATTAGCTGGCAGTCATGGCACCAGCCTTTAATCTCAGCACTCATGAGAGGCAGAGGCGGGTAGATCTCTGCAAGTTCTGGGGCAGCCTGGTCTACAGAAGGAGTTCCAGAGCAGCCATAACCACACAGAGAAACCCTATCTCAAAGCAAAAACAGAAACAAACAAGCAAATATGAAAAACATGATTATATAAGCATAATGAGGATTTGAAATGTGTTCTTACAGTGGTAATGTAATTTACAGCAGACACTGTGGTATCAAGATTGCAAAGCATGTAGTAACTTTGTTATGTATATATCTGGAGAATGATTCTGCAATGTCCCAATTTCAGAAAGGTTCAAGATAGTTTGAGGGCTCAAAGGGAATCGTAGTCTGCTTGTTTCTTGTGCCAACCTCCTCCTTTTACTGACTACCCTTCCAAACATAAAATCACAGTTTTTACAAAATGAGATAAATCCCAGTAGATAATTAAAAGAGAGGGGCTAGTCATATAGGAGGTGCCCTGTCAGATGGGTAAGCAGTCTCCACTGCTGTTTTTCTTCAGTGTGTGGAATGACTGTGCATTAGTCCTCTGAGCAGCACCCCGAAGCCTGGCTGACACAAGTGTCTCTATGATGTAGGATGTCCTTCTGTGTATGTGTTGCTTTACTGTTTGATGAAAGCTCTTTTGGTCAATGGCTTATCAGAGTAAAGCCAGGCAGGAAGTCTGAACTGAAATATAGTAGGCAGAGTCAAGGTGATGTCTTGTAGCTGCTGAAGGACACAGACGAGGAAACCTTACTGGTAGGCCACAGCCTCGTGGCGATACATAGATTAATAGAACTGGGTTAATTTAAGATGCAAGAGCTATCTAGGGATATACCTAGGCTATTTGCCAAACAGTGTTGTAGTTAGTATAGTTTCTGTGTGATTATTTGGGTCTGTGTGGCCAGAAAATGAACAAGCAGGCTCTGTTTAAATCTCCAGAAATAGCCTTGTGTTCTTTGGTGATGAAGCTGCCTCACTCTCTGTTCTATGTAATGTGTTTGGTGAGAAGTCACCTTGCCCTTGCCCCATTTACTGCAGGGAATGGGGCAATTTAAATGTCGGTGCTGGACACTTAGACACATTTATCTCATTACTGCATACATGAATCATGGTGGTTTGTCTGAATGTCTTAATTGATCCTTTAAAAGTTTACTTGGCCTATTTTTTTTGTTACAATGGCAAATTCTAGTATTCCTTACATCAAGTTATATTAAATAATATGACTTTCATCTTTTATAACAACTTGGCCATTTCTCGACAGTTTGTAGAACTTAATGATTCATCACCTGAAGAATTTATATATGTTGGTAATAAATGTTAGTGTAATTAGGGAATTTTGTCAGGTGAAGACAAGAATTCTCTGAAGCTATGTGATTATATAGTGAGAACTTGGTGCCTACAGACTGCTTCTGTTCATCTGTTTTTTTTTTCTTGCATTTATTAGATTCTCCAGAATTACTTTGGAAACTATGTTCCTAATTCATGGACACAGGAAAGTGGCTGCGCTCTTTGTGACTTTGACACAATTGACTTGTCTGCAGTGGATGTAAGTGGAATTTATATGTATGAACATATATCAGAAATCTACATTGTCATCAGATGTAGTGACACAGGAAAAAGGCAAATTGTTCTATAGTTCCCTTGAATGTTTGATGATGGGTTTCTAATGTAAAAGTACAGTGACTTAGAAAATCTAGAAGCCTGTGCTTTCGATTATTTTGAAAGCACTAACAGCTGAAAGTTGACCTTATTTGCCATAAGTAGACTGAGCAACTACAGTGTGCCAGCGAAGTCACAGCAACACTGGTAAAAATAAAGTCCCCAGAGACATGGGTGTCTGCAGCAGCTGTGGAGTGGCAAGGTCCTACGACACAGGGCACTGGAACTCCCTAAACTAGTGCTTGATTTCTCACCACAGTCTGAAGGGAGGACAAAAAGTAAATTGTCTACGTTTAGTAACTTCTGAATAGAACTCTATGTCACTTAAAAGGAAGGTTTTTGGCCAGACTTTGAAGCAACAAACTAAATGTTTCCTATCTGGAAAGAGGGCCAGAAGAGTTCTGAATGAGTCTGCACCATGGAGATGTTTAAACACTTGTCTTGATGCTTTTTGCAGAAAATGGTGTTGTCCTCTGGAAGGAGAATCAATTCCTTCTGTTTGGATTTTCCCTTCTAATTTAAACTTTCTGATTCAAGGATAAAATGTTAGTGTTGAGGTTTTTATTCAGCATATAAATAATGGTTTTTGCATGTAAATAACTTGGTTTCTGCTTTTGACTTACAACTTATTAAAATGTTCTAGAAGGGGAAAATTACTTACTCCTAAATATAATAAAATTCTGTAGTTCTCAAAACATAGTGAGCATGCAACAGGGACATAGAAATGAAGCATTTGTGGGAGTTAAGATCCTGCACACAGCATATACTTAAATGTGGGTCATAACAGCTTCTTACTGGGTAGAGTTAAGTTTTTATCACATTTTTATTCATTTATGCTATGTGTGTGTATGTGTTTGTGTACATGTTAGTGTACATTTTGTCTGCATGTGTGGAGGTCAGGGGACAGCTTGCAAGATTTGGTTCTCTTCTTTTGCTCTGTGAGCCCTGTGGGTTAGATTGACATGATAGGGACAACCACCTTACTACCTGAGTCATCTTGCTGGCCCTACACGTGCATATTTTAGATACAGTTTAAATTTCATAGTTAAATTACTTTAATAAATATTTAGCTCTTGTTGTCACTATTATTTAAAAAAAATTAAAAGAGAAGCTTTCAATGGATGTAAATTACTACTCTGAATTCCATCCTGCTTGTGTGTAAATGTGGGATGGTTAACTCCTAAGGCAATTAGTATATTTGAATTAAACATTTTAGAGGAGATTATGATCTGCTCTTGATTCTTCCATTAAACCGAAAACTCCTGGAGGGGAGGTGTACTGTTTCTAGTTTTTTGCATTTATTTCCTCATCTTGTAATCGGTGTTTGGGTGAGTGAACTGATAAAGAACCATGGACAGGCTCACTTCCTTGCAAACAGACATTCACATATCCAGATAATGGAGGGATATGTGTGAAGAGACGGGAAGAAATAGCCCATTCAACACTTAACATGTGCGGAAATAAACACATCTCTATTTCTGGGTCTGAGTTTCTAGTTCAGTGGTAGTGAACTTGCTCAGCATGTTTGGGCTCCATGAAGACTTCATGTAGCTCTGGTTTTAGTCTCATTGCATAATAATTCACTTGCATATCCTTTTAGCACCTTGATCGTAACCTTTTCAAACTAGCTTTCATTGCCTTTGATAAAACCCCAACCATCACAAAGACTGCCATGGCCAATGTGTATTACAGTTTGTTTTTTTTTTTTTAAAGATTTATTTATTATGTATACAACATCCTGCCTCTCTGTATGCCCGCATGCCAGAAGAGGGCGCCAGATCTCATTACACATGGTTATGAGCCACCATGTGATTGCTGGGAAATTGAACTCAGGGCCTCTGGAAGAACAGTCAGTGCTCTTAACCCCTGAGCCATCTCTCCAGCCCCCAGATATTTTCACATAAGAAAATAAAAGAAGGAAATTATACCTAACACATGCTTAAAGTGGATTTAAGAAAACATTTTAAAATATTCACATTAAGATAATATGTTAACTAAAGAAAGTAGTTTTTCTTATAACATAATATGCAGAAAGTAAGTAAAAATAGCAAAGTCTGTTAATAAGATGTGATCATTTTTCTCTATCCTCCCTCTTCCTTTCCATCCTCCCTCCTCCTCCATCCTCGTTCTTTTCTTTTTTTCTTTCTCCTCACCTCTTCTTGTTCTCCAAGCCCAGAGTTAGGGAGGCACTCTGTTGTAAGCAGCATCCCTGACCTAGAACTCTGGTATTTTTTATCGAATTTTTCAAAACAGCATTTGTTAGGAGCCCTGAAGGAAGTGGATTACTTACACAGGCTGTGTACTCTCTCATCCATATGGTGAATAGGATAATAACTTCCTTTATGTTATAAATCCATGTTACGAGAGTGATTGATTCAATAAAATCCCTTTGATTGGCCTCACAGTAGACTTGCAGTGTTAGAGGACTCAGTGGTTGATGCCAGCTTTGTCATTATGCTGAACTGAAAGTCTTGTGTTTCTTGTTGTTTTATTTATTCTGTTTGTTTTCTTTTCTTGTTGTTTCCCCCCTCTGCTAAGATTTGAATAGAATTTGAAATTATACTTATCATAATTTGCTTTTGTGTTTGCTACAAAACATAGGTCCATCCAAACGTAACAATAGGTGTTTTTATTGAACAACCAACCCCTTTTCTACCTCGATTCCTGGACGTACTGTTAACACTGGATTATCCCAAAGAAGCACTTAAACTCTTTATTCATAATAAAGTAAGTATTTCAGTCTTGAGTGTTGAATATGAGAATTTTTTGAAGCAACTCCTCTTGCACCTAAAATTCAAGTGGAATGTTTTACACTTCAATTATGACTTAAGAATTGAAAGTTTAATTTATTATTAGACTGAGCCACATGAAATTGAGAGTTTCTATAGATCAAACTGTCTGAATATTAACTATTTCCACACAGTTTGTCAGCATAATTAATGAGGATGTGCAAAAGATCCTGTGTTCCTTTGCATTTGGTGACTCTGGGGCTTTCTTCTATAGCCTGGCCCTTGATTTTTGTAGGAATAATATCATAGCATCAGAGCTGACACTCTTCTAGAGCACCGACTCCATCCAGCTCATAGTGGCATGCTCCTCATCAGTGAAACTCGATATTGTTATTTCTCCACAGACATTCAGATCCTCCCAAACATGTACTTTAAGCAAGTTGTTTCTGTCAATATTTGTTTTATTTCTAAGTTGTCAGGCCCAGAGCTTCTTGTTTTCTGCTCTTGTGGTAATAGGTTTTTGTTTAACTATTATTCTGGTTTTTGGTATGTCTTATAATCTTTTTTTTTTCAGAGACTGTTTTCAAATTTCAGAAACCCATCTTTAGTAAGTTCAAAGAGTAAATGTCAGACATTATTTGCTGTCCAAAATTAATTTTAATATTAATACTTCACACAAGCACTTAGCACAGTTGTGGTTATGTGTTTTTGTTGACCTTTTACCAACTTTCAAATGGCCGTAAATTTCCTAACATCTATTTTTATCATTTTTTTTAAGGCTGTGTCATGCAGCCTTATGTGACAGCTGATCTTACCGTGCTGGGCTAGCACTTCTGAGAAGGCAGACTAAGATGCGATGCATAGAAAACGTCACACACACTGGTGCTGGAGAGGAGTTCCCCCTAACTTCAATGCAGCTGAATCAGGAATCATCCTAAATCGATGGTTTTACACTGCTAGCTAGCTGTTGGTCAATGTGAATTTGCTAAATACTCTCTTTTTGTCTAAAGACAATTTTGTATATAGTCGTTAATTGTACGTTTTGGCATCAGAGATAAATTTTAAATTTTATTTTGTACAATGAGGCTGCTTATACACATAATATTAATATTTATTACATTTAATAAACCTCATTTCTGAATTTTTATAGAAAATATCTAAGATTCTTAGGCAACAAGTTATTCCCCCTTCAGTTAGAATTCTCTATAATGACTAGGATTTAAGTATTATTGCAGGAATTGACCTTTTAGCAGACATTGAAGTAATTTTGAAGCAGTTTCTCCCTTTGGATATTGATATAAATCTATTTTATGTTCTTTGATTTTTTTCAAGTGATAGCTGTTTGTTTTTTGTAATTCAATAACTGAATTATATAATTAATACTTTAAGTATGAAGTATTGTCTTTATAAACAGTTCAGATGGTCTGTTTTCCTTCTAATTTTTTATATTTAAAATCTGTTACAGGAAGTTTATCATGAAAAGGACATCAAAGTGTTTTTTGATAAAGCTAAGCTTGAAATCAGTACTATAAAAATAGTAGGACCGGAAGAAAATCTAAGTCAAGCGGAAGCCAGAAACATGGGAATGTATGTCTGAATAACATCTATTGAATTGTTATTCTGATAGATGAATTTTAAGAAAAAAATTTCCCCAATTTGTCCTATTAAAGTTGGAAGGCACCTCTTTGTATGTGTGTGTCACAGATACAGCTGCAGGAGACACATCTGTGTGGGTGTAGTTACACAGGAGTGACTGTGGGAGTTACTTGTATTTTTCTTTAAACCAAGTCAAAATACTTAATCAAGTTATGAATTAGCTTCAGCTAAAGATTTAAACAAAAGAGATAAATGAATATTATGACTGTAAGAGCAAAATGCTTACATTTAAATTCATCATCCAAAGGCCATGTGGTAAAGCTCCTATGCGGAATATGTGTGCTCCTGCTTGACACTGCTAAGACTTTATACTCAGAAGAGCTGCTTTTGGTTCTTTAGTACTCCAATGGAGTACTTGTAAAACCGTGCCACTGAGCGGTTGTGTCTCCAGTGAGCGCCAAGTTGATGCTCTAGCCCGCAAGGATGCTGTGCCTTCTTAATGGGACGTTCTTGTCTGTCGCTGACTCTCATGCCTTGTACTGTGAAAGTCTAATGCACAGTTAGGGTTTCTTCTTGGGAAGGGCTTTGCAGTAGTCAGAAATGCTGTATCCTTAACTAATTCATTGGTTAATCCCTTCAGTCGCTGTTCAGGACTTACTCTCTCTGATGGTGTTGAATAACTGCTGTAAATTTTCCCATTAGCTGTCCTGCTTGGTTGCTAGTTTGAAAACAATGTACTTAAGAGCCGGCTTAAATGTACAGTAGGGCCGGCTGTGAGCCTGGAAAGATGAAGCCGGCAAAAAAATGCAGAAGCCAAAGCTATATGTATCCTAAATGCATGATGATCATATACATCACAGGTCATCATGGTATCGTCAGTGGCTCAGTCCTTGATTTCCTATAGAAAACACTGCAGTCTCTCCTGGAAAAACATGTGAGTCAGCATTTCCAGGGAGCAGGCAGGACGTAAGTGTCTTAAAATGCACTCTATGCAGTCAAGTGTAAATTATTAATACTTAAGGAGCCTTTAACTTTATCTTCATAATTCCTTTCAGACAATGTCATTTTTGTCTTTGCATGTATAAGGCTGCATTAATCTCCATCAGTACACATCACACACACACACACACACACACACACACACACACACACACACACACACCACACTACAGCAAAAAGTAACTTGAATCCCCTTAAAATCTGAATTATTGGTGATACAGTATTTTATTTTGTGTATCTAAGTGTTTACGTGTAAAAGATAATTTAAAATATAAATAAATTGGGGTAAGTTATTTCTTCTTTCAGAAAACATTAATAGGTCTCACAAATTCCCATTGTTACCAGATGTTGTGTATGTGCGTGCATAAGTGTATGTACTTATCATGTGTGCAGAAGCCACAAGTCCTTCTGCTTGCAGAGCAACTGCTATTATATATACTGACCCACCCCTATGGCTCCTAAAGGTTTTTATGCCTTAAAATATTTAGAGAATTAAATATGTATCTCACTTGATCTAAAATTGTAGTGATGTCTACCTATGGATACATGGGTTGATGAATTAGTCATTTTCAGTATCATGGCAGTTTTGATTTGAAAATACATTAGGACATTTCTACTTACATTTGCTTTACATTAATATTTCCAAACAGGAAATTTTCCTAATGCTTATTTTATTTTCTCCGTCAACATCAGGGATTTCTGCCGTCAGGATGAAAAGTGTGATTACTACTTTAGTGTGGATGCAGATGTTGTTTTGACAAACCCAAGAACTTTAAAAATTTTGATTGAACAAAACAGGTACTAAGATTTAACATGAATCATTACTAATATGATAATTTCCTACATGTGTGTGGGTGCACTAATAAATTGAGGTAGGTCATATTCAACTATCCCATACCTTTTAAGGTCCCAGTACTAAGTATTCCATTAGCTATCTTAGAAATGAAAGAGTGTCCAATAATGCAGTCAAACAGTGACTGTTAATGGTATTTGGTCCGTTTTTCTATTTAAAAACTATGTTTAATCATATTAGCAATGTTTGTGATACTAAAAAATTTTCAAAATGTTTTATTCTACATAGATATTTTAAATATAAGTTTTCATAAAACTCATCATTTATTTCATAGAGTTATAGTTCTGGAATCAGACATTTCAGATACACTGATCTCTTCACAGCTGTAGTTGCATTTACTATTGTACTGAATGTCATGGAGCCCCTACTCTCAATGGTTCAAATGCAGTGGAATAAAGACATTATGGAGACCTAGGTATAAGGGCCTTAATCCTACTTGCTGTACTACAGCTACTACTGATTGTGTTGCTGTTCGCTGCTCCTCACAGCTCACATGTACTGCTTGTCTACATTAACACACTATTTCTCCTAAGAAAAGATGTAGAAGCTAAAATGTTAGCATGACTTCTTTATGTTAAGTATCATATAGGAAATTTGTAGTACTGCTTCAGGAGACACTGAGACTATAAATTAGAAGGGCTTTTGTTTTTATCTCTTAATTGTCAAAATACTTGATGTCAGCTATGGACATTGAACCATCATTCCCTGAACACCCATAAAGCAAAATTTTCACCATTTTTTTTATAGTGCTATAGTTATTCTACAGTACAAATCTATGTGCTTCTGGTCAGTGTTTGTAAATGAGAAAGTTAAAAAAAAGTCTCGGTGGGCATGATATATATTTTTTGTAATTTTTCTTATGTGTATGAGTGCTTGGCCTGCATGTATATTTGGGTACTGTGAGTGTGTGTGTGTTAGTGTGTGTGTGTGTGTGTGTATGTGTCTGTTGCCTACAGAAGAGGCTGCCCTAGAACTAAAGTTACACAGGGTTGTGAGCTGACATGTAGGTGCTGGGAACTGAACCTGGGTCCTCTTGGTAAGGAGCTATTACTCTTAATCACTAAGCAATCTCTAGTCTCGATATATAATATTTTATATATTTATCTTTTGTATATGTACAAGGAAGATGCCAGCTCATCTTCACAAGTGTTGAGCATGTTAGTTAGGCTTCTTTGTGGAGTCCATAAGCACTATGGAAGAAGTGTGAGCTTTTCTTAAATTGCATGGTGCCACTGCAATATAAAAGTAATTGTAGAGGAACATCTGACTTTTTACTCTAATGGGAAATGTTGGTAGTACAAATAAAGTTTCCCAGGGGAAGTATGACATATTTCAAATTTGTACTCTGTTAGTCTAAATGGTGCCACTTTCCAATAGTTATTAAAACAGAATATAGTCACAGTGTCTTGCTGTGTTTGCTATGGCTGTAACAAAAAGCCACCAGCTGGCTAAATAACAAACAATAGAAGTTCATTTGACTCACAGACTTGGAGGCCGAGTGGTGGCATCACATGCAGGGGCTGCTGCCGCTCTGCCTGGCTGCCTTGTAGTGTTCTCAGCTGCATCATGAGAGGAGGGACAAGCTGAGGCTGTAGGAGCAGGAAGCAGGAGCAAGGGAGGAAACGAGTTTCAAGGTCCTTATCCTTGTGTAACCTTCTCCGAAGTTAGAGACCTCTCAAGGTGCTGTCTCTCAGCACCATCAGGCTAGCAAGTCAATTTAAACCCTAGTTCCTGGGGACTTTCCGTTCCAGACAAGCAGTTCTGTTTTGTTTCTGAAGTAAAGACTGACGGGCCCATTGCTACCAGGCCAGCTTACAAACTACAACCTAGTATAAAAAGACATGAAACACTGAAGACAGATGGTAAAGTGATTAGGATTTGTTTTAGAAACATTGCCTCTTCATGTCTAATCCCATCTGTGTGACTTGTTTTTCATTCAACCAATATTCACTGACTCCCTTAATACTGTAGAAAGCGTTCAGTTTGCCCGTTTTACTTGAATTTAATTTAAATACAATGAAATAATTTAGTTTGACTCTCCTACATGTAACTAATGTATTGTTAAAATGTTATCTCAAGATTTTGTTAGCATTTTCCATAATTTTCCCTTTTTGTTGCTCCCTTTAATTAACATAATTAAAAATTTTATTGTATCCATTGAAAAAAGATGTTGGGATTTTTTCTTAAATTTTGTGTAATTAATACACACACATATGCACATACGCAAGTAATTTATTAAATAAACTTCCCTGTGTTATGTGTCTTGCAATACAACTCTTATAGTTTGAAGATTATTAATGGTGTGGATTTCCCTTTCTTAGGAAGATCATTGCTCCCCTTGTGACACGTCATGGAAAGTTATGGTCCAACTTCTGGGGGGCGTTGAGTCCTGATGGATACTATGCTCGCTCTGAAGATTACGTGGACATTGTTCAGGGGAACAGAGTGTGAGTTACCCGAGCAAATCTTTTCCTAGGACAACAGTGTAACAATCCGGTCCTATTGATATTACCTGATAGTAATCTTTATCTCTCTTCCTTCTGCTTAGAGTAAATTTGAGAAGTGGGAGCTCATTTAGGTATTTATACAATACAAGTACAAGGGCACCTCTTTCTAGTGACCACAGTATATTTCACTTTTTAAGTGAGCTGATGTGTTGGATAATTAAGACAAAGTATGCTAGCCTACCATCTGGGAAAAAGAGAAACATTCTTGCCTAGTATTTTCTTAACAAAGCTCTTTTGATATTTGATTGACTGTTAATTTAGGAAATACCAGCTATCATTTAGGAAGTAAATATTACTTGCATACATATTTGAAGTGGTGGATGCTGGAGGAGGAGCTTTACATCTGAATGATGCAACTATAATAAAGTTTTCCCCCTTTTTGTTTTTTCTTTAGTTGTTATTGTTAGCTGCTAGTGTGGTAGGTAAGAAATTATTTTAAGACAGCTTTTTATTATTTCAACTACTTTTATTGACTCTAAAATGACTTACATAGGCCGTATATGTGATACAATTCGTGGACTGGATGCAAATGAAGGCTGTCGAATACAGAACAGTGCGTTCACGTTTATTGTAGTAAGTCACTGTTGTTTTGTACACAGTAGTTTCCTGCCTGACTTATCCACAGGATAAAGAGGGTGGTAGGGACCTTGGTCCCTTAGTGAGCCTGAGGAGAGAGTAGCGGCTGATGACGTGTGTATGCACCTGCATTTATACCCTTAGAAAGAAGCATCATGCATTCCATCGTAATTAATGCTTGGATTTG
>JAQHUG010000001.1:22199258-22220631 GCA_028555095.1 Dicrostonyx torquatus | reverse complement strand
TCAGTACACATACATACATATTATGTCAGTGAATTTCAGTACACATACATACATATTATGTCAGTGAATTTCAGTACACATACATACATATTATGCTTTTTGTGGTTGAAAGAATATACTCAGTTGTAGTGCTTACGAAGTTTTGTAGTATAAATACTTCTTTATGGCTTATTTAACTTTCTAATACTGTCTTGGCATTAGTGTCTTCTCTAGGGAGCCATGCCAGCTGGGCCAGAAAACCAGCGGGTCATTGCTTTTGCTATCAGATGTTTTTGAATAAACAGAAAATATTCTGTACAATAGACTACCATGACCTAACTGCAGCCATGGTGGTAGGAACGCCCCCACAGCCAGATACAGCTTAAACTAAAGTCTATCTACATATAGAGATGATAATTTCTCCTGATTCTCTTTAGGATATATGTATACCAAAAATTCACATTTGTCAAGTATCATATGCTTTACTGACTGGATAATTTATATATAAAAATCCTGAGCATATACGAAGCATTTATTTTAAATGTAAGCATGAAATATATTGTATGTGTGGTATTTTTGGAATGTGTCTTTTACTTTCAGAGGAATTTGGAATGTCCCATACATGGCTAATGTGTACTTAATTCAAGGAAAGGCACTCCGATCAGAGATGAGTGAGAGGAACTATTTTGTTCGTGATAAACTGGATCCTGATATGGCTCTTTGCCGAAATGCTAGAGAAATGGTAAGAGGCACAGGCGCGGCTTGCTTGGCCATTCTGACAAGATGACCTGCTTTCCAGCCCGTGTGTCACTGTGTTTGGATGCCCCTTTTTGTCCTTATTTGTAAATACTAGCCAATTTTTTTGGTTCTATAATTTTGGAGAATAATTTGTGAACATCTGTGGCATATTCTTTAAATGTTAGCATAAACCTGACTCATCAGCTACATAAGAAGATTTTAATAAAGACAGAATTAAGAATAAGCTTTGTTCCCTTAAGAATTTATCATTATTCACATCTGAAATTCTAAACTAAAAAATTTGAGTTCAGTTAATATTAGGTTTAAATGTTCTTTACATATTTAATAAGCTTATATTTTGTCATGAAATCAGTGACTATGCTTTTTACTAAGTGTACCCTGTAATATTGATGGTACATTCTTACAAAGCAGGCTTCCTAAACCTGTATACTTAATCCGTGTGAAAAGCACATGATATATTAGTGTTTTAGAAATGTACTTTTATAATAAAACAAATGCTTATATTAAATAATTTTCAAACCACACAAACATGTTTTAATTCAGAAAACGTATATATATACGTTTCAGATATTATATTTCTCAATTTATATAAGCAGTCATAGCCTTAGGAATATCAGAAAGGTTGGCAAGTATTTTTTCCTAGTTTAACAAGGCATGTGTTGTTCCAGTACGTTTATTGCTGTGTATCTGTGCATCCTCATTGAACACACTCAGTACCTTTGATTGTATTTGTGCTTATGTTTGGCTGGTTTCACTCAACAGCGCATCCGGAATGGCCTCTGTTACTCATTTTTCCCATTTGTCTTAATTATGTATCTAATGAAGTTTTGCTAAGGAATGAGCTTGGATATGTGTTTCACCAAACGAGTTGCAATAAAACAGTGGGAAGGCTGGAAGTGTTTTGTGTGCCCTGCAAGCTTTGCTTGTTTTGCATGTTGTCTAGGAAGGACATTTCGCAATGTCAGCTTTTTATCAGAGCTGCTGTATTTATGTACCACGATGCCTGACAAATAGGTATGCACATCAACTGACCCATGCTTCTCTTCATTTTAGACCTTACAAAGGGAAAAAGACTCCCCTACTCCGGAAACATTCCAAATGCTCAGCCCCCCAAAGGTGTCATTTTTATTTATTTTTATTCATTTTTCTTTATGTAACTATGTTAGATATGCTGTGTTGAGTGGCAGTAAAGTATCCTTAAGAGTCACCTTTGCATTGATTGGTAAAATGTTGGTACTCATGGGCTCCTTATCTGTCCATATGTGTGCTGTGTGTTTTGGAGTATTGCTTGATGATCAGGTCTTTGGTCATTGAGGTAATTTACATTTTATAATTAGCAGGTGAGAGAAATAACCTCCAGTATTTTACTCAGTGTTGTAGGGTTTGGGGTGCTGTGGAGAGGAAGAAAGTAGGTATAAAGTACACCTTCATTAGAGATGAGGTTTGGGCACTTGCCTGTGTGTTTGCTTGCCACTAACTTTTTTACCAACAAAAGCAGGTACAAAGAGACATCCTTGGCCCAGTGCTCTCTGCCACATTTGCCGTGTTTAGGGAAGAACAGGAGACCTCTTAACTCTCTTAAGAACTCTTTTGGGTCTGAAACAATATAGCAGAGGAAGATGAAGTACTGAAGAAGTCCTTCTGGCATCTTGAGTTCTCATAAAATACATGTTTCTTTGAAAAGAAAAGAAGCCGAAAAGAAGATGCATGCCATCGCCGTGTATATCTGAAAAATATTTCTGCTTTCCAACAGGGATTTCTTTCCTTTATCTGTGTCTAGGATCCCTGAGAAAGTGACAAAGCAGCCCAAGTCTCCCTCTTCTCATTGGCCATTTGTGCTGTTAGTTCTGCGTGTTTTCTGAGTTTCTAACTATTTTGATTTATTTTAAATAATACACGTTTTATGAAAAATTAAAATGCATGTTTATGAATTAAATACAAAAGTTAATGCAGTCTATATATTCTTTCCATGATTAAATGTCCTGCACTTTGAGATTAATACTGCTGTTTTTGATACATAGGGTATGTTTATGTACATTTCTAACAGACATGAATTTGGACGGCTGTTGTCAACTGCAAATTACAATACCTCCCACCTTAACAATGACCTCTGGCAGATATTTGAAAACCCTGTGGTATGTTCATATTTAATTCCCTTGTTGCTTATCTTCCTGTCACTCTAAGTGAATATAAATCGAGTAATAGTATTAACACATAAATGCTTTTAATGAGTACAAATAGTTGTGTTTTATGATCTGCAATATTTCTAAACTTGATTCAGAACTTTTTTAAAATTAAGACACATTACCTTAAAGAAAAGGAAAAATCAGTTTCTTTGTTTTCTCTTAAAATTTCTACTTTCTCTTTTCAAAAGTTCTTAACTATAGTTTTAGAAAAAAAATATTAATCACATACATATTTTCAGAAGGGGGTGGGAAAGACCTCAGTTATTAAAGATATGGTTTGGGGATGAAACTCTCCCATAACATGCAAAAATGCTTCAGGTTCATCCCACCCCCACATATCAAGATATATCAAGGATTTAGTTTGGAAAAATCCCCATTATTATTCCACTTAGTAAAGTGTTACAATGATTTTGTAAATATATAGTGAAGCTGGCCAAAGCCCAGTGCAGAGTGAATCTGTCTCCTGGGTAAGGACACGTGCCACGTTGGGAAATGTGATTCGGATAGTAGTCGCTCTTGGGACTGAGTTAGGAGGACCTCTTTCTTGAGTACGGCGGCACATTTTTCCCTTGAGAAAACTTTCTTGAATAGTCATTTTGGTTACCTTTTTAAAATGTCTTCCCTGTGCCAACAGTGAGTTTTAAATTACAAAGACTCAGACTACCTGATGAGAGTAGTCTTTGATTTCACAGAAATAGCAGAATTCCAGAAAAAACTCTTGAATACAGAATTCTCTGTTAGATGAAAAAAGATAATATATATATATATATATATATATATATATATATATTGGCATTTTGGTATTTTAAAAGTGCCTCTGTCCCATTTTACCTGCGTATCTCTATCTTTAGTGAGAGAGAACTGAAAATGGTTTTCTTTTTGACACAGAGGGTAGCATCTCCACACTTGGGCTGGGTTCTGAATTCTTGAGGGTTCTGAGAGGTAGAATTACTTGGTTATCAGCATCCAGGTCAGCTCTTAGTTTATATCCTGCATTGGATATGTTCCTATAGGAACTTGGCTCCCTTGAGGGCTTATAGAGAAAGTGCTGAGCTGAATAGGCTCTGCTTACCTTCCCGTGGTTTTGTTCATTCTTTCATACTTCTGTGGCAGAATACTTAGTGATTTCTCCATTTTCAGAGTTTTTGAAAGATAACTGAGATCATCATTGTGTCAGTGACAGAAATATGTTTTCAAATGTAGAGTTAGTGTTAGTGTCCAATCTAAACATTAGACTTTAACATCAATAAATGCAAAATGATAACCCAACCTAACTGAAGTGTGAGGTCTGTATCCAAGCAGAGAATCTTTCTGCCCTTAACACTCTGAGCTACATTCCCAGTTCTATTTTTGTTTGTTTGTTTTTCAAGACAGGGTTTCTCTGTAGCTTTGGAGCCTGCCCTGCAACTAGCTCTTGTAGACCAGACCGGCCTCGAACTCATGGAGATCCACCTGCCTCTGCCTCCCGAGTGCTGGGATTAAAGGCGTGTGCCACCACCGCCCGGCTCCCGTTCTATTTTTTATGTTTAAACACCACATGTTTAATTTCTTTTGTATATATTTAAATATTCATATGAATCTATCCATTATAATATTACTCAATTTTAATAACCTGAGACATTATAGATAAAAGGCTTTGTTCTTTTCATGGTATGGTATACCCATACACAGAACAAGCAAAGTTTGAAATATGAAATGGCTTCTGAAAATTACCATTTTGTCTAATTCAAAGCTATTTATAAGTTATTTGAATAATTTATCTAATGTATATACTTATTTATGGAAAAGTTACTTGTTTAAATGTGTGGGTTTTTTTTTTTCTTTAGGACTGGAAGGAAAAATATATAAACCGTGATTATTCGAAGATTTTCACTGAAAATATAGTTGAGCAGGTTTGTACTAATAATTGTAACATATAGACTGACTTTCCTGTAATTTCAACAAAATCTGATTTAAGTAATACTACATTAGCAGGAATTTTAAATATGGAGAAGTTGTTGATTAGGTACAATTCATGTGACAGAATTACAGCTTTTAAATTTTTAATGGAGCCTAGCCTTAAAGCCTTACTCTTTAAAAAGACAATAACAAGCAGAAATCAATCTTTTCTCTTTTTACATACCAATCCCAGTTCCCACTCCCTCCCCTCCTCCTTCTCATTCCATGCTACCCCATCCACTCCTAGAGAGGATAAGCCTTCTTAGGGGAAGTCAGCAAAGTCTGACTCATCAGTTTGAGTCAGGATCAAGGCCCTCCTCCCTGTATCTAGGCTGACCAAGGTATCCCTCCATAGAGAATGGGCTCCAAAAAGTCAGTTAAAGCACTAGGGAGTCCTGGTCCCACTGCCAGACCCCATAGACTGCCCCGGCCACACAACTGTCACCTGCATTCAGAGGGCCTACTTTGGTTCTATGCAGGTTTCCCCACTGTCGTCTGGAGTCTGAATTCCCACTAGCTCAAATCAGCTGTTTTTGTGGGTACCCCATCATGGTCTTGACCCCTTTGTTCAAAATTTGCTCTTCCCTCTCTTGGACTGGACTCTGGGAACTTGGCCCAGTGTTCACTATGGATCTCTGCGTCTGCTTCCATCAGTTACTGGATGAAGGTTCTATAATGACAATTAAGGTAGTCATCAATCTGATTACAGGGGAAGGCAGGTTCAGGCACTTTCTCCGGTATTGCTTAGAGTCTTAGCTGGGGTCATCTTTGTAAATTCCTGGAAGTGTCCCTAATGCCAGGTTTCTTGCTAGCCCTATAATGGCTCCCTCAATCAAGGTATCTCTTTCCTTGCTCTCATTCTCTGCCCTTCCCCCATCTCTGCCATCCAGTTCCCTCATATTCTCTCCCCAACTCCCCTTCACCTCTCCTACTCTTCCTCCCTCCATCCCTCCCCTCACACTCCCAATTTTGGACAACATACAGACCTGCAGCTAAGCACTGGTACTCCTTTCAGCCACAGAAGCTGGAAGACCACTGATAGACAACGGACAGACAGTGGAAACTTATCTTTGGAAGACACTGGATTCTCTTTCTTACACAGTCTTTACTTAGAACGATCTGTTAAACATGTCTCTATTTCAGTGTTCAGAACTGTCACTTGGATTCGTCTCATCGGATCTGTGACACCATTGTTGTATGCACCAAGAGGAAGAAAAACATTGCCAGTTAAACTGTGATAAAATGGTTTTATAGTGAAGATCTTCAAAAATGTCCATATATTACAGCCATTTCTCCTGTTGCTCTGTCTTCTAACGGTGGGTGGCACTGTCTTCCAGCCTTGTCCAGATGTCTTTTGGTTCCCCATACTTTCTGAAAGAGCCTGTGATGAGTTGGTCGAAGAAATGGAGCATTATGGCAAGTGGTCTGGGGGAAAGCATCACGTGAGTTGTGATTTCACGGGAAGGAGTCAAATGGGGAGGTGGAGGAAGATAGCCAGAGATTTCAGAAGACTTGTGTCTTTCTTGTTACATGTCTCTGAGATTGTGAGCTCAATGAATTGGCCATCAAGAAAACTTTTTAGTCTAATTTTACTGGTTGCTAATTGTTTTAAATCACTCTGTTCCTGGGTTTCTTTCTCACTTATGAGAGCAATTACGGTTTAGCCATGAGGGTCAGTGGCCCTGGACTGGAATTATTTAGGAATTCACTGATCACTGTTCTTTTCCAGCGACAGTTTTTACTCCCTGTGCTCCTTTTCCTGGTGCACTATAGTGAAAAGGCTAGGACAAACATCCAGTGTCAGCAGGATTTGCATCTGTTTGTAAAATAAGGTGGAGCTGGGCGGTGGTGGTGCACACCCCTCTTAATCCCAGCACTAGGGAGGCAGAGGCAGGTGGACCTCTGTGAGTTCAAGGACAACCTAGTCTATCAGAGCTAGTTCCAGGACAAGCTCCAAAGCTACAGAGAAACCCTATCTTGAAAAACCAGAAATAAAATAAAATAGTAAGGTGGAATCTGTAATTCTGCTTTGCATTTACATTCAGTTATAAAACTTGGCAGGAAACAATTTCAGCATTGATTCTATGTGTCTCTTTAAGAAACCACAGTGACAGACAGCCTGTCCTTAACCTTACAATGGAATTTTGGGGCATATTTTGACACTTACTGCATTCACCCAGCTTGGCTCACAGCTGCATAGCTGACTAGGGAGATGTGCTTTCCAAATAGGAGGAAGAACTCCGAGTCTAGAGATAATGGTGTGCTGGCAAATAATTGCTGAGAGATTTGAGCTTCACCAAATTAAAGCAAGGTTTGCAGGACCTTTCATTCAAAGAGCACATCAGTGGAATCTGCCCTGAGGGTGATTATAAAATGTTAGTTCCAGGTGTGCGTGCTTGCGTGTGTGTGTGTGTGTGTGTGTGTGTGTGTGTGTGTGTGTGTGTGTAAGTAGAAAAGTGTTTTCTAAGCAAAGGTCGCTTTACCACCGATGCACACCATATGCAGAGCTCTGTTGTCTAAATGGTCTTGATGTCACTAAAACAGATGGCACGCCATAATCAACAACTGTTCACTTTATTGTGCATTATGATTCTTGATTGAAAAATAGGAACGATAGTATCAATATAAATTGTCTTGTTGTATTAATGTTTGTTTCTAGGATAGCCGTATATCTGGTGGTTATGAAAATGTCCCAACTGATGATATTCATATGAAGCAAATTGATCTCGAGAATGTCTGGCTCCACTTTATCCGCGAGTTCATTGCTCCAGTTACGCTGAAGGTTTTTGCGGGCTATTACACGAAGGTAGTTGTCCTGATCCTCCTGCCTGCCCACTACCAGTTCCCTCCTAAATTTACTCATGTGTTTGCATTGCTAAGCAAATCTACTGGGTTGCTTTCCTAGGGATTTGCACTGCTGAATTTTGTGGTAAAGTACTCTCCTGAAAGACAGCGCTCACTCCGTCCCCACCATGATGCCTCAACATTTACCATCAACATTGCTCTCAATAACGTAGGAGAGGATTTTCAGGTAATTATGACAAACATTGAAAATTTCCAGGAACTCTGGCATTGTGGGGAAGGCTCTGCGGAAATTTGATTTTCACTTGCTATTTAGATGGCGTGGTTTGAATATTGCTACTGATTGAAAGCATAAAATTTTAAGTTGATGTATTTGTGTTTAACTTTTTAGGGAGGTGGATGCAAATTTCTAAGGTATAACTGCTCCATTGAATCCCCACGAAAAGGCTGGAGCTTCATGCATCCTGGGAGGCTTACACATTTGCATGAAGGACTTCCTGTTAAAAATGGAACAAGATACATTGCAGTGTCATTTATAGATCCCTAAGTTATTTACGTAACTCGAACTGAATCGTTCTTTGAGATGGATGACTGGCATCAACATGTCTTTGAAGTTGTGCTTAAGATGAGAGAAATATTAAATAATGTCAGCAGAACAACTTCACTTTGGGCCATACATTTGAAAACTTTTTATATAAAATTATGTGATGTTTCTCAATGTCTGCTCTGAGCCTTAAAACACAAGTCGAAGAAGAAAAGAAAAGAAAAAGGAGTGAAAGTTGGTATTTATTTGTATGCTTTAACTGTCTCTGAAAATAATGACAGTTTTTAATAAAATGGTTAGGTACAAAGGCTTCAGTGATAATAAGCCTAGTGATGTTTTCTTATTTAAGAAAAACCTGAGATTTTATTTATCATTGTGGAGAAGTATAGAATATGGTTATATATGAAAATCAGCCGTTCTGGAGACCTGGAATTTTGATGATTACTGAATTTATATGTAATTATTAAGCCATGTTGACCTCTGTGTAGGTTTGTTTTTTAGTAATTAGGACAAAAACCCAAAGAAAATATTGCACAAAGGTTTTCCTCAAGAAACCTAGTGCAGGCAGCCAACAGGAGTATCTCCATTGGAAATAGACTTAGCGTGGGAGGTGGATCTTCCTTTCTGTTGGAAAGTGGACCCCGATGTTCCTCCAGGGCAAGCTCTCAGGGGCCTTTCTGCTCTGCCAAGTGCTTCACTGCAAGTGTCCTTATGTAAAGCAAGAATTTTGTTTCCTTCTGTTCTTTTCCCCCACTAATTCTAGAAACTAGTGAGTAAGAAGAAGAGTTTCATTGAGATTAGTAGTACTTTTCACACTGTTTTTAAAAAACTTTTTAAGTACTTGAATTTCATATCAGGAAAATGGTTTTTAGCTTTGTTTCCTACTTTTACTCTTAGTTGCTCTTTTTGTTATTTTTTTTTCCTGGGGTTGCCTTTCTTTACTTCCCCATAATCTATTTTTATCATTCCTTAGTCTTTTTATTGCTTTTCTTCTACCCCACATTTTAAAAATCTCCACAGCAAAAGTTTTGATATCAGTTTTTAATATTTCTCTGAAAGAGGTTTAAATATCCTTATTATAGCTATTATTTTTAATTTAAAGGTTAAACTTGAAGAAAGTTTTGGTGCCAAAATTCATTTTTCTGACTCTCTGTATTATAAAATGATGAAAAATAAAATAATTTAAAATACACATTGTGATTTTTGTATTATTGATGGTTCTTTAGAAGAGAATATATTGTAGACTGGTCTGAAAGCATGTCTGGATATAAGAGCTGTAATCATTTAGCTTGGTGGTTTAGTATTATATCAAAATTACTACCTAAATTCAATTGCACATCTCTACTCTTACAGTGACCACGGAGTTGGTATTACTCGTTTTGTAGGAGTGGAAATGAAAGCCACTGTTTAATCAGCATGCATATTTGTCTAGTGGTAGTTTTTGCGCCCATAATGATCCAGGCTGTGTCCCAGGCAATGAGTCCATAGTGCTTCAGCTGTAGTCATCCCAGGCAACCAATTTGGGAAGGAAGTTTGGTTTCCTTTTTGTATTCTTCTTTGTAGCAAGCTTTCTTGTTAGACTATTTTTGGACTGCCAGTGTGCAAATAATGACATGAAGATTTTTGTTGTTTTGTTTTTATGAGACAGGGTTTCTCTGTGTAGCTTTATAGCCTGTCCTGGAACTCAGTCTGTAGACCAAGCTGACCTCAAACTCAAAGAGATCTGCCTGCCTCTGCCTCCCGAATGCTGGGCTTAAAGGCTACCACCGCCCGGTGACATGGAGACTTATTAATTATGAAAACTTGGCCTCAGCTTAGGCTTTTCCCAACTAGCTCTTACAACTTAACCCGTATTTTTTAAATCTGCATTCTGTCACATAGCTCAGTTACCTATTCTTAGTGGGGCACATCTGACTTACTCAGAGTCCGCTAGTGAAATCTCACACCTAGATTCCTCCTTCCAGTTTCTCTCTGCTCATAAGTCCCACCTGTTCTCTCCTGTTTAGCTATTGGCCATTTGGCCCTTTATTGCTATCAGAAGGCGCCTTAAACAGAGACACATGTTTGCAGTGTAAACAAGTATTCTGCACCGCTACTTGGTGGCCCTAAATATCCAAGGTGGACCAACTAGATTGAGGAAGTGTTTTAGTAATGATTTGTGAATTTAATTACACTACGGGCAGAGTGTTCACAATATGTAGAGCTGGTCTGGCATTGGTGCCCTCCAGTTGCACCAAACTGTAAAGCAAGTGGAGTTCTTTCTGCAAGCTAGCCTGACATCCTATGTCACACTGTTCGTGCCAAGCATTGTCTCCTCTGTGTTATAATACAGAGACTGTCACATTGTGTAATGAGCATCATGCCATGGTTCCAGAAATTGAATAAAGACAACCAACTTAGCAAATTTTGTTTTTTTTTATCTCATTTTTATGAAGTAATATAAAATGTATCTTGGAGTCATATGTAGTGAGAGGAAACAAGTAAACCTTCCATGAGTAGGTCATGCAGTCTAAAAGATGGAAAAATGTAGGGTTGGGTAGATGGAGAAAGCTGATTATTGAGACACGGCGGGAAGAGTTTCTGGAGCCACTTTTGAGGCATGATAAATGCATTCTCTTTTAGGAATAGCAAAATGTGACAGATATGTCTAGAAGAGAGGCATATTGGTGGGAAGTGTTCTATTAGAGTATAATACTGGATGTCTTAGGGTTTCTAAGGCTGAGACAAAACTCCACGAACGAAAAGAAAGTTGGGGAGGAAAAGTTTGACTTATAGTTCTACATTGCTGTCTATCAATGAAAGAAGTAAGGACAGGGACTCAAACAGGTCAGAATTTTGGAGGCAGGCTGTGATTGATGCACTGGCCATGGAGGGATGCTGCTTACTGGCTTGCCTTGTTTGCTTTTTTATAGAACCCAGGGCCACCTGCCCAAAGGTACCACCTAGAGTAGTGTCCCCAGTTGATCATTGAGAAAATGTCTTAGAGCTGGATCTCTTGGTAACATTTCTTCAACTGAGGCTCCTTCCTCTCTGACTACAGCTTGTGTTAAGTTGACACATAAAATCAACCAGTATACCAGTTATATTAAAAACAGATCCATCTCTCTGTCTCTCTGTCTCTCTGTCTCTCTCTCTCTCTGTCTCTCTCTCTCTCTCTGTCTGTCTGTCTTTCCCTCTGTATGTTTGTAAAACCTTCTGGAGAGTACATAATGGTGTGAGATCTTGGAAGCATAAATGGATTTTGTGCTTTGTTGTCGCCTTGTTACTGAACACTTGTTCTGTAAATGCATTTAGAAGCAGGAATACATTCCTGTGTGTGTGGCTTTCATAGCCCCATGAAGGTGTCAGGTTTTCAAGGTACTGAAAGTGTATCTTAGGTGTCACTGTTTGGACATTTCGTTCATTTGGAGTGTGGAATCTCTTTAAACTGCAGACAAATCTACTAGAATTTAAAATTGCTGTTCACGGTGGAGAGTCAGTCTGTGTAAATAACTTCCTTTCACTAGGTGATGTTTTAGAAAATTAAATTATTTAAGACATTGTGAGGACAGGCTTGTCAGCACTGTTTTTCTGTGGCCATTTAGGAAACAAGTATATAAACTTGGGACTGCTAGTAAGAGAAAGACATTGGAGGAAAAAGCCTAGTGGTAAATCCATAAAGGCTTTTTGTGGATGTGTACGTATATAGAAGATTTGAACTTTGAACGCAGATGTAAAAGGTGATGAAGAGAATTGAAAAGTACATGGCAGGATGCTCTCCTAATGCAAACAAACTGGACATGGTGATGCACACCTTTAATCCCAGCACTGGGGAGACAGAGGTAGGCGGATCTCTGAGTTTGAGGCCAGTCTGGTCTACAGAGCGAGTTCCAGTAATGCCAAGGCTACACAGAGAAACTCTGTCTCAAAAAAAAATAACAAACCAAACCAAAATGCCCCCCCTCAAAAAAAATCCAGACTAAGCTGTGGACTGAGCTTGGAGCCCTGGGGAAGGGCTCTTGGCTCGCAAGACCCTGAACTCATCTGTGAGGGTGGTTTTCTTGCTGACAAACCTGTGGTGCTCAGATTTGTTCAGTTAGTATATTAAGAAACCAATGAGCATGGTCTGTTTTCACTCACAAATGGTGACTAGCTTTTGAATGTTGATAGTCTTTGTAATTTAGGAATTTCTGCCTATATAATGATTAAACAGATCAAATATTTCATTAATTTTAAGTTCAAATAGCGTGCCATTAACATAGGTTGCCATCCTGAAACCTCAGTTTTAAATTAGATGCTACTTTATCACTTAGGATTAAGGCGTGGAGGTTTCCTGTAGATTTGTGGTAGATAAGAAACTGCTCTGTGCACAATGGCATAATCGCTTTTAAAGTAATTTTTAAAGATGTTTTTTATAATGTTGTTCAGTGAACTTCAAGACAGACTAGCATCTCTCAGAAGAGCACACAGGATCAAATCACATGGTAGTTGTTTCTGGCCAGAGCTCAGGAACAGTCCAAGCAGCACTGAGTAAATGGGAGTGTATTTCCTACTGAGCATCAGCAGTGCATAATTGAGTAATTGGTGCTAGTATGTAGTTGCAAAATTAAGTTAGCCTCTTAGGTGGTGATTTACTAAATTATTTTCATGTTTTATAAATATTTCCAAACTGTGGCATCACAGCTCCACCTTGTGGTTAAAATTTACACATGCGCATCTAATCTAAGCAGGATGCAAAAACTTTCATTTTCTTTTAGTTGCTTCAAAGTTAGCACAAACGAAAAGTACAGAGATGATGTTTTTAATGGTTCTTTTCAAATGTTTTTGCTGTGATCTCTGTCAGTGTTTTAAAAGGAAGAATTACAACACCTTAGTCTCAAAGAATGAACACACTTCCAGTGATGAAATTCTTTGTCCTCAATTCTTGACTATGTTGTAGGCTTCTATTTATGTTCAATAGGGTCTGCTAGCCTGTGGGACTAATAAAATGTGCATAGAAAATGTCAGATGCAGGGACACAACTGTAACCATGGAAGCCCTCAGGTAACAATCTACTGTGGCAGGAGCAGGCTCATAGTGTAACAAGAGGGCTTGCTCGTTGGGGTTTCTGTCCTGCACAGTACCCCACAGCCGGGGAGCCCCAAAGAAAGTCACACAGAGAGTCTATATTAGGTTATACACTGATTGGCCCATTAGCTCAGTCTTCCTACCAGCTCCCGTAACTTATATTAACTCATTGTTCCCATCCATGCAAACCACATGGCCGGTACCTTTTCTCAGCGAGCAGCTTACATCCTGCTTTGTAGATGGACTGCGCAGGAATGCCAGGGAAGCTTCCTGCTTCCCAAATCTCCTGTTCTCACCTCTACTTCCTGTCTGGTTTTCCCGCCTATACTTACTGCCTGGCCAATCAGCATTTATTTAAAACATGATTGACAGGACACAGAATTGTCCTGCAGCACTCATAGGACTCTACTGTCCACAGGAACATCTTTTAAATTGCTGTATATGAAAAAAAATAATGATTATGAATGATTGTCAAAAGGCCAATGATTGTAAAACTAAGGATAAGATGACTGGTTAGAACAATGAAAAGCATGTGATCGAGACTCTGAAAGTTACCGGGTCTGTGTTTCCGACATTACTGGTGTTCTTGCTGCTGTAAATGGAGGGAGGTGGGCCAAGTGGTTCACAGCCACCCTTTCCTTGTGCCTTGGCTGTTGGACTGAACCAAAGGGGTCCAGCTTACTCTAGGTGACCTATCTCAAGTACAAAGAGTGGGAAGTATTAGATGCTTGTGGCAGTTGAGCATGCTAGTCCTGGATGGGTATTGTCATGTGCTCTTGTGATGTCATTGCCCTCCACATCAGGTCAGTGTGGACAATCTAGAAGGAAAGGAATCCATCCAGGAGTGGTGGCTAGCAGAGCTCCCAAGTGAAACTGCAGGAGAACTTGCAACTTTAGTTGTTTGGAGAGTGACTCTCGGGGATCTCTCTCCAGACTCCAGGTGCTGTATTCTTTAAAAGCTCTGCCAGCAAAGCCGAGCACCCACTTCAGGCCAAGTCAGACATTAAGAGATAAGGCCCATTAAGAGATAAGATAGAATGATAACACTTGTAAGCCATTCAGCTTCTGTGAGAAGCAGACCAGTGTCCCACCACTCCTCTGAGCATCTCTGATTATGTGCATTTCCCTCTCGTGGCCATGAATGTCCTAAGGGCAGAAATGAAGTCTCTTCCTTCCACAGACTTTCCAGTTCTGGAGTGTCTCGTGCATCCTGACCACCCAGTGTGGAACCTACTAAATGCTTGGCTGTTATGGGAAGGTGCTTTTATTTCTGAAATTTTATTTTGTTTGGACCAGTAGTGTCTAGGGGATTGGGTGGGGACAGAAGCTTTGAACTTTACAGGTAAACGTTTTTGAAAAATATATGGATTTTTGTCTGTGTAGGAGCTGAAGGCATACAGTCTGTCCCTGAATGGAGTGAGTAAATACAGTCTCCCCCTGGAAGGACATACAGTCAATCACTGGAAAGAGTGATTCATTAAGACTAACAAGAACTTACTCTCCCTGCTATTCTCATTATTTATTCAGTTTATGAATACCCTGCTCACTGGTGGCATGTGGTGGACTTCCAATGGGCATTTTAAATCAACTGAACTGGTGTTTCATATCTTAAAATATTTCATTTATATGTGCTGCAAAAGTGCTGTGTCTATAGACTGTCTAAAAAGTGCCCATTTAATCCTCTGACTCTGAAGTTAAATATAGTTCTAAAACAGCCACTGGTAAAGAGAATGGATTCAGATGGGTAGGAAGAGAGTGGCCTTGATGTGTTTACTGGAAGCACTGGTTACCCTGGTTACTGAAGGCATTGCTCAGTGTGCTTGGCTGGCTGGGTGGACCGAGCACAATGTCTTTTTGGATTGGTGTGGGAAATGGGGCAAATATTATTTAGAAAAGTTAAAATTAGAGTAATGTCTAAAGAAAAAAAAAGGCTAGAATTTAGAGACTCTCTTAGCTGAAAGGTAGATAATAGTGAGTTGCACAAATGGGAAAGTGTGGTCTTTTTTTGTAAAGGTATAAAGATGTTACTTTTAACTTCAGAATTGCTCTAAGTGAATTGATCATGTGTAAAGGAAACTTGCAGTGAATTCAAGGGTAAAGTAATGAGGAAGATGGTAGGCAGGTTTCAGCAGGAATAATATTTATTTATTTATATTTTTTAATTTGGTTCCTTTGAGACAGGGTCTCTCTAATGTAGTTCTTGCTGTCCTGAAACTCGATCTATAGACCAGGCTATCCTTGGACTCACAGAGATCCACCAGCTTCTGCCTTCTGAGTGCTAGGATTAAGGCCATGAGCCACCTGCCTACTGAATATTCTGATTTTTATTACAAAGCAGAAGTGGAAAACAGGTCTTAACTCATAAGTAGCTTGTCACTAGTTAAATAGCCTTCCTTTTCTAATTTGGGACATTTGTCTTAGCAAACATAGTGTTTGTGATACATTTCAGACAGTTTTCATCCTCCAACAAACAGTTTTTTAAAAATTTAGTTCACTTTTAAACTATTTATGGTCTAAAATGAAGAGAGAACTAATTTCAAAATATGTGCTTGTCTCTGTGATATAGTTGATCCCTTTCAGATGCTGCAGCCCTGGATGATGGGCGTGGTGGTTGGCTTCTCTGGTCACAGGTACTCACTGAACACACATGTGCTTCCAGATTCCCTGCCTTCTCACAGGTGGGGTCATGTGACTGTGGATCACTCCCCAAAGCAAGCACTTAGCACCCATTTGGGATGCCCTTTAAGGGATGTACCCTGAGAAGCCTGATCTCAGAGATAACTCTTAGAAACAAGTAAATGTCAGAGTTGTAAGACCCAGTATATTTGCATAAGCAGTAAAATTGATTATTTTAATGTAGTAACAGACTTTACAGTTTGCCAAGCAGTTTATTTCCTTGTACCTGATGGTTTGAACAAGACCCTCCATATCCTCAGGCATTTCAATAATTGGTCCCCAATAGTTGATACTGTCTGGAGAAGCTTAGGAGGTGTGGCCATGTTGCATGAGGAGTGTCTGTGTCCTGCCATCCAGCTTCCGGTGCCCTGAGTGGGCAGGCTGTGTTCCTGGCACCTGGCTAGCTTACACCCAAAATAACCACACAGAAATTGTATTAATTAAATCACTTCCTGGCCACTAGTTCTAACCTCTTCTTGGCTAACTCTCACATATTATTTTAACCCATATCTAGTAATCTGCATATCACCACGGGGTGGTGGCTTACTGGGAAAGATCCTAATCTACGTCCATCTCAGGCTGGAGAAACATGGCATCCGCCACACTTCCCTTCTTCCCAGGATTCTGTTCTGTCTACTATGCCCACCTAAGGGCTGCCCTATCAAAAGGCCAGGGCAGTTTCTTTGTTAACCAATGAAAGCAACCCAAATACAGAAGGATCCTCCTACACCATGGCCATGCTGTATGAAATATGTCACTGGGGAGCAATCTTTGAGGGTCCATCACCCCCAGTTCTCCCTTTCTCTGCCTCTTGCAGTTTTAGATGCGAGCTCTCAGCTGTTCCTGCCCTCCTTGTCTTCCTGCTACCATGCTTCACCTTGACTCTGTTGGTGGTGAACTGGTAACCCTCTCGAACCCTAAACCCCAAATAAGCCTTTCTGTCTATAAATTGCCACAGTCACGGTGTTTCATCACAGCACCAGAGAAGTATGGTGACAGCAGTCAACAGGAAGAGGAAAGACATAAATGGATAGCCAATGACTTAACCATCTTAAGTTTTTTTTTTTTTTTTTTTTTTTTGGTTTTTCGAGACAGGGTTTTTCTGTGGCTTTGGAGCCTGCGCTGGAACTTAAGTTTTCTTTTATTGAACTTTTGATGTTTCAAAAGCAGTGTGCATGCAGTATAAAACTCTACTTCAAGTTTTGAATTTTTACCTTTTCTCAGGTTATTGGTGTACATAGTATTGTCTCCATGTTGCAAAGTGTCAGTGTGCTAAACTTCCCAAGAATCCGGGCCTTGGGGTTCTGGTGGATGTGAGCCTTGTACTAAGTGCACTTTCAAATTAAGCATTTTCAATTTATTATGCGTGTTGGGATGTAACTCTGCTTTATTCTAGAAACCTCTGTATTTAGTATTTGTTGAATTTCCATTAATAAAATAGTAGCATCATCTGAAGCCTTACTAACTTTAATTTTTGTATCTAAGAAGGGAAGATGGTTGTTGGTCTACAAGGCTATGCAGTTCAAGTTCTGTGAACTGTTGAAATC
The DNA here is from genome assembly GCA_028555095.1 of Dicrostonyx torquatus. NCBI lineage: Eukaryota > Metazoa > Chordata > Mammalia > Rodentia > Cricetidae > Dicrostonyx > Dicrostonyx torquatus. The sequence goes on along the minus strand of JAQHUG010000001.1, from coordinate 22,203,154 downwards.
TGACGTGTCAGTTGTACTGAGAATATGCTCGTACATCTGGGAACAATATGAAAGACTATGCACACACATGCACACCAACAAAGTTTATATTACTTTAATATTTGTCATAATTGGCACTCTGGTTAAAATGCTTTACAAAATGTAATTCTCACTTGCACTGAATTATCTGAACATGTCTGTATAGTAGAGATGTGACATGAGCCAGGGGAAGACTGACAAATTATGTTAGGTGGAAAAAATCACCTTTCACAAATACAGCAATAACCTAAAACTATAATTTAAAACCATAAAATGAAATTGAATTCAATAGCTTTCTATGCTTTGCTCAAAAAAAAAACCAAAAAATAAGTAATTATAAACTTATGGAACTGGAATTGTTTGTTAGGAGAACAAAATTTTATCTCTCCACAATTGTCTATAATAAAAGTCAGTGTAGTTGCAGTCGCCCAGAGTTTCTGAGCTCTATGAGGGTGTGTTTTCAAAAGAAGTCAGCACAGGTGAAAAGCATAGACTCAAGAATTTCTCTCCTGATATTTTGCAGCACAGGAGGTGGTTAGAAGTATCGCTGTGGTCTTTCTCTCTAGGCTAAGAGAGCCCTGGCTGTAGTCTCCGTTTCCCAGTAAATCAAAGCAGCTGGATTTAGCCCATGTTCCTTTAATTACTAATGTCTGGAAACTCTCAGTAGAAACATTCTGTAATCAATTCTGAATTTTTAGTTATCAGGTTTTGTAACATGGAACCCTTCAGTAGAGGTGACTCATACATTCTTTTGACCATATTTTCACAGAATGCTTAGCAGTCAACTTTATAAAGAGATAATGGATGTTTCCTACCAAGGGCAGATCTTAGATGTAGATCTAATGGGAGTGTCTCTGACCAAGGAAGCCAAAATCGTTAGTAAGGTTTAGCCATTAGTGTCTCTTGTTCATTTTAATACCAATGTATTAAATCTTAAGTATGAATAAATTTTTGCGCAATAAGCCAAATTTTATAAACTAATTTAAATATTTGTTCATTAAAATAAGTTCCATGGTTACTATATAACTTAGCAAGAATGACACAAATAGGTATAATGTTTTTGAAAGATTTCTTTTTTTTTTTTTTGAGTATACATGTGAGGCTGGAAGAGGTCCTGGGATCTCATGAACCTGGAGTTACAAGCGGTTGTAAACCACCTGGTGTGGGTGCTGGGGACTGAACTCAAGCGCTCTTAACCACTGAGCCACTTTGCCAACGTCTGAAATAATTATTTTCAACAGAATTTTTTCTTACCTTAAGGCAGTGGATCCTTGGCATGTGGAGGCTTCAATGGGAAAATGTATCAGCAACATTTAGTAAACTTTAATTACTGGATTTTAAAAGGTCCATTTGGTAAAAGAATTAGACTTCAAATCCCTTTTCTCTAAGCTTTTATTTTTCTTTCTGTAAATGTTACTAATGTAACTGTCCTAGCAGAAGTTAAGATATTCTAGAGAAACTATGAGAGACATGGGTCTCCTCTCTTCAGCTGTCAGATTATTAAGATAGTGAGGCCCCAGCAATTCAGTTCTCTCAGAGATCACAGGTGTGCTGGGAGAAGGAAGAACTGAGTTCTCATGCCAGCCAGAGGAAAAGAAACCCATCTTCCTGGAAGATACTGCAGGGTGTTGACAACTCCTTGCAGGAAAGATTAGAGGTGAGACAGTGGTGAAAGCTTGAAAATCCAAAACCCACCTGGGTCAGGACCGTTCAGTTGTGCTCAGGGCACCCCTACTGAAACTCACACCTCAAGTGGTGACCGTGGAGATTGGCTTTGGGTGGGAGAAGGAGGTTATTTTCCTCTTTTTCTCCCAGTTTGGCCACATCTGAAAGCACCTCATCTCTTTGCTTTCTGTTTGGTTGACTATTGTTTGTCTCTTTGATTATCCTGTTGAAGATGTGTAGCTGAGCCTAGCTTTTCAGGTGGTGGAAGCCCAGGCTCTGACTCTAACACTTCCAGTAACACTAAAAGCAGAACAATGTGTTCAGAAAACTGTTCTCAACAGAAATTCATCCGCTAAATCTGTAATAAGGTACTGAATTTTACCTTGAGAAATTCAATGCCTTCTAATCATAGCCAATTTAGTCATTGCCATTCCATCTTTTTTAAAATTTTAGCTTTTATAGCGTTTTTATCATTTGCTTTAACTTTTTGCTTAACTTTCTATTTTGTAACAATTCTTTAGGGTGTATCTAATTTATAATTTTAAATCATTTCTTATCTAAAGCATTTTTCTTTTTTCTTTTACCTGCTTTGCTTTTTTTTTTCTTTAGCAAAATACTTAAACAACTTGGACTTTTTCTAACTTGATGGTTTAATTTTTCCTTTTTTTGGTATTTATTATAACATTTAGGAAATGTGGGCTGGTAAGATGGCTCTGCAAGTAAAGGCGGTTACCACCAAGTCTTAAAATCTGAATTGGATCATTGGGAGCCACATGGTGGAAGGAAAGAGTCCGGTAGAAAGATCCTAAAGCTTTTTAAAATGTGGATACCATTGCGAATTCACTGGGTTTACATCCTGTAAATGGAAAGAAACAAGGAACAAAGAAAAGGCTTGAACATTGATTGACCATGAGTCAGTGTTTAAAGACATCCTATATTTCTCTTGTTCTGATCTAGTTCTGATCTGCAGCTCAGCTGACACCAGGAGCCTCCAGTGCTTCAGGCCATGCCACGCAGACAGTCCTGGGCTTTTCTCTCCACAAATCTGAGAACACAGAGTAACATTTCTTGCAAATGTACGACCCTAGGTTAAATACAGGACCAAGGCCAGTAATTCAGCTTACCCACAAGAACAGCAAGGTCATATTTGTGTCAAGACTGGATATATCTAGCACAGACCAGCATCATTGGGGATGATTAAGGGATCAACTGTACTTTCAGGAGAACTTCATCAAATGGACACTCCCAGGCATTCTGCAGACACCACAGTTTACTTTTATTTAAACAGTTTGCACAGTTGACTTTTTTCAGCAGGAGCCAAAGCTATGAAAACCAACATTATAAAAGACTAATACTGTAGATAATTTAAATCTACTGTAACAGTCTTGTTTTTTATTTGTTTTACCATCAACCTCTCCAAATACCAGAATATAGAAACATGGGTGCTGGAATTTCTTGTGTAGTGAGGATGGAAGTAGAAAGATCCAATCCCAGCCTTCCCAGCGTGGGTATCACTGTAGGTGAAAAGCCTGTGCTGCTGGAAGACAGATTTTAAATAACTTTGGTAACACCCTGGATGTTTGACCTCTGTGTACCATGTGCTGTGGGAAAGATACAAAGTTTTAGATTATCAAGATTAAGGCGAGGGTTTTATTTTAGAAATTTTCTGAAATATAAAATCATTCCATTTTGTTTGTAAAAATCACATGCGATTTTCGTCTGAGATTATTCTTCTTGAAAGTCATTCTCCGGGAAGAGAAATTCCAGCTAGTTCAGAAAGTGCCTGCATCAGAAAGCAAGCTGCTGAATTGCAGGCTGTTCCTCGTACTTCCAGGGCAGCAGTGGACAGCGGTACTGCAATGTAACTGTTTCAGCAGTTTCTCAACAGACTGGAGATCTGAGGCTGGTGTGGTCTTTGCTTTGTTTAGGAAGTAGTCACCGAACCTCAAGGAAATCTCTATGGGAGAAGGTTCTGTTGTGGATGTAATTTCTTCACGTTTATGCGTTGGTCCCTGTCAGGACTAGGATAGGAGGAGGGCATGAAAAGTGCCCATGGAGAAAATATTTCAGTGCTTAGCAGAAACTTTCCATCTCTTGCTTCACATCAAGACCTTCCAGCCTTCTAGGCTCCAGTAACACTTGGGCTTGCTGGAGTTTGTATTTTTACCCAACTGAAATACGGTAGTGGGGGAGCGGGAGGGCCTGGGACAAGG
>JAQHUG010000001.1:22149306-22171617 GCA_028555095.1 Dicrostonyx torquatus | reverse complement strand
ATTGCTCCAAAAAGCACTAACTGGGGGTTTATGAATTGAATTTTTTTCTTGAAAGTGATGCTATTCTGTTTATCAATAACCAACACTGACAATAACCAAAAAAGCTAGGTAAAAAGACATTTATTTTCAAAAGACAAATCTTACAAAGTAGTTTACCCAGTATGCATAAGTAACTTTTATCCTTTTTTTGTGCTATGCATTGAACACAGGGCTTCACACATGCTAAGGAAGAAAGCCTTTTCAGAATTTAAGATTAAAATTCAAACATTTGAATAAACAGGTAACAGGAAAATATCAAAGTGGTAGACAAACCTAAAAGAAATGGTCTCAGTTAGTCTTCAGAGAAATGCAAATTTATCACAATGCACCCAATGAAATTGTTCCAATTGAAATGTTTAATAATATTTCTATTGGTAAGCATCACAAATATTAAGAAAATTTTATATATTGCTGGCAAGAAATATTAACAGATAAGACTTCTTCAGAAAGTTGATGATATACTAAAACTAAATAGACATTTATGCCCAACACTAATATTTCTGGGTATATGATTGAACAAAATCAATCACAGAGTCTATCTGTCATATATATGAAACAGACTCAATATTTTACTACAGAGCTGCCTGCTTATCAATGTTTATTGATGCTCCTATTTACAATAGTCAGAAATTGGAAGAGCTCAGATGTCCATCAACTGATGAATGAATAATGAAAGTCTGGCACATTTACACAATGGAACATTATTCAACTTTTAAAAATAAAATGATAAAAATCTTCAAATGAATAAATGAAGCTAGAACCAATCTTTCTGAGTGAAATAACCTAGACCCAGAAAGACAAATGTCTTGCATTTTCTATCATTTATGGATGTTATTTTTCAGTCCTTAGATATGTATGTGTGTTTCTTTCGGAATAGCTACAGAAGTCAGGTAATTGCTAAAGGGATGTAGGGTGGAGGGCTTTCAAGGGACTGATAGAACACAGTGGTATAAAGGGTTCAAAGAGAATAATGTAACAGAAAGTGTTAAATTGTCACAGTGGATGAGAAGGCAGAGTAGAAGGGTATTTAGGTTGTGGCAACTAATATTAAATTTTTTTAAAAGTCAAAATCAAACCTACAGTAGTATAAATTATGTATGTATATATGCAAATACATAAAAGGAGCAAAAATTAATGAAGATAACCTGTAGCAGGGAAATAATACCCATGCCAGATAATGTTAGGAATGGATACCTCTTTTAGATTTGTTAACTAATAAGCACCACAGACTCCACATTAAGGCTATTGCAGTGAAACTGACTATAGTCCAGAGCTTGAGAGAGACAGTTGCTGAAGGAAACCTCAAACTTAAGCCATAGAGAAATCAAGATGGTACTCACTTGGAACCTTCAAACATATTGGCTCGAATTCATTGTGCTGAAAGGTGGTATGTATGTTACCAAAAAAGAAAATCACCAGCCTCATCCAGATGTGAGCCTTGCAAGCTACACTAATAACTGGCCTGATAAAATATACGTACTGGTGTTGCAATAGTGACATGAAAGCTATAGGAGTAACCAAACATTTTCTAATTGGATCTAAGGTCTGAATATATGACAGGACCTATACCTGGTACAGTTAGTAGGGCCAAGAACCTATGGCTACATAGGTAATAGGCTCTATCTAAGTAGGGGAGAACTCAATACTGTTTCTCTGATAAATGGACATCATGATAAAGTGGCTCCTAATGGCTTATTGCTACACACATAGATCAATATTGTTAATCAGTTCAAAAATCAACTCTTCATTTTAGTGATTCTTTGTGGCTTTTCTTTGTTGTTGCTTGTTTGTTTTGTTTTATTTTTTCTATTTCCTTAATTTCAGCCCTGATTTTGATGATCTCTTTTCATCTTTTGTTTTGGGGGTTTGTTTGTTCTTATTTTTCAAAGATCTTCAGGTGGATCCTTAAATAATTATTTTGATATCTTAGTCTTTTTGAGGTAGGGACTTAGTCTAAACGTTTAACTCATGGATCAACTTTCATTGTGTGCTATAGCTTTAAATATATTGTGTTTTCAATTCACATTCAATTCAAGGAATTATTAAATTTTCCTCTTGATTTCTTCCTTAACCTGGTTATTATTCAATAGTGTGTTATTTTCTTTCCATGAGTTTGTGCACTTTCTGTTGTTTCTGTTGCTGTTGATATCCAATTTGATTCCATTGTTGTCAAGTAGAATATAAGATGTTGTTTCAGTTTGCTGTTTCTGCTGGAACTTACTGCAACTATTCGAATATTAGCCCCCAGGAATAGGAGGGTATTAACTATTCTCAGAGGAAAAAACAAAGCTAAACAAAACTTCTGCTTCTTAGTGCCAACCACAGCACATTCTATAGTCTTCTTTCTTTTTCTTTTTCTAAAGATTTATTTATTTATTATGTATACAGTGTACTGCCAGCATATGTCGCTACATACCAGAAGAGTACACCAGATCTCATTATAGATGGTGAGGTACCATGTGGTTGCTGAGAACTGAACTCAGGATCTCTGCAAAAGCAGTCATTGTTCTTAATCTCCTAGCTCATCTCTCCAGCCCTGTAGTCTTCTTTTCATCTCTGTTTAGTGAATATAGGATACTTGCAACTTTCAGAACAATATGAATGAGGTATATATATATATACACACACACATACCAGGGACACACACACACTATATATATATATGAAATGACTCAGTGTGAGCAGTGTGAGATGGGTCTTTCACTGCCTGGGATGGGCGTGGCAACCTCCAGCAGTGCAGGACTCAATATGAATCCATGCATTGGAATCCTATAACTATTTTATCTGAGGGCACTAAGGAAAAAGACAGTCATACACTCTCTTCCTAGTTTCTTTCTCTATTCTTCTGATTCTGTGTTCTCTCTCTACAGCTTATATACCCCAACAAAGTCTTTCAGGCAATATAGAAATTACAATATGGTTACATTCTATTGTTCAAGTGAATGATTATAACGAATACAAGTAAAATTCTTTTTTGTCTCCCTTACGTGATTTAAAACAAAATCATCCCAAGAAGCCACATATAGTTACATCTAAGCAACTTGTTACAGATTAACAGAGTCTAAGAAAGCAGGGCAGTTTTCTCAGCCATTTCTTTGCTGACAGACTGCACTTTGCAGCTACAAAGAATCAATCACTTTATTATTTATCTTGAAAGGTAATCTTATAATAAATCTTAAAGGAGTTATAAACCTAAACTTTTACACATGAAAAATTATCAATCAGCTCTACTTTAAATCTTTAGGGTTTATATCCACTCATCAATAGTTTTTTTTTTATATATCAGGAGATTGAGGGCAAATATGGAAACAAGGAATTAATCATCATCTTTGATCACCAACCAATCACAGCAATGAAAGTACATCTGGTAGAACAATGAGGGCAGTTTTGTATTTTTGACCCTAACCTAATGAATCTATAACTCAACTATGTGTCCTTGTGAACTTCAGATTGTGTTCTGGGATTTTTCTTCTCAAAGTTATTATCTGGTCTAACCAGAAGTTATTCTAAGGATTTGTTTCAGCTCTGGTGCACACCGAAACCTATGAATGCACCTTTCAACATCAGGATTAGAATTCGAGCTAGCTTGGCTCTTGGGACTAAATTGTTTTTCTTAATTATTAACTTCAGCCAGTCTATAAGGCTCCTCAGTAGAAACTCATGTGTTCTAGTTGTGTGACACTTCCTTGATTTATGTTTTACCATCAAAACTCTACTTAAACTAACATTATTATCAATTAGACAGTGTAGCTTAAAACACACTACATTATGGGTAGTGGGGATCTTTCCGTACCCATTCACACCATGCCAGATACCATAGAAAGATGGCAGTGGCAAACATGTAAGGGCACAGCAGATGCAAAAGACATTCTGGAGTCTGTAGTCTTGGGGGCCTTGCTATCTGAGATTCGTCTCAGTGCATCAGGGTTTGACTCCTGGTGCACTGACACGTGGGAAATTCAGTTGCCACTTGCTGCTCCTCTGACATGTCCACTGGCATGGGCCCACAAATGAAGTTTATTGAGCTTTTTTTATTTCTACGTTATAAACAAAATTTTATTGCAAAACCACTTTTAAAGGAAAATAATTTCCAGAGGGGCCATGGCACAATTCTCTGAGATTACCGTGTCAGAAACAGACATAGAAATGTTGAAGAATGTTTTATGAAAGGGGCTAAGAAGGAGACTTCTGTTACACTTATCTCAGTCTCTGGACCTCAAGACTGTAAAATAACTAGTATTATACAGAAAAAATTAGAATGTTTTATCTAAAACCTACAAAGGGTCTCACCAGGTAGCCTTGCCTGACATTGAACGTGTAGAACAGGCTGGCCTTGAACTCAGAGAGATCCACCTACCTTTGCCTTCTGAGTGCTGGGTTTAAAGGCATGTGCCACTATAGTTAGGAGGTTCATTGAGTTTTAAAAGAAATGTTGCATCTGTTATTTATAAACCAACAAGTAAGACCTTTTAGGAATAAGACACTATGGGTATATTTAGAATTTGTCTTCATTTTTTGTGTGTGATGATATGCTAAATCTGAAAACTTATTTAAAATATTTATAAAAACAAATGCCACCACCTGCAACTATGAAGTTAACCATATACTTTGTTTGTGACCTGGGATAATGGCTTATTTTGACAATGGAAATCAAAATAGAATTTATTGTATTATGTTCTATCTAAATATGCTGTATTTTGTAAACACAGTATTTTTAGACTGTGCTGTTTTCACATAACTTCAGATGTAGAAAATATTTAGAACTTATAAAAAAAAGTGTTGTTAATGACTTGGTTTAATAATATTTTAACAAATACCATTGCTAGTCATATCTGGAGGGCAGAGTTTGAACTCTAGGAAGTATTTTGTGTTATTTCTTTGCAATAATTTTGATTTGCTCACACAGCTTTAGAGAAATGAAACACCCAATTGAATCTTGATTAATTGTTGAATTCAAAATATTGAAAACTTAGAAAATTTTCTAGTTTTTAGAAGGAGACTCTGGTGCCTCTCATTTCTAGTGAGTTTCAGCTTCAGTTTCTGCCTGATCAAAACATTTGGAAATTTTTCTTGAATTAAGACTAACTTTTGCAAAGTTTGGATGGTCTTCAAGTATTAAATGTGCTACATTGCTGGACAGCTTACAGAGTGACTTTTATAAATTGTACTGGGGATCTAACATCTCCAGTTATAAATTTGTGAGATTTCTTTAGTCACTTTGAGGTCAATCCAGGACAAAAAGCAAAAAACCCCAGAGGTTTCAAGACTGTATTTGCCTGGGATTTGAGACTCTGTGGGTCAACATGACATTTCCATTTTTGCATGCAAAGAAAATACACAGTGTCCATTTAGGCTGTTCATCCACACTTTTTCTTCTGAACCACAACATTTTCTGGCCTTCTGGTTTATAGTTTAGCATTTCCAGTCAAAGAACAGCACATTTATTTTAAAGGAAGAAAAGGTCCTTCAAATTGTAGGAAAAAATAGAGCAATTAAAGTGGGCATAGTTCCATGAAAACTTACCCCCCCCTCCCAGATTGTTACTGACTGGAAAATATGACTATTGTACACAGCACCTTCAGCCTTGAAATTTGTGTAATACTGGGCAAAATAAGGGTAAAATTTTTTTTCTCTCGATATCAGCGTAAGTAAATAGAAATTCTACTGGGCAACATCCTAACAGTGAGAGATGTTGGAAGCTCCATAACTTTTGTACAAGTTCAAATGGTCTTTTAAATGTTTACTTATATTATTGCCATCTGGACTGCAGCATGTTCTATATGTGAACCGGTAAAACTAACATAGGACAAAACAAAGAAACCTCATCCATGAACTTAGTGCAGCAAAACTTCCTTTCAAATCTGCTTCAAGTAAGGACGCTCACAGTGGCTTTTGGCTGTGAGCTCATGAGTCCCATTGCATCTATTCCTACGGCCTTTTTCCAAGACCAGACACATTTGTCTGAGAAAACTTGGAACTGACATGAACCTTCCCACTTCAAGCTAGATCGTGTTTGTCTTTCGACACATGCTTCTGTGGAAACTCGAACAGACTCTGGTCCACTAGGGTGCAGTGAGCCAACCATAATTAGCTTACATGATGAGAGGAAACAATTTGTGACTGTGGTACATCTATTAAGTTAATAATTTTACATTTATTCTTACTCAACCAATATTCCTTAATATAAATAAATCAAATGTTCACTAACAAAAATAAACTGTGAGGATTTTCACAGGCGAGGTCAGCCTTCTGTGGACTAGGTGATCTAGAGTCATTGAGCATCAGTGATCAACCACACCTGAGGAGTATACACTCTGGGGTTTGCTAAACAGCATTTTCTCAAGCCTTCTTAGTGTTCTTTCTGCATTTGGAAACTCGCTTCCAAATTGCTCACAGATTGTGAAAGCGCTAATTGGTAACGCTCCTGTGCTGGTTCAGTGACTCCCACATTCTCTGGCAGTTGGTTCAGTTAAAACGTGAAACTGCTAAAGGTGCCGTTTTAACTAAAGTCATTTAGATAGTGTTTTGCTTGTTAATTTGGGAAGCTATCTTACGCTCAAAACCTCAGGGATTCCAGAAATTGACTTGGCCAGGATTATATTTACCTCAATAACTGAACTTAAAATTTGGATAGAAGTATATTGCTAGATGGACAGGCCAAAATAAAACTTACAGATACTGCTACTAAAGAAAACATTTTAGAATTTATTGACTTTTCTTTGCTTATAAATATGTTGCACATATGCTTAATTGCATGGGCATCTGGAATATACAAGACTGTTCAAGCATCAGTAAGCACATTGGATATAAAATTAAAATTTAAATCTTACTTTTGAATGTTTCAGGAATATGCATTAATTACAGGTAAATAAGTGGATACAATGCCAGTTTCTTCTCTCCTCTTCTCCTTCACTGTGTTAGGCAGGAGAGGGACATTGGTAGAAATAAAATGAACTAAGCATTTAGAGCAAGACTAATGTTATCCACTTTGAATTCTTCTGAAGTGCTTCTAGGCGTATCTAAATCTCTGGACACGCATCTGGGAGACAACCGTGTCCTTTCAGTTCATGTTAAATATAATCTTAAACTTGGAAAAAAAGGGAGCTTCTGAAACTAGAGAATATTAGCACATTAGGAAGCATTATCAGTAAAGAAGTTAAGGCAGGAGAAAGAAAAGAGAAATTTTATCAAATTTTCAGAATTAATTTCTGTCAAATATTATGTAATATGTCTTCAGTTTTAAGGAACAGAAAACCACAAATTTAGGAGGTTCTCTACATCCATAGTATGGGCTGATTTGAAGAATGTTTGAAATGATCACTTTGTTTAGTGAGTGATTTTCTTCCTTCAATGATGAAAATTACGATTGACTATTTTAGGGGAGTAGAAGTTCAAGACAGGGTTTCCTAGTGTAGTCTTGGTTTTCCTGGGATTGTCTGTAGGTCAAGCTAGCCTAGAACTCAGAGATCCATCTACCTCCTGAGTGCTGGGATTAAAGGCATGTACCACCACCACCTGGCTATGATTAACTTTTTCTCAGTGGAGTTACAAAAAAAGGTATTAGTAATTCTTTACAGTCATCATATTTTAGCACCATTTTGATTTGGAAAATCAGACATTTACCTCATTTAATCAGATGTATATATAAAACTGATTATATATTGCATTTATTCTTTTGCCTTCTTTATTAGGCCACATTTAAAAATATTTGATCACTTTATGATGTAAAAAATGTATAATCAAATTTTAAATGGTACTTTTGTTAGTTTTTGAACCTTGTCAATAGAGCTCAATGGGCCACTCTGCTGGGAGTTTAGCAGAATGGAAGGTGGATAGTGGAGGCTCAGTACATGAGGTTTCAGAAGGGAACAAGGATCTATCAAGAAATAGGCCAGATGTTATTTGTGTGGTGTTCTGACAGAGAATCTGCAAGCATTGCATGCATGACCTGAGAACTTGAGTGAGGTTCAATTTGAAAGTTAAAGGTTAGTGTATTTTATAGGAGAAATTTCAAGGCAGAAGGGAATCCAAGCTGGGGCATAGTTATTGTTCACTCTTCTCCAGGTATCCCATGAAAAAGGACAAATAGGCAAAAAATATTAAAAATTTATGCTTTTTGTGCAACTTGCAATCTCTTCACAGTCTGAAAAAGAGGCAGCAGTTTTTAGGGTGAAACCTCCTGCTCAGAGAAGGACAGAAGGGAGACTGTCCTTTGGGGATAAGATCTCATCCATTAAAGTTTCCAACTTGTGGAATTTCCAATTCATTTGAAAGGAGAGCTTCTAGACAGAGGACACTGCCAAAAGGTTTGCTTGCTTTTGAAAGCAATTCTAGGAAAATGTCCCCTCAGGGTCAGCACACAGAGGACTGCAGCTGTAGTTCAAGATGGACCAGAACATGACAGTGTCATCTACATGGCACTGGTTTTGGAAGTATGAAAGATACAAGGTTGAGGGTGTCATAGAGTTTTACAGGCATTTTGTGGTCATACCAGAGTCAGTGCCCTCTTACTGAGGTCCTGAGAGGTCACTGAATGAAACTGTGAAGGTGACCCCTAAGTTACAATGGAGAAACATGGAATTTGAAGAAGACAATAGGATGTTTACAAAGAAAAGCTGTAGGTATAAAGTAGAGTTATTCCAATACAGATGCTATATATGTAATACTCTGCAGACAGAAGAGCTGAAAGCTGGAGATACCCACGCCCTGTGGAGCCAAGATAATGCTACCATGAGTCTTAGATGCTTTGTTTAGGGCCCCAGGATTTGGTGTTTTCCTCTCTGAGTTTTGGTTTTGCTTTGGCGGATTTTCCTTTGCTATGTCCCCATTCTTTTCTTTTGGAAAATGCCAGTGTATGTTTTCAGTGGTTTGTAAGAAAAGGGAGTGGTACTATCAGGAGGTCTGGCTTGTTGTAGTAGGTATGGTTTTGTTGGAGGAAGTGTGTCACTGTGGAGGAGGGCTTTGAGGTCTCCTATATGCTCCAGCTACACCCAGTGTTACAGACCACTTACACTTGCCTGTAAGCCAAGATGTAGGATTCTTGGCTATTTCTCCAGTACCATCTTTGCCTGGATGCTACCATATTGCCCCATGATAATAATGGACTTAACCACTGAAAATGTAGGCCACCCCATTTAAATGTGGAAACCCTAACAGACAGTGTTGGAAGAATGTAACTTTCTCTTTAGTTTGATGGAGGCTCACAGCTAGCAGATGGCCTTAGTTTCAGAAAAAGTTCCAGACTTTCAAACAATGTTGGAATGGCTAGAGGACTTTTGAAGTTGGATTGAATTTTTTTTACCATTGTGAGATAACCATGAGCCTATGGGGATAGCATGGAAAATTATGGCTTAAAAGTGGTATATTTAGTTTGTAAATTGATAAAGGTGAATTTATAATGATTAATGTTGACTGCCAACTTTATATATTGCATAATTGTTTAAAAGAAAAGAATGTCTATGACGGATTGTCTGGATTAGGTTAGCTGACGCGAGAAGACCTAACCTAAATGTGAATGGTACTACCCTGTAGGCTCTTGAACTGAATAAAAAAGGAGAAAGTGAGCTAAGCACAAAAATCCATCTCTCTTTGGTTCATGATGGTGTATATGATATGAGCAGTTGTCTCGTGTAGCTGCTACCATAAATTTTCCATTTGTGCTGTGTCCAGCATCACCTGGTTCTATAAACCTGATTAGCAAGGAGGGAATAAAGAAAGGACAGACAAATGTACAGGAAATCTTGGCTTAGACAGGCATGCCTACTCTGATGGAGTAGGATCACCCCTCAACAAGCCAGGACATCACCACATTTACCAGGTACAGCTGGAAAGTAGCTCTAACTAATCTCAGTGAGAGGAGTCAATAGAGGGACAGTCTCAGGTTGTAAACATCTGAGAGGAGGAATCTGGGGCTGAAGCTTTCTCTTCACTGTGTCATCATTTACAGAGGGACCAGAGGAAGGCTTTTCCAAGTTCCTTGGATCTGAGATATTGGTACTTGTCAATAACACACATTCCATCCTCATCACACAGCATGATGGATTGTACTCTTGCACTTTGTGCCAAATTAAACCCTCTGTTTATTAAGTTGCTTTTATCAAATATCTTGTCAGATTAACAAGTAACTAATATATGAAATTATCCTTCTTACCATTTCCTGTTAGAGGAGGGCCGCTTGTTGGTTCCAGACTGCCATCTTAGACCCGAAATAATCACACAGAAACTGTATTATTTAAATCACTGCTTGGTCCATTAGCTCTAGCTTCTTATTGGCTAATGCTTACATATTAATATAACCCATCCCTATTAATCTGTGTATTGTCACATGGCAGTGGCTTACTGGCAAAGTTTCGGCATGTCTGATTCTGGCAGCAGCTCCATGGCATCTCTCTGACTCTGCTCTTCTTTCTCCCAGTTTACAGCCTAGCTTTCCTGGCCTACCTAAGTTCTGCCTTGCTAAAGGTCCAAAGCAGTTTCCTTATTCATTAACCAATAAAAGCAACACATGGACAGAAGGACCTCCCACATCAATTCCCTTATCTTTTCTTTCATGTCTTTTGATTTATTTTATTTAAGCTAAAAATCTATATACTTGGCTTATAATTCAAGGAAGTCAGTGGAATGTGCTCACACTGACAGTCACTGGAAAAGTCCAAAAACATACAGGTGAAATGGGAAGAAGGCACTGTCATTTTACACTGTGTGTCGACTATTTGGGCGCAATGCAAAGAGTAACTGTAAAACTCCAAATATAACCAAAATAGAGAGATTTTTGTAAATTGAATACAATCTTGCTTTTCAGAAAATACAAACCAATATCCCTGACAAAATTTGCTATTATCAACCAGATTCTTACAATATGCAGGATACATAGAGAAATTCTGCTAGAATTGACACTTAGAAACATCTGAAGTATTCTAAAAGTATTGATGTCTACCTCCCACCCATAAACATATATACTTAATTGGTGAGAGGAAACATGGCTCTCAGGAAGGTTTAAAAACTCTCAGTAACCCGAGCATGCAGCAAAGTTTTAGAACTCCTTATTCTTAGATTTATGTTTGTACCAAAATCTTCTAAAAATGTTTGTTCAAACAGTTTACCAGGTCAGACTAAAGAGATACTGATCGAAAGCATCTTCACTGGAGTTTCTCAAAGTTTTGAAGAAGTTCCCAGATACTTATACAACTCAACTCTTGGATTAGTGCCTCCTAGTTGTTACCATGGAAAAGATTACTTAATTAAAATATTAAGGTCAGTCATTTTGGAGGAGAGTTTGCAGTTTCACCAATCTTCAAAGTGGTACTGTGAGCAGAAGACCATGTTCTACCTAAAAACGGTGATTAGATGCTCAAGGGCCTTGTGGAGAAGCAACAGAAGGAGCTGGAATGCTCTGCGTTACTATAGTCAGAAGCTACTACTCAAGGGGCTGGAGACTGTTAAGCATTGCACCCACTGTCCCCTTCCATTAGTCATCACATTAAGCATTCCCCTCTCTCATCGATCTTGTTCACCTAGATGTGTGAAAGCATATTAATTCACAATGATTTATACAAGACTACAGCGGAAGATTAGTACATCAGGGTCAGCAAATTCTCCTTCAGTGTGAAAAATCATAGGAAGTCCATCTGTTGGAAGATTGCCTAATGAGCATTAAACAACTTGAGAATTCACAGTTTATAAAACATTTCTCAGGTGAAGTTGGCTGAGACAGTTTCATCTGCTGAAACTTGTAAGAAATTTTATATCATAATATAAAAATGTTCCTTTGTAAAACAACATTCTGATAAACCTGACAAGATTGCTGTCCTTCATATGTTTCTGTTCCTACAACTTTTGAATTCAAGACTAATGGCTGTGAAGATATACTGACACATGCCAAATGAGGATCAAGATTAAATATAGAGTTGAAGCTGTTGTTGATCTGTTATGATGAGAATATTTTCAATTTTCTTGATAAAATCAAAATAATTGCTTTGGTTGTGAAAAATGAAGGCATTAAAAGAATCAAAATGATAGCTAATCCTAGAAGCTAAGTCATGCACAGCTAATTGTTGAATTTGGCTGGTAAGACCTGTCCTTGAAACTCCAAGAACTGATAAACCCTGTCAGCAAAGTAGAAAATACAAAATTTAGACACAAAATTCAGTAGTCTTCTTATACACAACTGACAATTAGTCCATTGGGAACCCTCAAATAAAAAAACCCAGGCTATAGTCAAGACTATTGATTTCTTTCCACAGACCAAGACAAAATCTTGTTGCTGAAGATAGCACCTACATAACTCGTTGAACTAGAAGAAGTCCAGTTAGTGCTTACCAGAGCCATTACTCCAGAGAACTAGTGTTCATTGCACTGGGACGTACTCTGTATGCTGTTGAAGACGAAAGGTAAACACCAATCTCATGACAAACCCTTCGATCTATAAGACTGACCTGTCTGTTAGATATGCTGGCACAGTTGTGGCACAAAACCAACATCTGATTTGAGCTAAAGCCCACTCCACGGGATGAACTCCATGTTCTGCTTGCATGGCCAAGAATCTAAGACTAGACAGTCCACGGACCTTGGGAAAGACCAAATACTACTGCTCTGCTAAAGGAACACAGCAGAATGAAAATATGACAGTGACTGTCCTCATAGATCCATGTATTGGTTCAGGATGTCAGGACTTTAAAGCAATTGTCACGTGCCAGTGGCTAAGAAGCAGAAAGAGATAAATGCTGGCATGTGGCAAATTTTCTTCTTTTTATTCAGGCCACAGCCCATAGATTGATGTCTATTGTCTCTTTGCAGAATGCTCTTTTTATTAATGAGGCTAATATCTAACAATTGGGAAACAATTTATACTTCAGTTGTTTTCTTGTAGCTTCATGAATGCATGATGACTTATATGAAGGGTCATAGTGGTACAGCATGCATGTTCTGATGATGAGACTTCTAGGCAGGAGCCCCAAGAAAGAGCATCAGAGGGGACACGAGATTAGATGATATTTGTTGTGCTCAGTTACCACATTTGTTTCTGTAAGTCTGGAAAGTCGTTTTTGTTATGAAGAACCATTAAAATCTCATTAGCACTGAAACATATATGGTATTAGGATTACATAGAGTGATAAAAATGTATAAGTGAGATATATACAGATACATGTGATTATTATATGAAACTGGATATCATGCCTATGGAAACTGACAGGTGCTGGGAGGTGTAGTCAATCAGGAGAAATGAGTTCAGTTTTTGCTCAAATAACAGATTTGAGACTAAGACTGAGGTAGTATTTTAGTGCGGAGTTTAAAGCATAAGACTTACACAAGATCAGACTAGCCAAAATCCCAGCATACATGGAGTACAGGGCCTCCAGACTCGACTCCATACTGCAGAGTTCTTAGCTGTGGATAGTTTCTGGGGGAATAAGAATCATTCTTTATTGAGGATATGGCTACTGGGAGGCTTCCCATGCCCCAGGGAATGACTCCATGTAGGCAGCACTAATTGGTGTGTGTTATCAGAAAAACAATATGAATTTAGGAGGATGGAATGTTGGGAGGGGTATGGGAAAGTTGGACAGGAATATGGGGGCATAAATAAGGTATTTAATTATATACATATATGAAATTTACAAAAAATTAAAAATAAATAAATGGAAAGTTAATTACTGCTTGTCAAGCATGTTGGCCACCCAGGCAAGACTCTTACTTGGAGGCAGGGGACGTCAGTGTTTTTCTCTGTTCAGCTTAAGTTGAATACGTGAGGTCCAGCTATGGTAGGGAGCTTAGTTTGCTTGGCTCAGACTGGAAACCAATGCTGAGCTCATTTAGAAACACCCCATAGATCTACTGAATGTAACACTTGACCAAAATTGTGTTTGTCCCTTGGCCTTAAGAGGATGATATGTGAAAATTACCATCAGAGTAGTGACAGGTCAGTTTGGAAATATATTCAGTTTTAAAACAGAAAAAAAAGGCAAATGTTACAATAAGCAATCCCATGAGCTATATGACTCATATAATCAGAGTTCCATTTATCCAGACCACTGTCTCCTGTGCACATCAACATTATCTGAACAAGGCTAGGACTCCAACTCAATGCTGCTAAGTGCTGAAACCTCTGAGACCTCAGCAAGCTATGCTTTTTATGCTGACGGAGGATCTTGCCTTCCTAAAACTGCTGTCAGGTAAGTTGTTAAAAGTTGGTGGGTTGTGCCAATTTCTTGGAATAAAACAAGGAGATATATTGCATAAGTTGACTTTCTTTTACCCAGGATTTCTATAGTGTGTGTGACACTGTGTTCCTACATGTTATACAGATGGAAATGATTTTCCAAATTAGAGCCAACCCTTTAAAATCTTACTGCTGACTAATCAGATAAATTCACATGACATTTGGATCTCTTTTGTCATTTCAACATTCTTCCCAGCATCTTCGGCCCAGTTCCAGTCTAAAGAGCTAATTTCTTTGCTCATTCTTAACAAGCAACTTTTCACTCACTGAAGTTTTACCATCATGTTGTACAGTTTGGCCCCATCTTCCAATTCAGGTTCTCTTGCCTTTCCCACAACTTCTGAAGTTGTTTCTGTGAAAGTAATGAACTTCTGCCAACATCAACCATGACTGTTAGAATTAACTTCTTCCAAAATACTGTTTATGCTGATGCGCTGATCTTCTTCCATGAGTCATAAATGCTCATTCTTTCTGCACTTTCCAGCTTCACTGAGAATTAAATGCAGGACTTCATTCACCCTTCTTAAGTTGTCTATACCTGAGCTATATCCCAAGCTACAAGAAAGTTATTCACAGCATTTAGTGTTGAATTCAGGACTGGAGAGATTGCTCAGTGGTTTGGAGCACTTTTAGAAAATCTAAGTTTATTTCCCAACACGCACATGGTGGCTCACATCCGTCTGTAATGTTGGTCGCAGGGGATCTGATGCCCTCTCCTGGCCTCTACACGCATATGCCCAGACATACGTGCAGGTAAAACACCTCTGTACACAAAACAAACACATAAATTAAAAAATCAATAAACAAATAAATAAAAGTGATGAATCCTTTCCAGAAAGTTCAGTCTACTTTGCCTATGTATGCCAGAGGACCACCATTTTTGGTAACTGTGATCATAAAATGTATTAGTTAAATATGTGACTTGAAAGTCACTCATGCTCTTTGACTCATGAGCGAGAATGGATGCTATCAGAAGTCATAAGACAACAGTAGTCTCATGCACATCCATCAGAGATCTTCTGTTACCAGGCGTACTGTCAGCAAGTAGTGACATTTTGAAAGGTTATTTTTTAAATCAATAAACCATGATCTAAACATATATAGTGAGCCAGATATTTTGTTCCACTTAGAGAGCACATGGATAGTAGATTTACTATAATTCTTATGGGATCCAAAGTAATATGACTATTGACATTGTTTATAAGCCAATTGCTGTATTTTTCCTAACATGACTTTTAGTCTTCTCTTTGAACCTTTAAAGTCAGGCACTGACTTCTCCCCTGAAGCTATACAAGTCCTAGGTGACATCTACGGATGTGTAGAACATCTGTTGTATATTTGGGGGTCATTCATCTATCTTCTTAGCTTGATTTTTGGGTGTGACAACTGTTTCTGCATCAGGACGCACTGCCTCATTGTTCACTAGTGGAGGCATCTTCTCAGAAACCTTATGAACCAACCTCTGCCAGCTTCACCTTTTCCTTCTGTAGGTGCCTCACCTCTCTCCACCTTCACAAAACTGAGCAGCACTGGTCTTTGTTCTGTTTTAGGCTATGGTTTAAGGAAATGTGTGGCTGGTTAGGTTCCAATGCAGACCTTTCAAATAGTTTCCATGGTCCTAGTAAATAAAACTGCTCAACTTCCTTATCATTCACACAACTACTGGAGTAGCGCATTGAACACCTTTCACGAGCCTTTCCTGTGCGTTTACAGCTCGGCTAAATGCTTGCTAGTCACAGGAGGCTAGTTTTGCTCTATTGTTTTTCTTTTCATCTTATTTTTTAGAAATACATTTTCCATTGAGCTTTATCCTTTCCAGTTTTTGATTGAAGACAGGCAGGCCATGTTTCCTATCTCTTGAATATTTACAGACAAGTGCAGCATAATTAATTTCCATAATTTTTCTATATTGTCTTTTCTGTGAGAACCCAGAAGGTGGAGGATAGGGAGAGAGAAAGGGTGTGGACAGTGATATGAACGGAGGACAATAACATTACAGTGATAGAAACAGTTTGCTGTCCTATATGTGTGCAGTGAATTCGTTCAGACAATTGAAATATCTGAAAAACATCACCTAAATAGAGCCAAAGGTCAGAGAGTAAGTACATGCTACTTAGAAAAATCAAAAAACCTTCTTTAACAAGGGTTGCTTCAAACTTTCAATTTGCAAAGCAACCTGCTAGCAAAGCAAATATAACTGGAACACAGTAACTGAATGCCTACCTTTGTTAACAGAAAGGACACTCAAGACCTAGATGTACTTTTGACAATTCTTTAACTTAGCCACAGAGTGAGTGGCTTGCAGAAAGCTCTTGGCGTGGTTTCTGGCTACTGAAGTTAGGAGAATGAGTGTGAGTGACAGCATCTGCTTCAGCAGAACAAATGCGCCCATGAGGACAGATGGTTTCCAAGTTGGGGCACATCAGAAAGGTGCCAGATAGGCCAGAGGGGAAAATGGAATTTCTGACCAGGGAAGAGTTTTCTCTATATACAATGTTATGATAAAAAATCTCTTTTCATCCTTCCAATATTCTTTTTTCTTTCTTTCTTTTTTTAAAATTTCAGCTGTAAAAACTTCCTCCACAAGGCCTGTAAAATCCAAACACATCATTAGCTGAGCAGGAACCAACAACTAACTACATACAGACTTCTAAAACCTTTTACAATAATAGAATTGCTGATATTTCCCCAAGGCGAATTGTGCAGATGCAAGACTGTTTCATTGACATGATCGACAATGTCAAAGTAACAGTATCCAGGAGAGAATAATATTTCACAACAAAATGGTGGCCCCCATCTGTTTCTGGGTCCCCAAAGTCTGACACAAATGTGAAAGGAGCAGGCACAGCTCCAGTTTAGTATACGGAAGGTTATGGGCTAGGAATTCTCAGCTTTACTCCTGTAAAGGTGCAGAATGTTTCATAATGAGTATCTTTATTAGCTCTGGAGTACCCGTGTCAAAAGGAAGAATGGTGATGTCTTTATGTCTTGTGTGGATGGATACATCTCTACAGAACATAAGAATTCAAAAGAAGATTGGGGAAAATTCAGAGACCCCTCTGCCCCCGTGCGCGCGCAGTGTGTGTGTGTGTGTGTGTGTGTGTGTGTGTGTGTGTGTATACATACCTGCACTTGTTTGGGTACAATACCTTTATTGCTTTCAGAGTCCATACTGTTTTGTAAAGATTCTGGCAGGAATGGTTACAAACTTAAAAGCTTCAAAATCATTGGGGAAGCATAGTAACCAAAACAGCAACTACATAGCAGGTCTTGGGAGGTAAGTAGGCAAGAGAGCTACCGTTTACCTGGACCCAAAGCACATTTTCACTCAACGTATAAGCTACAGAGAAACAGTACACAAAGCCCAAGTCTGTGCTCATGACCTAGATGGAGGGACCCAATCCCAGTCCTGGGAAGGGATTTCTGCAAGTTGTAGCTGTGATTCTAAAACCATGAATGAAGTTATTACTATGTTCTGAATATGAATGAGATCATGGCCATACTGTTTCTATATCCCTACTCACACACACAGATGTGTAGGCATATCTGTATTACGTAAGCACATTTTCAGAAATTTAAGACTGTAAAAAATGTAATATGGTTTTTTAAAAAAATAAAAGTAGCATACAATGGCACAACTTTTGAAATTTAAAAAAAAACAAAATGCAATATCAACAAGAAAAAGTTACTCAGTGGCATATTCTTGACTTTTTCAGAGCTTTGGAAACATAAAGTTGAAAAGTTTAGAAATTTAGTTTTTTTTTTTTAAATCTTTGCAGTGATTTTATTTCAGTACTAGCTATAAGCTTATAGAAATGGCATATCATCTTAAGAATTTAAAGCCAAGTACACAACTTGCATTTTAATATAGCATGACTATAACTTTTATTTTAAAATGATTTGCAAGAAAAAGGCATTGGTTCCTAGGGCCTAATAGCACGTGTGGGAAGAAAGATAGTTTGTAATTTACTTACTGTGGTGACTTTTGATTAATAATAAACTTCAACAATGGTCTCATAATCATGTACATTTATAATAACAAGAAAAATTGATGCAAGACCACTATGTGGTCTTAACATAAATTAACATTATTTATGTGCCATACACCTCTTTCTTTTTCCCAAATGCTATGGCCTTGTCATTTACAACATAGCCTACTTTACAGATTAAAAAAAAAACAAAACAAAAAACAAAACAGGAAAAACAAGTGCCCAGAAAGTTTTACATGGTCAAATGACTTTGGGTGACAAAACCTAGTATTGAGCCCAAACTGTTGGCTTCAGGCTCTGTGTTTTTTATGTTTCCTTCGCTTCACCTTTCCACATGGTCTATGTTGGTTCTAGGGTTCAGTGAAAGGTCAGCATTAACAGATTGGAATGATGATTCAGAGATACCTAGCGCTTCCCTAGGAACAATTAAGGGCTGCAATTTGCCAGAAGTTTACTGCTATTTCTATATGTAATTCAGTTTGTCTGCATTTGCCAAATATTGACACCTGGAAGTTTATACGGAAGCTTATGAACCATCCCAGACAATGAAGACAGACCATTTTTTATATATGACCCTTTGTTTGTTGAACGAGGTTGTGAAAGTACTAGTTTAAATGCCCTTTCCGTATCGTGTGCTTTGTAAAGGAGGATATATTATGTTGGTGTCATGGATGTGAAAGCGTAACTTGACATAAATAAAATAAAAGACCTTGCCACTTGAATGAACATGTACCCATGAATAAGGGAATAAGGAGGAGCATGGGCTTCTCATGTAATAGTCTTCTGCTGTGTACCGCCTCCCTCACTGCCATAGTGATCTTCTGAGGGAAGGACTCTCCTGTGTCTGCTAGAGCCAAGTTGTTTGGACATTGCGGCTGTTTCCTGACATCTGTGCTCTCCATCCAAATTGTCTCTCTACATGAGGTGTGTGCTGACAGTGGGAAGGGAGTGGTAAATTGTACTAATGTCTGAAAGCCAGGGCTTAGTATTACCACATAGACAAAAGCCACCCAGGGGAAAACTTAAGTGGCTTCAAGAAAATCAGCGCTCAAAACTATTAGTGAAAATATACAGAAGCGGTGGCTTAAAGGGACTAGTAAAGAAATAATGATGCCGGAATCAATGTTATTGATGTCAAACGTTTATTTAGATCATAGTCTAATTTGACTACAAACACAATATGTCCATTAACAGTTTGTGTACCAAACACTGTAAGTTAGTTGTTATGTAATATTCTTATTTTGTCAGAAGAGAAACTGACACACTTAAGTCAGACTGAAAATTTAGGTAAAACATTTATTGTAGAAAAATATTTTAGGTATACCAGTACCATATACCAATTGTTGTGGTAGCTGCAAAGAAAAAAGAAATGACAGCAAAGCTGGAAAATTCTATCTGAATTTTAGAGAAGACAGAAGAAATGATACATCTAATTTAGGAAGCATCTTGCACAAACCTGTATTGAAAGTACGATTAGCGCTAGCCCAGCAAACAAGACTGGAAAGTTTTTTTCATGGAAAAAGCTGTGTCAGGAAAGAAAATGAAGTAAGGGTCCTCAAAGTGTAGTGAGCTAGATCAAGTTACAATGGTCAAAGGCAATGCAAGAAGACACCAACATCCAAGGCTATAAACCATTGATGATAACATAAATAAACAGCTTGGGAGGCTCTTGGAAGATTGTAATCATGTTAGTCAGAGAAAAACAGCATTGAAAATGGAAGATGCTGGTGCCTAATCCTGAGAAGGCTATGAGGGGAAAAAAAAGGTTGATGATAGGGAAAATAAGATGTTAGAGAGAGAGAGTACCTGAGGGATAGAATAAGGCAAGACATATTGACTGCCTGAAGCCCCTACTTCGATGGACATCCTGCTGACACATGGTAGCATGGAGGCATGTTGTGAGTCCACATGGTCAAATGTCAATACTGTGTGTAAGTGCTGGGGAACACTCTTAAAGATCGTGTACATTAAACAATGCATCTTCAACAATCAACCAGAAGCTGCTCAGCACTTTCCAGGCCTAAGTTGGTGGTGGGTACAGATGTTCCCATTGCCAGGGGTCTAGGGGGGACACAATAGACTAAGAGCTTGAAGATGCTTCTGGTGCTGGGCCATCTGGCACCATCACACCAAGTGCCAGCCAAAGTTTCTAGGCCAGAACACATAAGAGAAGAAAAACAACAGCTCCAAGCTGTGCCCTGAGACTGGGGTGGGTAGAACTCAACCAAGTGCTACCTTTTGCGGAATATTTGATTGCTCTCTGACACTCAGTTAATAGAGTGAACCTTCAGGTGGAGTCAGCTACTAGCTGAAGTTGACTGGAAATAATAGAGAAGCCAGGAATAAGGATAAGGAAGCCAGATAAGAAGAAGGGAGGGATTTAAGATTTGCATGCCTTCTTTGACGTGGGAAGTGCAGAGAGGACGGTTGGGTTATTGCCAAGGGTCAGGTCTTTGTCTAAGGCCTTGAAGCAGCCAAGGGAGCCTGTGTTGATGTCTGTGGATCCTGTTGCTATTGAGGGTTGTGTGAGATCTGTGGTCAGGGCTGCCACCTGGGGTCCTGTTGGTGTAAAGAGACATGCTGCTGCAGGGGCCATGCCAATCTGAGTGGGCTGACGCCATGGTGATATCCTTGCCTAGGCTACTACTGAGGACCATATCTGGGTGCATCCGTGGTCCTACCGCAGTGGTTCTGAGGTGATGTGTCTGGCCCTTAATGCCACTGGGCCACAATCAGTGACTGTTTTAGTGTTTGAGGGATGTGCCACTGCTGGGGCCCTGATTTTGATAGCAAGGAAGTGGGGGTCATTGGAACCATATTGTGTTGAGCCAGGCCCACCCTTCACTGGCTCTGGGATAGCTGGATTTTGCAACAGAAGAGTTGGCCCCACCCCCACACACTCAGGAAAGATGGCCCTACCCTCCACCACAGGCATGCACCTCACCAGGGCAGCACAATAGAGCTGACATTGTTGGGGTAAGATAGTTGAGCCAGCACTGAGGATGTGAAAGCTGACTCCCTCCCCTCCACACACCCTTATATTCCCCCTACAGAAATCGAGAGAGAGGACCACGCTGTACCTGGGTGGATCTGGTGGTCCTGGTGGTGTGAGTGTGGGCCATGCAGATCTGAGAACCTGAGAGCAGGGGAACTGGCCCTGCTCCTTGCTTCATGCTGCCTTGAGTGAGCTAGCTGATGCAGTGCTAGAGAACTAGCCCGCAGAATGACAATGAGGAAAAGCTGGTGGAGCTGACCCGGATCCGGATCCAGGGCTGGGAGTTGGTCCACCTAATCTTTGAACTCTTGGTGAAGGGAATGAACCTACAGATCCAAAACAGCAGGATCTCTGTGACACAGGACAACAAAAGGATGTCCAAGAGGACTCCTAGTGAGAACTCATTATGGGGACAGCAGAAGCTAGAGACCTGGAGCCAGACCAGTGAATAGCAATGAATGCTCACAAGTAAAGATGAATGGACTAAAGGGTAAACTGTGTGACTCAAGGGCCACATCACAACTTCCACAAGATTCTTCTCCCATCCCCTCCTGGCTTTGCTTAGTTTGGTTTTGGTTTTTCTTTTAAATTTATTTTTGTTTTTGTGGGGGAGTTTGCAAGGGCAGGGGCAGATGTGAGGGGGATGGGGAGAAAAATGGGATTGGAACTCATGATGTGAGATCCACAAAGAATCAATGAAACTTAAAAAATGCATCTTCAATGCTGAACACATGTGATAATGCCCAGATAATTACTCTGCTTTGAGGGTGAATAGTTAAAAATCTGTATTTCGTAGAGAGTTAAAATCACATACCACATCTATTGGGTGTTTTTTCGTGCTTCTGCTTCTATGGTAGATTTGCCAGTCCCTTGGGTAAGCACAAGGAAACTTTATTCTGGCTTCTCTGTCTATCATGAAGCCTGCTTATTTCTAGACACTGGTGTCTAATAGGAAGTGGCAGATTTTTTTTTCCAGCTCGGTATTTTCCAGTCATTACAGCGACACTGACCTATTTAAACTTTTTCTGGTTGGTCTCTTTTTCCCTAGTTTAAGATTTTTTTTTTTTTTT
>JAQHUG010000001.1:22087979-22102544 GCA_028555095.1 Dicrostonyx torquatus | reverse complement strand
GATTATGCCACTTGCTCTGGTGGGGCGTGCTGAGCCTCGTAGCTGTGCTCTCAACTACATCCCTCTGACCCCAGTGACATAAAAGCACCTGCATTTAAGTGGGTAGCAGGCCACATTCAGTGCCATCTGTAAACAGAGACTGCATGTTCATTTCCTGGCCACCCAGACCCGAATAATTATATTATTATAAAATAATATTAATTACAACACTGTCCAATGGCTTAGGTATATTTCTGGCTAGCTCTTACATCTTAAATTAATACATTTCTGTTAATCTATATATCACCATGAGGCTGTGGCCTACTGGTAAGTTTCTGGCATTTTTTCCCTTCGGCAGCTACATGGTGTCTGCCTGACTCTGCCTTCTTTCTCCCAGCATTCACTTTAATTTTACCACCATAACTCTGTTATGCCCTGATAGGGCCAAAGTAGATTCTTTATTAACCAATGGTAATAAAACATATTCACTGCATTCAGAGGAGAATCCCATATCATACTAACAAGCTTTAAGAGTTTTCAGAAAACATGAGATTACCTAACAGACAAAAATAGAAACAACAGCTGATTAGATAGTAACCATTATGCAATAACTCTCAAATGGAAAAATTTGCAATAACTAATTTAAAGACAAATGATAAACTTCAAGATAAGAGAGAGAAATTGGCCAATACTCTGTCAGAGAAACTTTAGCAAAGACATGGAAGTGACTAAAAGTGCCCACTTGGGGCTGGAGAGATGGCTCAGTGAGTAAGGTATGAGCACCTGAGATTTCATCACCCACAGAAATGCCAGGCATGGTGGAGCATTTCTGTAATTCCAGCTTGGAGAGTGGACACTGTGGGGAAGGAAACTGGTGAGTCCCAGGAGTTTGGTAGCCAACCAGTCTACTTGAAGCAAGGAGCTCTAAATTTAGGCAATAGACACTCACTCAAAAATATAAGGCATAGAGTGATAGAGAAAGTAGCCTCGGGTCAATCTCTGATTTCTACATGAACATGTGCACTCTTTCCATGTGTATACCAAACATATATATTTCATATACACAAAACTCAAATAATTACAAAATATATTTTATCTAATATTTATAAATATATGATTTGTTTGGCTCCAGTCTACTGTTCATTCCCAACTCTTCAAAATCTCCTCTCTTACCCCACTTTTCCTTCCCAACATTATGTACTTCCTCTGTCTTTTTAAGTTGAAGACATACTGAGTACATTTGGTGTTGCCTGTGTGTGTATGATTTTGGGTCTGTTTACTGGAACATGGGTAGCCTCTAAGTCTTAAATCTCCAATGAGAAGTGCCTTCCCTTTTCCCAGCATCCATCAACTGTCAAATGCTAACCAGATAGGGGTCAGACTTCATGAGCTCTTCCCTATACCACAATGGGATTTTGACTGATATAAAATCGTGCATACAATCCCAGGCACTCTGAGTTCATGTGTAACCGCACTGTGATGATTGGCAAATTCTGAATTGTTTAAGAGAGCCACTGCCTCTGGCTCTAACAATTTTTCCATCCCCTCTTCTGTAGTGATTCCTGAACTCTGGGAGGAGAGTGTGTGATATAAATATTCAACCTGTTTTTATTCTCTGTATTAATCACTATCTACTGCAAAAAGAAGTTTCTCTTTTAAAGGCTGAGAGACACACTAATTTATGTAGGTAAGAACTCCAGGGATAGTTTATTACTATGTCCTTCTGACAGAATAAGAGTATTAGGTATTCCCCTAAGATCTATGACCTATGTATATTTTAGAATAGTCTACAGTTGTAGGTATTACATGACATTTTCAAAAGTATTTAATGTTAGTTATCATTCTCCATACTTTCTCCTCTCTCCTGAGTTTTCCAGTCCAAAGGGTTATGTGTTTTCGTGGTGTTTAGGTTTTTTGAATTGTTTGTATATCTTAGATAATGACCCTTTGTTAGATGTCAGTCAGAAAAATCTTGAGCTGAAAAATTCACTAAAGGTAATTGAAAATACAATAAAAGGCATTGATAACAGGACAGATCAATGAGAAGACAGAATTGCACAGCAGGAAGGGAGGCTATCTGAAAATTTAGTTTCAAGTGACAAAAACAGAATGAAGAAGACTAAATAAAGAATAGGTGAGTAGCAGGACAGTATTGACAAAGAAAATTTACAGAGAAAATGTTTGATCTGCGTTGAAGGATTTGATAATGTCAAAGATGTAGACAGTTTGTTCAAGGAAATAATAGAAGGATACAAATATCATGGGTACAACAAGGTCAAAGGTCATTAGTTGAATTTTTCTCTCAACTTAGGTTACCCCTAGATGTTTCATGATCAAGCTCTCAAAGGTGAACACTAGAAGTAAGATTCTCAAAAGGGAACATACAAAAAAGATGCAAGGATTTCCAGAATTAACATGTTTTAACAGAAACTCTACAGGCAAGGAGACAGTGGCATGAGTGTTCACAGAACTGAAGAAAATGTTCTCAATCAATAATAAGGTACCGAGAGAGATGCCATTTAGAAATAAAGATGAGACAAAGGCATTCCCAGATGACCAAAAGTTGAGAGAATGTTTATTTCCTTCAGACCTGATGTCAAAGGGAAGGAAAGGATTGCTACTGAGAAAGAAGACAGAGAGCAGTAGTCAAAAATCTCATTGGGAAGAGCAGTTGCAGGAAGATTTGTGGGGGTCTGTTCCAATACTGCCAGATACAGTAAAAACAGTGTCTACATAAAGATTCCAGGAACAATTTTCAGAGAGACATTGAATCAAATACCAAGCACTATGTGGGAAATGTGATGCAAATGTACATGCACTTCTGTATTTTTATAACCTCTTCTGTTCTCCCCCTTTATTAATAAACCTCATATTAAGGTGCTTATCATTTCAAAATACTCTGTTTACTCAAAAATATGTTTATTATTTTCATCTAGGTAAGCATCAGAATTCACTAAACAAATATCTATAGTAAATAAAAACAAAACAAATAATAGCAAAGCATTATTGAAGCTAACCGGGCACAAAGCAGGGCAGGACAGGAAGAACAGAACACCAAAACTAGAAGAGATATAAAATGACTCCATCAAACCTCATTGAGAGATAGTTATCTTAAGTTCAAATATTTAAATTTATGAGTTAATGAGGCAGTGTTATGTGGGGGGTGACACAGACTTATAGTTCCAATCTCTTAGACTGAGGCACAACAGTCAGGGTCCAAGGCCATCTTAGGTACTAATGAGTTTAATACCTGCACATATAACAAGAGATCTTGTCTCAAAAAGTACAAACAAAAAGGCAGAGTGACTTATTTTATATTTATTATCTAATATGATATTTTTATTGATTATTTGGGAGTTTTACCTAATGCACCACAATCAGATTCAATTCCTAGTCCTCTTAGGTCCACACCCCCCCACGCCGTGATCTCCCCCAAGAAAGAGAAGAAAAGCAGAAAAACCCAAGTCCAATCTGTGTTGCCCATATACTCACTGGAGAATGGTCAAATTCCCAGCGGCCAGCTCCTTAAAGAAAACTGAGTCCTTCCCTACCCCCACCCCTGCCAGAAGCCATCAGCTGTGCAGAGCTACATTTCAGCATCCCTATCACAATTTCTAAGAGTTCTCTTCAATGAGTTCCTGTCTAGACTGTTTCTATTTCAGATAGGTTGGGGGTTCGGGTGGGAAAGGGTTGTCATAGAAGCCTTCTATGTCTTTTCCTCTCAACTGTGAGACTGTGAGACTTAACTGCTAACCAGGCAAGGCCTATCTATGTATTGTGAGGAAAGACTTCATGTTTAAGGGCATACATGAACTGCTGGTCAAAGTGTGGACTATGATATTCATGGAAGTGGAACCCAGGGTAAAGCATGCCTATGTCACATACTAGACTTTATAATAACAAAAACTATAAAGGGAGACCATTGGGGCCATTAGATCATGATTAAAAGATCAGTACACAGAAGGAAATAAAAATTATAAAACTATACAATATGTTCATGTACATATCACATAAAATACAGTATATACAGGTCTCAAAACATCATATGGTCTTCCTTCCATTTTGTTTTAATTCAGGCTTTAATATATTACTTAAAAGACATTAATAATGGTAAAAAATAATTTTCATAATTTTTAATTTTTCTTTTACATATATGAAATATGTCTATTATATTGTTTTATATATTTAAATATGTTTATTATTATATGATTATCTCAAATAAAACAATCGTTTGTAATAAATTGTATGCTATTTAATGATAAAAATCATTACAATAATAATTTATAAGTGGTTTTATATGCTGATGACATTCTATAGCACTGGGTTACCACTATATATTCCACATTCAAAATAAGATAAGTATATATGAAGCAGTAATTAAAATATTTCCTCCTGATTTCAAATAAATTTTACATGTCAGCCAATTTACTCTTAAAGTTCCCTTTTCTACAAGATTACTTGTGTTATTGCAGCCTTTGCCTACGTTCAGGTATAGCTTCATAATTAAAAACTGAGAGACAAAACCTCCAATGTGAAAGTAAATAATAAAGCAAGTTAATTTAAAAAATGTTTAAGTATTGCTATAAATGTTAGGCATTTAATTGCATTGTATAATGTGTGCAATAAAAAATACGGAGTGTTATATAATAAATCTCTCATGGATTTATGGTAGTCCAATTAGAGTGAACTGACCAGAGTTTTGGAAAGCAATATGGCACTCTTACATTTTTCTTGGCCTGGAGAATTGTTTCTTACTATTAATATCTCCCAGTCCTGGGCAGCTAATTTCTACTGGGTTTGTTCAGCTGGTCATGCTCTTCTATTCCTTTCAACTCATCTAATTCAGTCAAAATATTGATTATGGAAGCCTAGAATAGTTTAGTGTAATGTCTAAAGGATGAGTGTCCAGTACACACAGAAGGTCTCTGAGCCTTATCAGAGCATCTTCATTCTCAGTCTCCCGTTCAAAGTGCATCTTTAAACAATGTACAGAAGACAGGGTCAGTACGATGGTTCATGGGATATAGGGTAGACTGGAAGACGGAAATTAAAGATGGTTAAGGTGGAAACATGGTCAGTGAAGTCAGTAAGGGTCTCATGCTCTGTGTGTCTGTTTTTTTTTGCCCTGATTTTATAGGGAAGACTAATGACAAAGGACAGCAAGGACTTGCCTAAGTCACAGAAGAGTGTTAGCTGAATTGAATCTGAGGAAAAGATCTTGTTCTCTATCATCGTTTCAGTTGGGTGGCCCTAATGAATGGCATGTCTCTTCCTTTTACTGGCAGAAAGACCAGTATCAATAGATACCCAACTCAACTCTAATCATTCAGAAATCAGGTTCAACAAATGCCTCTCTAGCATTGCAATCAGAGGTCAGTTCTTAAATCGTTAGTATTATAGCATGGGACATACATATTAAATAAATGTAATACAGTACAGTGGTCAGAGGACATCAAATGCATATTACAACATAGAGATCTGTAACACATTGTGTTAAAAACGGAAGGTGTATATTCTATATAAATGTACCCTAGATTACCTAACCATATAAGATAATAAATAGCAGTAAACAAATTTTCCCAAAAGAACTTGAGAAAATGCACATAATTAAATAGATCAGTGTGGATGATATGAGGTAACAGAACTAATATTTGAGGAGAAGAATGAAGGGGAAAGCATGTAATATAAACAATGATGCATAGATTAGTAACTACACCGCTCAGATTGAGAGATAAACTTCAAACCACCACATCACCTCTTCTAAACAAATACATAAATGGAAGAAGTAAAGAATAAGGTTAAAACTGATTAGAGAAAGTCCAAAGTCTCTGCTCTGTTCCCCACTGGGCATTAACTGATCAGTGAACTTACTCAGATGCAACTTTTTTTTATTTGTAGATTTTCAAATTTCTGTCCTGAGGTTGTCCAGGAAGAATCAGAAAGTGCTTTGCACCCCAGTGACTTTAGAATTGTGTTGTGAGAGTTCCCCTTTAGGACCTGTCAGAGGGAGAGGAGACACTGACCTGGTTTTCCTGTGATACAGATGAGATCTTTCTGCTCACACAGCTCAAAAGTAACTCACAGCTTCTGCACTCTTTTTGATTTGCTGTTTGGCAAAGGTAAAATACAATAGTGCTGAGAAGAGAGGAAACACAGACACCGAGTCTGCAGCCACCTCTGTAAGCTCCACTCAGTACCATTGTCAGTTGTTTAACATTGTTTCCTTAGCATCTGTTAAAGGAGACTCATTATCCATATGACCTGTGCAGAAGAAAGAATTCTGGTTCAACTGTAATTACAAACACGGAAAACCAGAAGCAATGCCCCATGGAGCTCAGGAAAACAGCTGTGCTACCAACCAGCACATCTGATGTTACCTTCAAAGTTCTCTTGCCGCTGAGTGGCATACAAAAAAGGCATTGGAATATAGTAACTATTGTAATGAATTTTCCTTTTGGAAATGTGTGCCTTACTTAGCTCACACTGGGACTGAGAAAACATAGTGGATCAAATTTTTGAGCACACTGTGTGAAGAAACAACTGACAAATTGATATTAACAGAGTATGTAAATTGCATTTTAAAAATGGACAACTCCACAAAATATCAGAACAGTTATGCTAAATAGTCGTAAATTTACATTATGTTTAATGAAACTGTGAGATAACACATTTATCACAGTTAACGTGACTTTATGCTACCAGGGCTACAAATACTGGCTCCATGGTGCATTTACATGTATTTTTGAGAGTTTGTTTACTTATATCACTTTAGTCTTACAGTTTATTGAAAAGGATATGTTTGCCGTGAAGTCATTTAGAGTTTAGAAAATGAAGGTTCTGAGTTCACAGGGCTCAGAGTATTTGCAGACTGCTGAGCTGCTTGGGTCTTTCTTTCAGTTTCTTATGTTGTAAAATCATGGGCTTCATATTTGCAGACTGCTGAGCTGCTTGGGTCTTTCTTTCAGTTTCTTATGTTGTAAAATCATGGGCTTCATAGGAAATTTTCAGCTCTCTCCTAGTATAAATCTCTGTGACTTATACTTGCCTGAAAATAAATTGACCAGATCTGTGTGTACAGACCAGGCCTTTGGAATGCTAGAATAATATGAGGTGGTAAATGCCTAACTCGTGACAACAGGACTTTCCTAACAACACTATACAAGTAAACGTCTAACTCGTGATAACAAGACTTTCCTAACAACTGTGTACAGGTGTACACATCCAAAGAACAGGCACCAGTTGTAGGTTTTCTAGAATTCAGAGGGCACCAACTGTAGATGAGTCGATGGGACAGATATTACACATAGAAGTAGAATGAGAGTCCCTTGTCTACTCAATGTGGTGGCTATTTGAGCTATTCACTGCATCATATGGAGGAATCTGGAAGTTGCATGGTGTGTTTAATATTACTAAGACATATTGATATACTTCAGTCCATGTAAAGCCTAATGTGTTTCTCAAATGTGCAGTCTACCCATTGACACTGTATTTATGAAGTGCAGAAAGTTCCCCCAATGCCAAGTAGTCAGCCTTCATGTAATAGGAACCTCTGTTTCCACTTGGCTCTGGAAAGTCCTCTGGCTGGACCAGCAAGAATGGTAATTCTGCTTCTGCTAAAGCTCTCATCAGGCTACCTCATTCTTTACCTTCTGGATGGATGCTACCACATCAGATATCATTCAGCAGACAGGCACAGGAGGCAGGAATTAGATGGTTGAAATAGTCTGTAGTGATGTCATCCTTTAGTACCCCTTTCCCTCCACAGAACCCTGGATTTCCTGGTTCACCCACTCACCACTGTTCAAGAATGCAAGGCCAGGTGCTAGAACTTGACCAGTGCTCTGTGACTGTCTCTCTTGACTCTCTGTTGGAATGTTGATTATTGCTCGTATATTTTTTGAAATGGAGCCAGCCCATCAACCCCGTTTTGAGACTCAATTTACATGCTCTTTGCAAATGCCCTCAGCCATCTTTGAACTACGTGTCTCTCAGAAGTGAAATGGAGCAGGATGCTTGGAAAGAAATAGCGAAACGAAGGAAATAAATGGCTTCAACAAAGTATGCTGCAGTAGAGAGATAAGGAAATACGTGGGAACATATTCTGCCAGTCAAGTCGTCTACATACAGCCTTTAAACTGAGTTCTATAGGGAAAGAGAAAAGCAGAATGAACAGGCAGAGAAGAACTGCCAAATATGTGTGTTGTGGTGTCCAGGAAATGGAAAGCCCTTGTTAGGGTAAGATAGAAATATTACTGTGAAGCTGGGAGCAGAGATACTGTTGAATGAGAACCATGGAAAGCTGGAAGCCTAACCACTGTGGCCCGGGCAGCTCCCTTTATGTGGACATGGGGAAGCTTGCTGGCCTGGGTCCTGGAGTTCTCATCTTGGTGGGCAACCTCCCAAAGACTGGAGATGGAAAAAGACTGAAACTCCTCCTATGCTGCACGTGTAGACCTTGTGTTCGTTACTGCTGCACTTGCAGAGAACAGAGGGTCGAGGGTGGAGTGATGAGCTGAGAGGACAAGCAGGGATCACCATAGGTCAGAACAACTGATCCAGACCAGTTATTTAGTGGCAAATTCATTTTCAGCATCAAAACGTGACAAGAGTTCTCAGGAAGTAGTGAGAAAAGGTTGAGGGAATACTTAGTTCTAATGAGGAAAAATGACTTTCACATTATGGGAGAGTAAAATTTGGTTGTAAATTGAATGAATGGGAATGAATGGGTGAGCCCATTCCCAAGTCTGTCTTACAGTATACTAAAAACAATGATAATAGTCAGTAGTTATCATTGATATTCTACTTTTTTTAAAATTTAATTTAATTTAATTGTAACTGAATTCTGACACAGATCTACAGGTTTGGTAATTGTTCACCTATTTAAACACAATAAATTCTAAACTTTGTGATGGAGCCAGCATTCAAATCCACATGTATGCCTGCATGCTTACGTCATAACCACTATGTAATAGAGAATGCTCTTATGCATTTACTTATGACTGAGATGTTTGAACCCATTTTTGTGGCCCCAAAGTGAGATGTTTCCATAGGCTCATGTACTTAAACACTTGGCCTCCAGCTCCTCCTGGTCATTCAGAGAGTTGTGAATCCTTTAGGAGGTGGGGCTGGCCAGATGACATGGTTTACTAGTTATGGGCCTTGATATTTTAGAGTCTGACTCTGCTCCCTATCTGCTCTCTACTTTGTAACTTTGGCAGTAATGTGACTAGTTGTTTCACATTCTGTCTTCCCTGTTGTGAAGGAAGTTCTGATGTCTTCCCTGTTATCCCAATGAATCAAAATAATCTCTGTGTTCCTTGAGTTGATTTTTATTAATATTTGGTCACAGCAACAAGAAAGCAACTAATACATTTACACACACACACATTAAGAAGTGCTAGTGGGAAAACATGCATTGCAATCCCCTTTTCTAGGAGAATGACAGAGTTTGAAAGCTTAGAAGTAATCTGAATAATAATTTTCACTGAAAGATTTTTCTGTTTATAGAACAGGATACTGATAGCTGCAGATCATCTGTTCCAATTTTATGCAAAGAACAAAACTCAAAGCTGTAAAATCTTGTTTGAGTGGCATATATGAGAATTACCCTCATACTTGGCCATGCTTTAGAATTTCTCAGCGGACTTTAAAAATGTCCAGATACCTGGGCCTTACTCCAGAGACAGTTTTCAACTAGTGCTGGCTGTGCCTAAACATTTGATGTTTCATAAGATATCCAGAGGTACTTAATGTTGGCATCTGCTGCAATAATCAACAAATAGTGCTTGACAAGAAGGCAGTATCATTTTGAAGCCCAGACATGTATAAAGGAGTCAGGCTGATGTGCACATAAATATATCAGCAGTGACTCATAGCAATCAGCATTAGTGATCCCTTGCAAGCTTATATACATTTTAATACTAATGAAAGATCATATGGGAGATTTTTGTTCAAATCATAAGACATTGTGTGGAAACTTGGTAGCATTTTTATGCAGTTTATTGTCTTCATTGATAATCTCTATGAATATTAAGTGATATATGTTGCCTAGCCATCTATCATTAGGTAATATGTAACAATTTCTATTGTTTTCTTGAGCAAAAGAGCATCCAAATTGTCTTTCATAATCTTACATTTGAAGGAAAAGTACAAAATAAGAAGACATGAAAAGATAAAGAATAACTAAATAGAATTGTTCTTCATCTCTTCAGTGAAAAATCAAAAAGACCCTTCTAAGCCTTCTTTGCCCTCAGTGCCCTAGTCTTCCCACACCTTGTCTACTTCCCTCAGTCTTGGCAACTGAAACATCCACTGGAAAACTTACTGTCTTTGACCTCACATTTAATTTGATACATGATAGTCACATTGGACATAACTTTAGAAATCTCAAACTGTGAATCTTTCTGTCTTTCTATGAGCTATCAAGGTAACTCGTGACAGGCCCAAACTCTGTTTTCCTAAAATTAGCCAGTTTCCCCTTTGATCACGTATAATTATTATTATGTGACGAATTTAGGTTCATGTTTGCCAAGAGTTATTGTTGCTGATCAATGATATGTGAGCAATTTCTTCACCTACTGATATCACTCACCAATGCAATAATGCTCTCTACGAGTAACTGCAGATACTTTGGCTGCATCTTTTTTGTTTCTTTTGCTGTTGTTATGATTTAAAAAAGCAATTTACAGGAATTGCTGAATGTTATTTCATCTCACAGTCCAAGAGCCTGGTTTGTCATGGCAGCAAAGGCAAGGCAGCAGAGCCATGAAACATTTGGTCACATTCTCTCCAGGATTCGGAACCAGGGTGAGGAAGAGTGATGAATGAGTGCATGTGCTCAGTTAGCTTTTTCCTGTTTATACAGTTCAAGACCCCAACCCAGGAGGTGATGTCACATGCTTTTAGTAAGGGTCATTCCTTCTGAGTTAACTTAAGATGAACAGTTCATCAACATGCCCAGAGTTGAAACAATCCTCTCACAGGTGTGTCTGAAGGCTCTCTCATAGCTGATTCTAGATCCTGTCAAGCTGACAATGAACTTCAACTATCATAACACCATCTTCAGTGGTCCAGAAACATTTATAAATGACTGAGTTTTCACATTGTGTATTAGTCAAGTAAGACTCATAACTGGCTTGTTGTATATTTTCTTTCTTAAGAGGTGATAAATGAGCTGGGCTGTGGTGGCTCACGCCTTTAATCCCAGCACTGGGGAGGCAGAGGAGGCAGATCTCTGTGAGTTTGAGGCCAGCCTGGTCTACAAGAACTAGTTTCAGGATAGGCTACAAAGCTACAGAAAAACTTGTCTCGAAAAAAACCAAAAAAAAAAGAAAGAAAAAAAGAAAAAAAAAATAAAGAGGTGATAATTGAATGGCCATATAATATATTAGTGCTGACAATAGACAAACTAGTTTTTGATTATGAGGGATATTTATTTTCTTTTAAAAATAATACTTCTTAATGACATCAAAGATTTTTAGCATTTTGCTATTATTTACAGGACAAATTCTATCCATAGTATTGTATGTGTGTATGGGCATATGTATTATTTTGTTATTTTAATCTTCCTAAAAAGTCATGAAATTAATGTTATTATATCTTTAGGTCATAGACAGGGAAAACAAGAGCATGACTAGAAATTGATGAAGATAAGTTTAAGTTCCTATAGTCTGACTCCAGGAAGTGGGCTCTTTATCATTAATCTTATTAATTTGCACACATAGTGACACCCTAACTAATTCTATGCTTCACATGTTTTTATTTTTTCACATTTATTTTTGTCCAGCAAAGTTCTACCCCTGACATTATTGGGTCCATTAATTCATAGCTTGTTTACCGCTGCTGGGTGGAGGTTTCAGCATCTTGAAACTTAGAAGTAAGGTTTCTTCTTCTTCTTTTTTAGTTCTGAAACAGTCTATGTAAAACCACATTCCTCTGATGCAATCTGTTTCTTTTGGAGCTCTGTTCCCTGCTGAATTCTTCTCTTCTCAGCAGAAGTTTCCAAATAGAAAAGTGTCTCTAGAGCTATTTCTACCCCACAATTCCTCATTTCTTAGTATAGCAACTCAAAATTTGACATCTTTTATGATTGCCTTTTTAGAAATAAAAATCGCGTTATTTTATTCTTTCAACTTGCTTTGCAAAAAAAGTGATTAAAATGAAACTATTGTGAATATATTTATGGAAAGTTTTTAAACATTTGGACTAGTTTTATATACTATTAAGATTATCTTTCCCTAAAAGGAAACTTCTTTGGTTACAGTTGATTGCTACCTGGATATGATGACCCATGTGTGCGTTTGAGGAAAATGATGTCACTCTCCATAACTACAGAATTTTGATGTCT
This sequence comes from Dicrostonyx torquatus, assembly GCA_028555095.1. Lineage (NCBI taxonomy): Eukaryota > Metazoa > Chordata > Mammalia > Rodentia > Cricetidae > Dicrostonyx > Dicrostonyx torquatus. Next base: position 22,090,219 of record JAQHUG010000001.1, on the reverse strand, counting down.
TACTTCAGCTGGAGATGGGAATTGCAGATTGCTTTTCAGGTACTGCTGCAGGTCCACTGGGGTTCATTACAGAGTTTAATAACTAGTCAACAACTCCAGTTACATATGGAATGAGCCCCACTTTCTCTTCCTTTTCTGCCTACTGTATGACACTGCTTCAAGCATGATACCAACCCGAATGGGGGTGAAACTCACATTGCACTGGGTTGGGTATAAGATGCACTTGTCCAGGATGCATGCAAATCCTCTCTCCCAGAAGGCTGGCTCTGTGTAGACTTCTTTACAGTTAGGGAATACCTTTATCAAACTGTGTTTTCCTATTTACCTTAGTCTGGAGACAGCAGTATTTTATTGAGCTTATTAGAAACAGGAACCTTGCCATCCATACCCTCACCAGTTGTATTTCCTAGCTATTATAAAGAGAGCAACAATAATCCATGAACAAGGATCTCTGTGGCAAGAGTATCTTGTCTGTATACTCAGAAGTAGTATAGCTGGATTCTGTGAGAGTTCTGTCTATAGCTTTTTGAGGAACATCTGCACTAATTTTCATAGGGCTGAACCAGTTTACACTTCAGTCAGCAGTGAATAAGTATTCTCTCTTTCCCCCATACCTGTCAATATTTATTGTCATTTAATTATTTGATATTTGGTCATTCTGACTGGGGTAAAACGCAATCTCAACATATTTTAATTTGCATTTCTACTGATGTCAGGCATTTAAATATATTTTCTTAGGTGTTGGCACTGTGTTGTAAATACACTAACCAGTGCTATGCCATTCATGGCCAGTTGTTCTCTGAATTTTGATCAGCTGTGGCTTTCTGTAACAGACTTTGTATGTTACAAAAAGGAACTTGCATTTCTTCCTTCCTTTCATTATTTTTTTTTATTTCTTTCTTTTTAGCATAATTATATGGGTTTATCAAGGAAACACAACGGAATTGCTTTGAAGTCTTACACGATTTTTAAAATGAGGTTTTCTCTAAAACCATTTTGAGTTTTGCATCCATTTTAAAATAAGATTTATCTGAAAACACATAGTCTATCTAGGTTGGCATCTAACTCCGTTCAAACTCATGACCCTCTTGCCTGGGCTTCACAGGTGCTGAGATTAGAGGTGCGTACAACCATGCCTGGTGCATATGTCCTGTTTCTTAACAGTTTATAGTAGCTATAGTAAGACACAAAGATAGATTTCAAAAAGTTTAGACTATTTTTGAGTCTTTGACGCACCAACAGATTTGACTTAATATTATTTCATTGTTCAAGCTTTATATTTATTCTTTTTCTACTATTTAAAATAGATTTTTCATATATTTTGATTATGGTTTCTCCTCTTCCATCTTCTCCCAGTTCTTCAGCAGCTCCCCTTCCACCTGATCCACATCTTTTCTGTCTCCCATTAATAAACAAATAGGCATCAAAGATATAATAAAATAAAATAAATCAAGCAAATTGAAACAGGACAAACACAACAGTAGGAAAATAGCCAAAGAGAAAGCACAAAAAACTCATATAGATGAAAAGACACACATGTTCACATACAGTGTAATCCCATAAAAGCACAAAACTGGAAGTCATATTATGTACACAAAGGACTTGTTAGGTTAAAGAAAATGTCCTGATACAGCATTATGAGACAAAGAAACTCCAAAGATGCCATTGAGTTTATTTTGTGTTGGCCATCTACTGCTAGGTATGAGGCTTACCCTTAAGATTGTAGAGATTTTAAGACCCCATCTGGTGAAAACCTATGCAAGTTTGTGGGTGCTTGCATTCTTTGTGAATTCACATGTGCTTCAGTCCTGTTGTGCCTTGGTGTCTTCCATCCCCCTGCCTCATACACTCTTTATGTCTCCTCCTGTGTCCTGAAGGGAGGGATTTGATATTGACATCCTATTTAGGGATGAGTATTTCTGCACATTGTCTGGGTATGGATCTTTATATTGTTCCCATATGCTGTAGGAGGAAGCTTCTCTGATGTTAACTGAGCAACACACTCATCTATGAGTATAGCAGAATGTCATTAGGAGTCATTGTATTGCTACATTATTTTAAGAGATAATAATATTTGGTTTTCTTCTAGGTCCATGAACTATCTAGTCTTAGGTTCTGGCCTACCTGAGCAGTGTCAGGCATGGGTTCCATCTTATGGAGTAGACTTTAAGTCAAAACATAACTTTCTTGGTTACTCCTACAATTATGCCAGTGTATTATGCAAGGTGGTTACCAATGTA
>JAQHUG010000001.1:22056181-22074982 GCA_028555095.1 Dicrostonyx torquatus | reverse complement strand
GAGGGCGGTGGGGTGGGGGGGAGCGGGAGGGCCGGGAACAAGGGGAGTAAATGTAAATTTTTCTTTTAACAATAAAAAAAGGAAAAAAAATCCTTATGCAGAAAATATAGTAATGAGGGAATGGCTATAAAAATAAAAATGGTTTTTTTAATATGTGAAAATATTACTAAAATATAGGAAGAAGAAAAGAGTAAGTGCAAGGCAAACATCAATAATAAAGCAATCAGAAAAGGGAAAAGAGTGTTGGAATATCTTCTAGGTCCTTGAAAACTGGACATTGTCAGTTGTGCACAGGGGAAGAGGGAGGTGACCTTGTGAATTCCTGTTCCCTTATCCCTTGCAGCTTTCTCTGCACACAGAGGGACCCTTTCTGACTTCACTTAACCTTGCTGTTCATTGCCAGATGGATTCTTTCTTCCTCCCATGTGACTCTCCAGTTGGTAATATCCAGCTAGAGAGTGACTCCCAAGTGCATTGAAGACATTTGTGCTGACGCGGGGGAGAACAGTTCTGAGAGCTGAATAGGCAAAGGGCCTGTCTTTGTATGTTCAATGTCCTCTAAACATTAATCACTCAGCTAGAGAGAGGTGACTGCACGTGCAGAGCAGTCCACAGCTTCAAGTTCTGGGACTGTAGCAGTGAATCTCATGGCAGATCAATGGCTTCTGAGCTTTATACATCAGTGACCTTAGGCTTCATATTCTGAGTGATTGGTCTTCCCACAGGGACTGTGGGTATAACTAACTCTTCTATACACTTTAGTGCCTGGGTTGACCCTCCGGCTAATCACACGTTCTAGCCTGGTCAGCTCTCCCGTTATCTACAACTAACCTCACTGGGCTGGCTCCCGCACTGGGACTGCAGAAGGCTGGATTTGGGATTCCTAGTTTAAAACCAAGGGTAGCTCAGGTTTTGAACAATAAGTTTTTCTCTCAGTATGGTGCCTAGCCATAGCCCTATGATCTGTCGGAACTGCTCTCCTCTTCTCACTCAGCCCTCTGGAGAAGTCAGTATCTGAGAATCACCTGCAACTAAACATGAGACACTGAGACAGCCCTGGGCTTGCCCCTGTGTGGAAGACTGCCTGTCTCTTTTCTTCAGGGCTGCCCCCGCTGACCTTTAGTCAGAGGTGTCTGTTTCCCTCACCCAGTCAGGGAACTGTGAGGCTGAAGCTGCTTGCTTTGACTTTCTTTTCACAGCTTTGCCCTGCTGTTTCTCTGAGTTTCTAGCCACCTGTCACTGTTCTCATGGATATTTTTCGTGGTTTCTCTTCTTTCTACAATAAAGGTTATTATTATTTTAATTACATTGACACCTCCACTTAAGCAGGTGTAATGTTGGCAGTGCCTAGTGTTCCATCTTACTCAGGAGTTCTAATATTACTTCTTAAAGAGAGCAATTATTCACCATTGTAAACTTTGATGTTCCATGGAAAAATAATCACTATATCTGTGTGGGTTTATTTCTGTGTCATTTATTGTACTCCATTGTTCTATGTTTGTTTGGTAGCATGCTGCTTTATCTCCCTATGGCTTTGTAGAAAAACCTGAAATCAGGCATTATGATACTTTCAACATTTACTTTTCCTTAGAGAACTACTTTGAGATCTTTGGAGTTTCTTATGAATTCATAGAGTTTTTGCTAGGTCTTTGAAGAATGTCATTAAAATTTGATGTGAAGTTCTAGATTTCTTTCAGTAATATGGCATATGGTCATTTTCACAGTTTTAATTCTTTTGATCCGTAAATGCGAGATGTCTTTCTACTTCCAGTGTGTTATTCAATTTCTTCAGTGTTTGATAATTTTCATTATAGATGTTTTTTCCATCTTACCTTTATTCCTAGGTTCTCTCAAAATCATGTGCTACATAAAAAGATACTGGTATAACTGGAACACTGAGGAAGAGAGTGGTTGGGATTGTGAGGCTGGCTATGGCTCTATGGCCATTTTAGTAGAGGTATGATGACAAAGGGAAGAATATTAGAAAATACTTCAACCTCAGCAAATCAATGTCAAGCCTTGTCGAGAATCAGATAGTTAGCTCCTTAACTGGCTGGACTCAATGATTATATTATATACTTGGGTAGAAGAGATAAAAGTGGGTGCTGCGTGTGGTAAATGTTGAGAGGAAGCCAAATTGTGCCAAGAAGTTTCTGGAAACCTTTAAATCCTGAGGAGCGGTTCACTGATGTCAGTCATGATAAAACAGTACAAGTGAAGAAGAGCAAGGCTGTCCCAGGGGTGTTTAGTTATCCCTCCTAGAAAAAAAGCCATACTAGTGCTGAAGATGGTTTGCCCAGCAAAGAACTCCCCTCCCTGCTACTCCCTAGAAACAGCCAGATCATGTGGATGTAGAGGCAGTAACTACAGCAGCAGTGACAGTGCCAATCCAGAGCCACCCTGATCATGGGAGCTAGCAGTCAGCAAAGGAGAGTTGGCCAAATCCACCTTTGTCCCTGAGTAGACCTGAACTGATGAAGTCAGACCCACTGAGTTCATAAGGCATGTGGAAATGCAGGGCTCTCCGTGGAAGAGCTCCAACAGAAGGAAATGTAATGGCTCAGAGAGAGTTTTTGAAAATCATGGAGAGTAAATTAAATTAGCACCTCTAATCCACACTTTATAGACAACCTATGATCTATGAAGAAGGCAAATGATACAAATGGATGGAAACTTCCCATGCTGTGTTAACCTTTGCTTATGTCTGACTTTAGGATTTTCTTGGTTGCACATTTCTACAGTCAATTCACACTTGTTCAAAACAGATGACAATGAAGTTTCAGAGTGCTTCACCCAAGTTACCTTTGCTACCCCACTATTATGGGATATGGTTCCGGATGTTCTCTGGTTTTGCCCATCCTCTGGAAAAGGTTTTGTTACATAACTGATATAATGTAAGCTCCTGTGTGTTTATACAGATTTAAAAAGCCATTGAAGAGACATGTGGGTGTAGTGATACCTCCACCTACCTTACAAACCTACTGTGGCTACATTCATTTAAAGGAAAATAATCCAAATGGTTCACTACACAAATGAAAAGACTTCCAGAGGCCATAATGTTATTGAATGAAAACACAATGCCAACAGTGGGCTCTCTCCCCGTGAATATTGGTCAGGAAAGTCCCTGAAACCCCACAAACCATAAAGCCTATTGCCACTGATGTTAGTATTCCGGAACCACATTGTCAGACATGCTACCGTGGCTTCACATCTATACTCAATCCCTCCAGAGTGCAGGGATTATTGTGTAGCAGCTTTCTCCCAGATAGAAATACTCCATCCTGCAGAGAAATTCCTTCAACCAGAAGTCAACAACTCAAAATAGCTTCAGGAAGTCCCTGAAGCTGATCAGATTCACTGGGACCCTCCCTGCCAAGAGTAAACAAGAAGAGCCAAACTGCAAAGAAGACTCAGAGGAGAGACTACTTGCCTGGAAGAGGTTTAGACTAAATGAGACACTTAGAACAGATATTCTCCAACCTGTTGAGCCTCCTGCAGGCTGTGCAGTGTGCTCCAGGGTTCCAGTTTGTAACTTGACACCTATGTTGTGGAGTACTTTGGTGGTAGTCTTTCAGTCATTTCTGCTTCCACATGTAAACTCTCACTCATATTTCTGTAAGTATCCTCAGTAAAACTCATTGGCTCACCGGTGAAGTTGGGCTTTGGTGTGTCATGGGCTCTCTATGTGAGGTGAATAGATGTGTGTATTTTGTCTCCCAAGGAAAAGTCTTGTCACATAGCAGTAGGCACCGGCAATTTTGAAAGGATCAGATGATGCAAAATAAATCTTTGATTCTTCTGTTGGAAAGGTTATATAATGTTTTCAGTTAAACATTAGTGTATGAATTGATGATGGCTTTGTCTTTGTGTGATAATAGAGCACATGCATATGTGTGTGCATGCATGTGTAAGAGGCTGATGTCGGGAGGATTTCCAAGTCAATTTAATTAGGATTCAAGATTATTAGAATGGCAAATCAAGAAAGAGATGCAAAATCTGGATTTTGTTTTAGTTTTATCTTGAAAGAGGTAAATTTGGGAAAACTTATATATTTGGGTGAATGATGTTACTACTTTATTAAAGAGTTATTTAATTATGAATATCATCAAAACATAGAAAATATTTTTTATAAATTTCAGTAGGCAATGGAGTCACTTTTTATTTGACAAACATGCAGGAGAAATTTTATATTGAAAAATAAATCAAGCAGTTCAAATTAAGTTGAAAGGAAAATAGCACAAATATATATATAATATATCTATGTAATAGAAAGGCATTTTAAGAGTCAAATTTCACAAAATAAAATTATCTGAGTGCTATAGAGATGGCTTAGTGGTTAAGACAACTGTTTGCTGTTGCAGACAACCTGGATTCAGTTTCCTGCACCCACATGATCTTACAATCATCTGTAACTACAGTTTTAGGAGATATACCAAGTCCCTTGCTAGTCCTTTATGGGAATTATACATGTGTCATACACTTACATATATAGATACATACAATCATACCAACTAAAAAACCCTAAAAATGAAGAATAAGCATTATATTAAATGTTACTTTCTAGAACCCTTTTTAAAATTTTATCCCTTTAAAAAACTTAAATCATTTCATGTGTATCTTAGATACATACTCAACAAACTTGAATACTACTTAAATTTTGAATTTTTACATGGTATGCTCTATTGAGATTTAGACATGATCCTCAAGATCTCTTTCTCCATGCAAGTCTGTTTGCCAATCTAGTAACAGGAAATCACTATGAAAGCTAACTTCTTTGGAGCCTCTTACTTTCGAATTGGTGGTGCTGATGTGGACTGTGTCCTGCTTTATGAGTATCTTTATCTGTTTTAAAGAACCAGGTAAGGTACTGGAGAGATGGCTCAGTGGTTAAGAGCACGGACTGGCCTTCCAGGGGACTTGGGTTCAATTCCCAGCACCCTCATGGCAGCTGACATGTATCTTTAACTCCAGTTTTAGGAGAACCCAGCACCTATGGCCAAATATCAATGCACATAAAAATAAAATAAAATATTTGAAAAACAAAGAACCAGCTAAATAGAAATGCTTCATACTTTCCTAAATAATTTATTATGAGCTTGATGTTACCTTTTCTTTATAAACATATTGTAATTAAAACTATTGCATATGATTAGCAAGAACATTTTCTTCACATAAAAGCAGATGGTGAGAACAAACATCACCATCAGTTTCCCACTCTGTGTCTGTCGAGAATCTTCCCTCATGTAGCTATTACTATTAATTCTTCTGCAGTTCTCTCTCTTAAAAGAATTAGCAGCATGTGTACTAAGTGTAAATATATTAAAGAAAAAGTGCAAAGTATATTTGTTTTTATGAGGTCATAATCTGCATATGACTGCAATTCTCACATTAGAGTAATAGTTTCATAACTACTGCATATAGTTTTATTAGTTGTATAGTATCCTTTGATCACATTTAAGTTAATTTACCTTGTGGATCTAAAAATGGACATTTAGATGTTTCTGGGGTTATTTTAGGCAACATGTGTACCTTGGATTAAAGGAAACCACCTGGCACACTGGAGAATGAATGGGTATATTTATTTATTTATTTATTTTTCTTTTTTTTTTATTGTTAAAAGAAAATTTTACATTTACTCCCCTTGTTCCCGGCCCTCCCGCTCCCCCACTACCCCACCACCCTCCCCCTGCTTTCTTAAGATGGGGCAGGATACACTGCCCTATGGGAAGCCCAAGGCCCTCCCCCCTCCATCTCAGTCTAAGAAGATGTGCATCCATATAGAATAAGTTCCCAAAAAGCCAATACATGCAGAAGAGCTAGATCCCGGTGCCATTATCATTGGCTTCTCAGTCAGTCCCCACTGGCAGTCATATTCATAGGGTCCAGTTAGGTCATATGCTCATTCAGTCTTGGTCCAGCTGGATTCGATGAGCTCCCAATAGATCGAGCACACTGTCTCTCTTGGTGGGCCAGCCCCTCACGGTCCTGACATCCTTGCTCATCTTCTCCCTCCTTCTGCTCTTCCACTGGACCTTGGTAGCTCAGTCCCTTGTTCTGATGTGAATGTGGGTCTCTGGCTCTATCACCATTCATCATGCGAAATTTCTATGGTGACGATTAAGATATTCAACAAAGTAACTATGGGGCAAGTTCAGTTCAGGCACCCACTCCTCTGCTGCCCAAGTACCTAGCTGGGAGATCCCTGTGAATACCTGGGATCCCCTCTAGAGACAAGTCTCTTGCAAATCTTAGAATGACTCCTGTTAATGTAGATATCTTATTCCCTTCTCCAATATCCACCCTTCCTCGATCTCCACCCTCCCACAACCCCAGGCTCTCTGAATGGGTACATTTAAAACACTGGTAAATACTGGTAAATCTCTGGCAAGGTTAAGCTTTTATTACAATTCTAATTTTTATTTTTACTTTAAAAAAAAGCTAAATCCCTGCGGGTCAGGTCTGCTTCCTTTCTAGTTGATAGTCAATATCAACTAGATATCAACTAGGAAGTGAAAGCACTTCCTTGGTGCTTTCAGTACCTTCAGGTACAGTCTATCAGCTGAGTGGCCAGCCAGACTACTGCCACACTGGCATTGCTCATTTTAAATAATCTGTGAAACCCTTGAAGAATATAGCAGACATAGCTGCTTGCTGCCAAAACATGACTCTAGTTCTTAAATGTAGTGCTTCAGTCATGGCTGCCTCAAAAAGCTTTTGCTTCTAAACCACTCTGTAGAGTAGAGGGAAACAGGCCTGATGCTGGTCCAAAGACAAGTCTTCATTTTAATAAAGGAGTGAGGTGTTTAAGAAGAGCACAGTTTTGTATTTGCATTAGGGACTGTTGCAATGATCATTTCAAACACTGTCCTTTATATGTATGAGGATACTTCATGATTCATGTTTCCCTTACCAGCTATTTAAGGAGGGTATTTGGCTCACTGTTTGAAATTTAAGGAAGGTGACTTACTTTTCTGTTTGCCCTCTGGAATCAAAACGTTAGGCCCACGAAAAGGCTTTTGTTTGGTAGTCTTACCTCCTTTTGTTCTATATTAGAGGTGGAACAGGCTGAACTGATGGTACAAAAAAGGAGACAATGGCAAAGGCAGCAGTGGAGGTGGCAGCATCTTGGGCATCAGCAGTGAAGGAAGAGCAGCTGCTGGACAAATAGCAGAGAGCAGAGGTGATGGATACAAGTAGGGCTGCGAAGGGCTGAAGATGCATAGAGAACCTCGATACACAATTCCCAGACAGCTGACAAGTTTTACACACCTCAGACACCCTAGGCATGAGAACTGTGACACTAGCCACAGTCAAAAGCTGAGAAACTGTTGTTAGAGGTTTGGTCACCCATTGCGGTGGTTGATTGAGAATGTCTCCCACGGGCTCAGGTATTTAAATATTTGCTCACCATTTGCGGGTGCTGTTTGGTTAGGTTTCAGGAGAAACGGCCTTGTTGGGGGAAATATGTCACCAGAGGTGAGCACTCAACCATTCGTGCTTCCATGCAAACTGTAAGCCCAAATAAACATTTCCTAATTTAAGTTGCTTTGCTCATGGGGTTTCCTAACAATGATAGGGTAGTAACGAACACACCCATTTCCTGTGAGTAACTCAACAAAACTTATTGGTTGCCCAAGTGGGATTTTGGTGGTAATTGTACTTTGATCTGTCATTTCTTTCCTATTTGGGGGTAAGTAGATGATTGTTTGAGCCTTCCCAAGAATATCATCATACAACAGTACCTAACTTTCTTGACCTCCATAGAGATTGTAATACTTTCCCCACTGGTGTTAAGGGTCCCAGTGCCAGAGGCCCAGACAAGTACTGTACAATAGAGACTTTTGTATGCTGCTTCTTTTGGTTGTTGCTGCTGTTGCTTGCTGCTGCAATTGTTACATTGGATGTTACAGAACTGTCAGCTGCCTGCACTGAAAGAACATCCCACCTCCCCACCATTCCTAACTATGTAACGCAAAAGGCACCAACCAACTGGTAATATAATAATCAGGTCACTGAAACTGTTCTGTTCTTATTACTTATGAAGATGTACAAATAAACATGGTTTTCTATGATTAAAAATGAAAACTTATTAAAAGAGATTGCTTAAACTATTGACTTTACTCTTAAATTGATATTAGTATAAATTAACTAAGAATGACTGAAGAAATAATGGAACAAACTATTTGTCAAAACAAAAAGTCAATATCTGTAACAGGTAAAGAGTTCCTCTATTCAAGCAGGGCATGCCGGCAGCACTGAATTGGTTTTCAAAGCAGACTCTCAGAGCTTTCAAATGTTCTGTTTTATGGCACTTCTCATGTGTCTTCTTTTGTTTGTTAACTGACACACTAAGAAACTTCAAAGGAGGCCTAAGACATAAGGCCTCAATATGCAGGCCAGCAGCATCTCTCATTCCAGGGTTCTGCTTTCCTATTGACCAATGTTGTCAAGCTCTTAAAGAGAAGCTATCTGAATTCCCAGATTTCTGAAGCTCCCAGAAATTCTCTTTAGGCTGTTTAGTTCTTCTCTGTCAGAGAACTGATCCTTAATTGCTCTCAAAGCCTTTCTTTCAAAACTCTCTGAAGAGGCCCCGTGTTTTATACAACTGTCACCACAACAACAAAAATGAAAATATTAACCAAATGGTATTTTCCATCTTCGTATAAAGAGTATGAGTAAAGATTTACCTTGTGCAGTTCAAGAGAAGTGAAAACAAACCGCAAACATTTCATAGACATAGTGCCTGGAACAGACAAGGGTGGACATGATCAGGTTACTTAGGGAATGGGGTGGTGTCTCCTGAAAGGGGAGGTGATGGGGACCCTCCTCCAGCCAATGGCCTTTGAGAGCCTCGACCAGGTTGAGGTGTGGCTATGGGGTACCAAAAAAGCTGAGGTCCACCCACTCAACCCTCTTCTTTCTGTACTCTACACCTTGATGTTGGACCCTCTTTCTGTTCCTTTAGTTTTTCCTTTAAATAAGGAAAAACCCTAGAATACTCTATTCGGAGTTAGCTTGGTATTATTTGACTTGTACTCAGCATCATCTGGTGCCCATCGTGGAAATGAATCCACACTTATTCCCCCATTCCTGCATTCTCATTTCGCCAGCCCAGTGACCTCCAAGGCGCTCCCACCGGCAGACTTTCTTCTCCTCCAGAAGGTACCTTTTTCTCACTAAGCCTCTTACAGGTGCAAAAATGACTGATCAGAGAGGAGGGTGTAGGGACTGGAGGAGGCCAAGGGAGGAAGGGTGCTGAGAGCGAAAGCATATCAGTGTTCTCTCCTTCCCTACAGTAGCATCCAAACCGCTCTAGTTGGCTTGGCTCTCTTCTTTCTGGGATATATGCTGGGGAACACTGCATGGTTCTGACCTGACACATGGCTCTAGGCAGGTGACCTGACTCTGCAGTCTTGGCGACAAGTCAGGACCTATTTCCCTAGTTTTAATATTTGTTATTTTATCTATAACTAAGCTATACACTCTTTATAGTTCAGGAGCCAACCCTTAAAATGGGATTACTCCAGCCCTCAAATATTTCCGTGACTCTTACAGGAAATCCTTAGAGCCTACAGTTAACTGACACCACAAGTTCACTAGTTAGCAGACTTTATTAGAAAGCAGATAAAGCAACAAGACAGGGAGCAAGGACACTGTATAGAGAGCACAGATGCCAGGGAAGAGGGTTTTCAGGACCATTGAAGCAAGATTTGAGCAAGTATCCCAAATAAATCACTTATTTAACCACCCCCAGAGTTAAAGGGAAAGGACTCCAATAATTCCCAACTATTGTCTATAAATGTTTGTTTACATTTAAAGGGGGATATGATATAGAGATGAATATTTTGCATTGGTATGGATCTTGGCTTATTGATACAAATTTAATGTCAATTCTGTCATATATGTATATATACATATATATATTTCTGCTCTTGATTAAGGTATTGTGTTTGTGCAGCTCATTTAAAAATGTAATGTATAATTAAGAAAAACAGGTTAATAGATAGTCGTCTATAATAGTTAAGCTTGTAGTCATGTTAGTTAGGTTTTCTAGATATATATATAGATTATAGTTCAGCTGGATAGATAATCTTCAACACTTTCAAAGACCTACAGAATATGGCATTTAAAATGTTTTAAAAATTTGGACTTATCATAACAGTGAGACACATCTGCTCTTGGCAGCACCAATCTACTTCAAGATAATGATGGGCATCGGAGAGGCGCCTTATGGAGTTTGTTAGCCATTTGGGCAAGAAACTACTCTTGCCTGAACTGCTTGACTGAACTTGTGGGATCCACAGAAAAATGACTGCTAAAGCTGCCTAAAGATGGTGAGACAGTTCTTCAGGGTTCCTGCTTCATGAAAGAGTCTGCGAGATATTCTGCAGGACACAGAAGAAAGTGACTAAAAAACTGCCAATATAGATGGTACTGTCTTTGAAATTTCCTGCTTTATGGAAAAGTCTGCCAGATACTATGAGCCACTAGGCTTAAGATGGGTGCGCACCATGTTGCAGAAGAACTTTGGGTGACTGTCCAGGCAGAGAGATGGCTCTGTCAATTCTAGAGTTTTGAAAGTTGCTTGCAATGCTCTTGCTGTTTACTTAGGTAATATTATATCTTTCTGGAGTCTTTGATAAAGTTGAAGAATAAATAGCTATAGTTTTCCTTAGTTATGATAAAGGATAAAGTAGATATAAATATTGTAACTGTAATTCTTGCTAGGTATCTGTTTCGTTATATGTAGTATAAAGAAGCTGCTTTCAGCCAATGGCTTAACAGACTATAGTCAGGCTGGAAACGATATAGAGAGAGTGGGTGGAGTCAGGGAGAAGCCATGTAGCTACCTCTGAAGACAGATGCCTCCATTGGAGCCCCTGAAACTTTGCCAGTAGGCTACGAACTTGTGGTGTTGCACAGATTCATGTAGATGGGTTAGTTTAGGGTATAAGAGATAGCTAGCAATACACATAAGCTATTGGCCAAACAGTATTGCAAATAATATAGTTTCTGAGTGATTATTTAGGGTCTAAGCAGCTGGGAATGAACTAACAACCTCCCCCTAACAGGGAAGAAAGAAATAGGAGACCTGTTACCAAACAAGTTCTTCTGGATAACTTGGTGTAGGAGGGTTCTTCTGTATTTTGTGTGCTTTCATTGGTTAATAAAGAAGCTGCCTTGGCCATTTGATAGGGCAGGACTTAGGTAGGTGGGGAAAAGAAAACAGGATGCTGGGAAGAAGACTGAGTCAGGGAGAAAGCCGCCATGAAGCTGCCAGGGTCAGACATGCTGAATCTTCCCGGTAAGTCCACTACCTCTTGGTGACTTACAGACTATAAAGAATGGGTTGAAATAAGATGTGAGAGTTAGTCAAGAAGAGGCTAATGATAATGGGCCATGCAGTAATTTAAATGAATCCAGTTTGTGTGTAATTTGTGTATTCCGGGTATAGCCATGCAGACGTGTGGCCGGGAGCCGGGCAGGACACAGCCTGCTGCTCCCACCTATTACAACATAACTAAAAATCCAGTCTCACTTCCTAAAGTTGTTCTGCTCACCATTAAAATTAGATTCTCAGCTTGAGAAAGGCTGACACCAATGGTAGATGCCCTGTGGGGGATGAATGCACACTGACAGACTCACATGGAGAACAGCTCAAAAGCATACCAGAAGAATAGTACCTTCAATGATTACAAAAATAAAACAAATGAAATTTAGATCAATAATTCAGTAGTATAAAATTTAAGACCCACACTGGTCACACTAACTGACCAATAAGAAAGCTACATTATCAGGTCATAGGCACAAAGGAATTATTTCTTAGTTTTTATTTTATTTTTGTATCCCTCAACTCCTTTAGGACTGAACAATGTTGCCTTAGCAACTGAAGAAAAATATATATTGGACACATCTGTTGTTTATCCTCTATCATTTCAAAACACAATTTGGTTGTGCTGGCATGCAAAGTGATCCTTAATTTAATGAATGTACACAGTTTTCACAGATTTGCTATAAAAAGATCTATCTAAATTAGTTTTCAGGATTTTAGATTAGATGGAGAAAATAAATATCCAGTGCTAATGGAATACATTACCATCATAACTGCCTGATTAAAATTGAGATGTTTACATAATGAAACCTGATCCAGAAAACTGCCAAAATGCACTTCCCGTATACAGTAAACAATAGCAAAAAACACTAGAAAATGTGCATTAGCGTTAGGACATAGCTACTCTGGCCATTTGTCAGATTTCATGCAGGGTTCTTCACTGGCCCAATTAATAGATCATGATTGTTCTATTGCCCATCCATTAAGCTATACTCAAATAAAGCATCAGTTTACTTAAGTGCCTGACTGTAACCAAGTCTACTCCCTCCTAACACATTTGTCTTAGAGGGGAAGGAAAAGAAAATGGGAATTTATCTGAATGATCACACTGTTGCACTCTTGCTCGACATGCAGGTTAAATATTCTACTTACAGTTTTGCATATAGGAAAGAGAGACTGAGGGGCAACATAATTTTTGCGGGATTCTATATCAATCAATGAGTTGTACACAAAAGCTAGGTACAAGAGTTCAAACCTATAAGGCAAGCACTTAGCAGGCAGAGTCAGCAGGATAGTATTTTCAAGATCAACTCTTCCTACCTACTGAGTCCCAGACCAGCAATGATATACAATCTCATAAAAAGCAAAAAGCAGTAATAAAAAAACCAAAAGCCAAAATCAGTATTGTGGGTTTTTGATACTGGGTCTCACGTACATCAATCTGGCCTTAAATTTCTTAGTTCAGAGATGATTCTGAATGACTACAGGTACCATCTCCTCCTCCTAAGTACTGGAATTTGCAGGCTGGGGCAACCAGTGTCACCTAATGCTTATGTTTTACCATGAGAATTCTGTTTGACTCTTCTGTCCTGTGTAAATAATTCACCTTCTGGCATCTACTCATTTTGACAAACTTTATGTTTTAAATGGAGACCTAATTCATTGATAGTTGTTGATTTCTGATTTTTGCGGGGTGAGGCACATTTTTCTACTGTTGTTTTATTTCTTAAAATTTATTTGATATTTTTGTCCCTTCTTGACTTCTTTTAAGTTGACTGTTTATTGTGATATATTTTCAATCTGTATTATCTCAAAATTAAGTGCTATTTTAAGAGTGTATCTGTATGTGCATGTGCGTGTGTGTGTGTGTGTGTGTGTGTGTGTGTGTGTGCAGGTACATGTGCATATATGTGCTCATACACATGAAGGTCAAATTTCAGCCAATCTTAGGTGTCATTCCTAAGTGCTATTCACCTCATTTCTTTTTTCTTTGTTTTGTTTAAAAACAGGTCTCTCACTAGACTGGAACTTTCTAAGTTAGCTATGCTGCTAGCCAAGGAGACTTGTCTGACTCTCCAGAGCTAGGATGTCAACACATCTATCTGTTTTAATGTGGGTGCTGGGGATCAAACTCAGGTCTTCATGCTTATACAGGAAACATGCTATTGACTGAGCTATCTTCTCAACCCCTCTTCTTCTTTTAAATAATAGAAAATATAACATTTTTTTCTTCATTATCAAAATTGATTGTTTTAGTCCGTTCACTTGGTTGGTATATAGAGAATCTGTTTCTATTATGTGTTACTTCACTAGCTCTTTATCAACACATCTGATTCTTATTAGATATGATTGAGTTTCACGGTATATTTATATGTGATATTTATAAAATGACAAGGACTTTCTGAAGCTTTTGGTCCTTGAGAAAGGGCTTCTGTTTTCTTCTGCTGAACACTAAGCTGCTAGAATACCTGGTGTATTAGTTACTTTTCTAATGCTATGATCCAAAGAGATTTACAGAAGGGAGAAATTTTATGATCTATAGTTCCAGAGGGAGAAAGATCCTTCATGGTGGGAAGACATAGCAGTAAGCTGGACAGGTTTCGCACAATGCTTTAATTGAGTAAAACAGAAATCCTCAGTCATTGATGTCCATTGACTATGTGTGCTGATATACTCGAGTCCTCTGGATGAACAGTTTCTGAATGAACCATTCTGACTCTCAAAACTACTCAGCAGGGGGATTCCACAGGCTTCTCATGCCCAGGGCTTCTCTCCTCCCCTGAGGTATTTTCAATGCTTGCTGATTGACCATTTGTTTCCCCCTGCCCCGTGCCTGTTTTCTCCAGATTATTTTCTGCTTTGTGCTTATGGTCACTCTATTTTTTGAAGGACCATGTGAGCATGCTCAGTGGTGGATGGTGTAGGAAGCTGTCTATATTCTGTGCTGTGATGTCTGTAAGACTTAACAAATCCCCAAAGGTTAGTGTCCTCTTTTGTAGGGTTTATGTAGATGATTATGGTCTTTCCTGACTTGTGAGAAACTGTGAACTTTTGTGTATTTCTGGCTATTTTGCTGTATTGAGGAAGAATTTCAAAATGAGCTTTATTCTGACATTACTCGCATCATTGTAGTTAGTGTACTTTCTTTTGTTTTGCTTCAAAAATATTATCACTCTGTTTCATAGTTTATGGTCTTAACTATAATAATTTGCTTGTATTTGAGTGTTAATATAACGGCCAATCTCTTCTGAAAACTCATCGATGTTGACTTTCCAAATTTTAAGATATGTATTTATAAATATCAACTGACGTTGCATGAAAATTCTTGTCAGTCAGGGACAGGTAACAGGGTTGGGATCTCTAGGAGACCTTTAGTGCAGAAATACAGGACTCCATGTAATCATTGTGTACTGATTCTCTTTATTTTCAAAACAGATCTCATAAATGGTTAAATGTTTCTTTCATGGCAAAGTAGTTGTATGACTAGATTTGACCCTATGATATTTCTTACAGCAGAGTTTAATTTGATAAATCAACATTATAAACAAGGCCATTATAGAAATGTCACAATGGGATTTTCTTTTCAACCAGATTTACATCCTGAGTCTGCTCAAACTTGGTAGTTTCTTTTATATGAGGTGAGATCTTGGCTTTAATCTTGTCATGACTTTGATCTTGCATTCTTCCTTTTAAAAGAGTCCAGGCCTCTTGGAATTCAAATATTTCAAAGACTCTGGATTTCTATAAATACCTTTCTTTTGATTTCAATTTCAGATTTTGAAACAAAAATATGGCACGAGGTTGAGATTTTAAACTTAATTTTTGTTCTTTTTTTTTTTTTAAAAAGTCTTCAGATGCTTTTATATGTGTCTTTTTTGTGATGGTAAATTAACCTCATTGAAGAATTTACTTTGCCTAGATGGTTGAAAACTTATAGATCAATAATCAGAATAGAAATAGTTTAATTACTGTGATTTTGTCAAGTAATTGGTGTAACTGACAATAAATAATACCGAATTTGGCATTTCTTCAGGGCAAGAGACCCAATAGAATATATACACTATTTTATTGAATTTTTTTTTTAGTTCATATATAACCATCATCTAGGGGATTTTCCAGATTTGCTGGAAGTTCTCCCATGTAAACATTCAAGCTAAAAAGCTGGGAATTTTCAGGATGCTTAGAATAAGAGCCCAGAAGCCCCAGGACAAGAGACCAATGGCATAACATCAGTTAGGGGCTGAAGGAGGAACAGCCACAAAGTGTGCTAGTTGAATAAGATAAGTTGTATTTATTAAAATATATGTGAAATGCCACTACACCAATCCGTGTTCAAAGGCTAAAAATTCTAGAGTTTGGCTGGTAGTATGGCAGATGCCTTTAATCCCAGCACTCAGACAGAGGCAAGTGGACCTCTGTGAGTTCCAGGACAGCCTGGTCTACAGAGCAGGTTCCAGGAAGAAAGAAAGAAAAATCTGGAGATTCATGTCCAAGAGTAACGGCTTCAGAAAATGTACTTGCTAGATGACAGTAGACACTACCCTCTTCACTCTTCTTTCTACTTCATCTGGATTCTCAATCTACTAGATGTTGCTGCCCTTACTCAGAATAACTCTCTTCCTTAGTGTGCTGGCCCACATGCCCTTCTTTGGAAAGATCTCACAGAGCAGCCAGGAGCGTTTATTATAAACCTTCTAGGCATCTCTTGGTGCAGTCAAGAGGACAGAGATTAACCATTACACAAGGATGATGTAGAAATTATGAAATTCAGCAGATTAGAAAAATTTATGTTGAAAATATACCATAGCATTAAAATTATGCATTATTTCTTCAAATTCTTTCCTGGTCTAATGAATTTTTAAAATAATCCCCTGGTCACTATATTCTTTCGCAGAAATTTAAATTTCAGTGGATGGCATTATTCACATGCCCTGGAAAAATATTTTACTTAGGAAACAAAAATCTGCCAAGAGAATCTAAG
The DNA here is from genome assembly GCA_028555095.1 of Dicrostonyx torquatus. NCBI lineage: Eukaryota > Metazoa > Chordata > Mammalia > Rodentia > Cricetidae > Dicrostonyx > Dicrostonyx torquatus. The sequence continues at coordinate 22,058,669 of JAQHUG010000001.1, read as the reverse complement.
CCACAGTCAACACTGTTACTCTGGAGGCAAGTTATGAAAATGTGCCCTTAAAAGGCTTTGAGTTAACTAGACTGGAGTGGATTTTAGCTCCCTCCACTGGGCTGTACCAGTTGGATTTTGTTAAGGTCAGCCTTGTCTTTTTGAGTTTTGCAGTTAACTTCTGCATTTCAGGTATGTACTTGGTTTCCTTGACCTCAAGGAGCTCACTGAAGCATGTCATCCCAATTACAGTCTTCTAAAGAGTATGCTTTAGGCAGCTCATCAAGTGAATGTTGTCCAACTATGGTTAAAATCTGATTGTTCTCTTCTCAAACTGTCTCTCAACCCGTGGAATTTCTCTGTCCATAGGAATCTTAACTGCCACACCAAGATTATTCATAAGCCAAATACAATTGTCTCTGTGAGTAGTCGATTTATAATTAAGAATTCAGCATTTTGTTCCTAGTATTGTACACTGTGTGAATTGTTCAAGGGCAATACTGCGTTCTTCACAGAACCATCAGCATTTAGGATCAACTTCAAAAGCAACTCGTAAATATTTTGCAGAATCTTAAAGGGAGGAATGGCAAATCTGCATTTAACATGGACTATTGTTAATTTAGATTATTATGGACTGCTCAAGATTATATAATTTACTGAACAAAAAGTTTATTTGGCTCAAAGAGGCCAAGAAAGCATTACCAACTGCCTCCCAATTAAAGTATTTCATCATCATAACACAGTCTCATATGTAACCAGAGGTTTCTCTCCCACCTGCTATTTCCCAAATAACCACTCTGAGGCTTAATATCAATTACAAACTGTTTGGCCTATTATCTCAGGCTTATTATTAACTATATCTTTCAATTTAAATTAACCTATTTATATTATCCTATATTTTACCACGAGGCTTGTGGTATGTTATAGCTCATTTTGCTTCTCCGGTGGCTGCTGGTGTCTCCCAGACTCTGCCTTTTTCTCCCTGTTTCTTTGCTTGGATTTCCTCTCTGGCTCTATTCTGCCTGGCTATTGACCAAATCAGCTTTTTTATTAACCAATGCTATTAGAACATATTTACAGCATTGGTGTGGGACAATCATCTATATTCTGTCAATTATATTTTAAATAAATGCTGATTGAGCAGTAGCCAGGCAGGAAGTATAGGCAGGACAACCGGACAGGACGTAGAGGTGGGCCAAGAAGAAAAGGAGAATTCTGGGAAAAAGGAAGTTCTTTCTGCAGTTGTGACACTGCCACAGAACAAGAAGATGTGACTGCCTCACTGAAAAAGATACTGAGCCATGTGGCTAACACAGATAAGAATAATGGGCTAATATAAGATGTAAGAGTTAATAAGAAGCCTGAGCTAATGGGCCAATCATTTTATAACTAATGTAGGACTCTGTGTGATTTCTTTGGGACTTAACTACTGTGGGAACTGGGCAGGACAGAAACCCCAACAATACAGCATACAAAAAGGAATTTCACATCACTCGTATCCTCCAGTTTCTCAGAACTTCAACCCTGATTATGATTTTACACTGTCTCCCCTAGCCGTGAATTATATCACTGAAATCCTGCAAACACTGATGTATGCATGTGAGAAGTCTGAAGATCTTGATAAATCACTTTTCAAGATCATATGAGAAATCATCAATGAAGGAATCTGGGAGAAAAAATCAGAAAAAGGTTTCCATGAGAATGGTAAAGAGGGTCCTCAAACAAAAATTTTATGAGTTAATACAAACTGAGGGAGCAAATAAGAAAACAAAACTAAGAGAATGCTAGGATTTAAACTGTATTCAAAGGGTAGAACAAAAGCAGAAATAGTGTTAATGAAAATGAAAACACAATGCCTGATTTAAACTGGTTCTGTAACAGCTACCTTATCAAGGATGTCAGGGTGAAGGTAGCCATAAGAATAGATTACAGTGAGAGATGGAAAAACGTTAGGCTTCCCTGAAAGATCTGTGCTTTGGTGTGTTTGACTTACAAGTTTATGGAGAAATACAGAGAAGTCTGGGGGGAAAAAATTCTACTAATAGAACACACACTTCCACTATTAGAAATAACTCTTACACTTTTGAAAAATTTTATTTAAAAGTTTTTAAATATATTAAGAAAATACTTCCTTCTAAAATGTAGAGCACCATTCGTATAAGATACAGCTCTGATTTGATAGTATATTAAAAATAATCATTAAAAATGTACAAAAGTTGAAGAGGGTTAAGATGGGCAAAAATTGGTGTCATTAATGTTAACTCACCATAGATCTAACTTAGCCACTTCACTGTCCCTCACCTGGGGTTCACTGTGGCTGTTGCACTGCCCCTCACTTGGGGTTCACTGTGGCTGCTGCACTGTCCCTCCCCTGGAGTTCACTGTATCTGTTGCTCTATCCCCTGCCTGGGCTTCACTGTGGCTGCTGCACTGTCCCTCCCCTGGAGTTCACTGTATCTGCTGCTCTATCCCCTGCCTGGGCTTCACTGTGGCTGTTGCACTGCCCCTC
>JAQHUG010000001.1:22027770-22043395 GCA_028555095.1 Dicrostonyx torquatus | reverse complement strand
GTAAAAGAAAACACAATAGTATACATAATCCAGACTCTCTGTGTATATTCTATCTTTACATGACTTATTGTTTTTTTACTTTTTAAAATCTATGACTGTCTATACTCTGTCTCTTTAAAGACTTTGTTTTATTTTTTAAACAATTTACTTCTTTTTCAACTTTCTATATTCTTTTTTTCTCTCTCCCAAGCCTATGTACATTTAGCCAACAATGTGACACGTTTAGAGGTATATATCTGTCTGAATCTGTTTTTATTGTGTAAAAAAACCAGGACGGCTACCTGTGAGTATCTTTTCACCCATACTTCTAATAAAGTCATTGATTTACTAAAGTAGGTATATGTGAAATCACTTCTTCAACCTGTCACTGATGCTCTATCTAGAGTGAGCATATGCTTATTAATCTCTATGAAAAAAAAAACATAACTCACGGGTGTTCACAAAGTGTAACATTGCTAGTTGTAGAGGTTGGTAGGTACAGAACTAGTACCATTATCTATGCCATGTTGAAATTGTTCATATAGAAGCCATCTGTTCTGTGTGTTGCTAAATACAAATAAAAACCAAGAGGCTTAATTCTTTTTGGAAATAAGAGAAGAGGTGTCCTGTGTATGGTGTAGTATGGTCACTGGCACCTACACGGACCTTACCATCACAGCTGTTTTGTGGTCAGATGAACACTAACATATATTGAGAACCCTTCAATTCTTTCCCACAGTAAACAGTAATATTATGGCCACTGGCTTACCCTCTTTCCCAAATTTTAAAACAATTATTGGGAATATAGAAATGGCCATACCATGCAGCTCAGTAGAGAAATATCAGAGAATAAAAGTAAATTCTCAAAAGAGCAATATCCCAGCATCATTCTTCCACAGTATTCTTTGTTTGCCTGAGGCAATACATGAGTTTATTCTGAGGAAAACATGAGGAAAATTTTGTAAATATAACCCATATCACAATGTGTTACTAAGTGTTATAGGAATTGTCAGAAGGCAGTTCATGGAGGCCATTATTAGTAAGAATAAGTATATGTTGTCACAGCTCAGCAATTTTTCTTCAATGCTTTCTTTGAAATCTGTGCAATAATATGTTATAACTCTTTATTTAAAAAGTCACTAACTCACTTAATGGCTAATCGGCTTTACAAACTCTGTCCCCGCAAAAGTACATTCTTTTAATTCTGCAGGACATTTCATCTAATCTGCACATCCCCCAGTTTTCATTGTATTCTGTCATTTCTTCACCTAGAAATCAACATAGAGGTTCTACAGGTAGGGGAACGTGGTTAAATATTAACAAGACATTTATGTGTTTGGAAATTTTGGAGGTAAAAATTCTCTCTATTCAGATGTATATGGTAAAGAACCAAAAAAAATATATGCCTCTTAAAAGAAAGGAATTTGTGTGAGCTTAGCCTAAAAAGCTCAAAATGATCATGCTTAGCAGTATATAAAATTTTTTTCATTCAAAAATTTACACTTTCTCCCCTTATCCCAGTCCCCCCCACTCTCCCACTACCCTCCCGCCCGCCCTGCTCTCTCACTACCCCTCCTCCCTCCCCCTGCTTCCTTAAGAGAGGGCAAGGTAGCCTGCCCTGTGGAAAGTCCAAGGCCCTCCCTCCTCTGTCCTGGCCCAAGAAGGTGTTCATCCAAATAGACTGGGTTCCCAAAAAGCCTAATCATGCAGAGAAGATAGGTCACAGTGTCATTATCGATGGGTACTCAGTCTGCCCCCATTGGCAGCCACATTCAAAGAGCCCGATTTGGTCATATGCTCCATCAGTTTCAGTCCAGCAGGTTTGAGTGAGCTCTCATTAGATCAGGCACACTGTCTCAGTGGGTAGACCAGCCCCTCCCAGTCCTGACTTCCTTGCTCATCTTCTCCCAGTTTCTGCTCTTTGACTGCACCTTGGGAGCTCAGTCCTTCGCTCTGATGTGAATATGGGTCTCTGCCTCTATCTCCATCCATTGGACGAGATTTCTATGGTGTCAGTTTAATATAAATTTATTTTAATCTAAATATATAGCAGTGCTGAGTTATGAAAAAGCAAGGGTAGTCTCTAAGAAAAGATTTACATTTTCCCCAGAGTACAAATAACTGTAAATTAGATAAAGTTCATTTTGAAGTAAAATGGTAAAGAACAAATGGAAATCTAGCTGTATGAGTTGTATATGAAGAAAGAATCAAAAAATGATATTGTCCCATCTCTAAGAGAGAGCAAATGGTTGTGGGTGGAGGGACAGGCAGATAATGAGACTTTAGGAGAGGGTAAGTTTTCAAGGCTGGTGAGATGATGCTGAGTAAAGTCAAAATTTGAAGCAATTGCTTTCTTGGCAGTCCTACAACTTTGTGGCTCCAGTTCTTCAGTTTGAAATCTTTGGCCTCTAACCACTATCCCCTTATCCACAACTATTTATTCCTACAGTCTCTAGAACTTCCTGTTCTCTTACTTAGGCCCTCCATTCCTGCTTTGATATGCAGAAACCTCATTGTTTTGTTTGCCTTTTTCTTTCTTACATCACACCAAAACATCTTTCTCATATACACAATCCTAGTAGATTCTATGGTAATTAAACTATTTATTCTTTTTTTGTCCCAATAAATAAATAAATACTCTTATTCTAGTGCCATGATTACAATTTCTGACTCTCTGAAAGAAAAAGAAATTGGTTGGGGCAGACCCGACTAGTGTTCTTTAATATTTGAAAGCAGGAATAATGTGAAGGCTTGTTTGACTAAAAAGAGAAAAGGGAGCACAAGGCAGAGGAAGGGGCAGGGGATAATGTAGCAAAGACTGAGAATGTCTGAAAAAGCCTTGTGGGAATCTACTATTTTATACTTTTGCTCTATCCAAATAAGATGATTTAATTTGAATTATCCTACACAGGTGACAATGCTCCTCTCAAGAAGCCATAAGTTGCAAAAACAAACAAAACAATGAAACAGTTCTATGTACAGGATACCTCTTCTCAAGTTGCTGGCCAGATGTTTCCTGGAGACCACAAAATAATGCAACCTATTGCTATTGCTTTTGATTGCCCACTAAAACTTAATGGTAAGACTTCATTGATAAAGACATCACATGTCCTGTTCACAAGATATGGAGAAAGCAGGTTGGTACTGACAAGAAAACTTCCCCACTGCTGGGTATCTTTTTTACTAATAGAAGGTGTTATATTAAACTCTGGGGTGGGTGTTATCAATAGTCTTAGCCACATGTGAACCTTGTGAACTTCAGTAATGACTGACATAAGAAGATATGCCTAGAGGTGCCATAGTGGCATCTGTGTTATAGGGGTAACAAACCATGTTCTTAAGAGATTTAAGGCCCACTCCATAGGAGAAAACATGTGTCTAATATTGTAAATATGGTCAAGAATCAATGGTTGAGGAGCTCATAGGCCCAAGCAGTGAACCTACTTTTATCATCCTGTTAAATGAATGTATAAATTTCATTAGGGAAGACTGTGCAGTGGATGGTGGCTAATGATGAAATTCAAGATTGGCCAGCTCCAGAAAACACACGACAATAGAATAGTCAGCCAACTAAACATTTATATGACTACTTTCCAAGGTGTAGGTGCCATCACAGCATATGGAGTAGAAAGTCAGTAAGATCTAGAGGTCATGAAAAGACCAGAAAAATCAGTGTCTTCCAGACAAGACAGGACTGATACACTCATGAGCTCACAACACCTCTGGTTGCCTACACAAGACCAGGCTGGTCAACATTTCACTACGGAGGAAGAAGAGTTCACAAGTTCCATATACCAACTGAGGAAATTTTGAAATTTGATGACTTCTGTGGGTGGGAGCTTCAGTTTTTTTAAGAATATAGGCCACAATAGATCAAATGAACTCTATTGGGTGTACATATACCCAGAAGTATATAGGCAGTACGAATTTGACTCAATGGGTTATGTAAAGTGAAGAGAACATGAAACTGGAGGTGGTATGGGGAGGTAGGGATAAATTTGGTAGGAGTTGGGCTGGAGAGATGTATCAGCGGTTAAGAGCACTGTCTACTCTTCCAAAGGTCCTGAGTTCAATTACCAGCAACCACATAGTGACTCATAACCATCTGCAAGAGGATCTGGTGCCCTTTTCAGGAAGAGACCGGGTCAGTTGTCCTCATCAACTTAGACCATGAAACCCAATATGGATGAGTTCAACAGAACTGCCATATATGGGCTGCCCATGCATATTTCAGCATTGCTAGGCCAGAAATTTCATTACAGTTTCAGTTGGGAAAGACTAGTGAAATAAATATCAAAATATGTTGTATGAAATTCTCAAAAATTAAGAAAATTTATGTTAAAAATAATTTACTGACAATTGTTTCCCCAAAAGGCTTAGGCTATCTAACATGCTCCACTCCAGTACCAGACACAAGAACCCCCCCCCCCCAGGAGTTGTTGGTCAGGGCAGTCAAGGTGACCTCCTACCTTCTCCAATATAGGTTATTGATTTTGCCCTTCGATATCTCTCAGAGGTTGAAGGCAAATGCCCTATTGCTTAAGACACAGTATACTTTGTACACAGGACTCAGAAGAATTTAAGGTGGGGGCTGGAGACATGGCTCAGTGCTGCTCTTCCAGATGTCCTGAATTCAATTCCCAGTAACCACATGGTGACTCACAGCCACCTGTAATGTTCTCTGGCCTGCAGACATACATGCAAGAGAACATTGTATACATAATAAATAAATAAATCTTAAAAAAATAATTTAAGCTGAATTTCACTTTAATAGCAACAGACATGCTAACATAGAAGGTGGAAATCTCATGGGCTCCCCTGACTAGAAAAAGAATTGCAGACAACTAATGGCTCCTGCGCAAGGGAGAATTAGTCTTTCTTAGGGATGAGTGCCCTAATTTGTTATCCAATAAAAAGTCTGGAAAAAAATTATATATATATACATATATATATGTATATATACATAAGCAACACTAAATGGATGTACATATATATACACATATGTATATGTTTGTAACAAATATCATTAAAGAAAAAGAGGTCATCAATTTAAGACAAAGTGATGGCAAAGGACACAGGAGAGATCAGAGGGACAAAAGGTAAGGGGGAAGTGATGTAATTATATTTTAATTTAAAAAATTGAAATTGCTTAAGAAAAAGATGCCAAAGACAATTTTTAAAAATGCACCCTGCTTATAGTCAATTAAATATTAATTTTTCTTAATTATAAAATTACATAAGTTGCCAGGTGGTGGTGGTGCACGCCTTTACTCTCAGCACTCAGGAGGCAGAGAAAGGTGGAGTTCGAGGCCAGTCTGGTGTACAAGAGCTAGTTCCAGGACAAGCACCAAAGCTACATAGAGAAACCCTGTTTCAAAAAAAACAAAAATAAATCAAAAAATAAAATTAAATAACTTTAGAAAAAACTATTGAACAACAAAAGAAAAAGTAGGCCAAGTATTTCAACATCTGACAGTATCATTTCTGTGAATTATTATTATTATTATTATTTTTGGTGAATCCTTAACATTAGTGTAATATGGCCATGCCTGTCCTTCAACCATTTCTTTCTGTGTTGGCATTATTACTAAAAATGACTGAGGACATGTATTTTAGTCCTAGATCAGTGTCATATATGGAACATCTCCTTTAACTCTTAAGATAAACTAATGCATGAATATTTATCAGTAATATTTACTGATACTGTGAAATTGGGGAATTTTTGCAGAGACAGAGAACTTTAGGAGAATTGGGCTGTAAATCTGGACAGTCTGAATCTGAAAGTGTACTTTAGATGATAGATTATAAAATTACATGTTATTTAAAATCCTAAAAGCTGTCTCAGAGAGAAATACATTTTATTCTTAGTTACATTTGTGTCATTTTAGTTCCAAAGAAAACTTATTTCTTCTATTTTTTGGATGGGACTTGTGGTAAAGTTTGCTTAGAAGATGCTTTGGACCATACTTACCCCATAGTTAGAGTAGGCCCTCTATCCATCCATCATTTGGAAAAGCTATAGTTTTGTTAGTTGTATGTCTTGTACTTTGCCTCATACAAAGCAATGGTGTAATTATGTAATTAGTAACTACATCTAGTTATGCAATATTTTTAGAATGACTATGCCCTGATTTGAATTGTTATGCCAACAATATTTCCTACAGACACACACAACAAAGTGGAAAATGAAACTTTCCGACAGTATTGTATAAAGTTGATTGTGTCAAAATTAAGGATGTGAAGTTCACAATTAAGTCAATACAAACACTGCCGCCCTTGAATTAGTGAACTCCTGATCATCTCTTCCACTCCCTCTGGTGTTACTGTTCTCAGCTTTAGCAGATAAAAATACAGAATATTATGTTACATTTTACTCTCAGGTAAATAGCCATGCATTTTAGAATAAATTTATTCTAAGAACTGCATGAAATAGGCTTATGGTAAAAAAAAAAATCGTCTTTCTGAAATTAAAATTCATTTGGGCACCCAGTGTTTTACCTTACTAACATAGCTGCTGAATCTTCTGCTACTTAAATAAACTTAAGTAAGTTGTGAAGCTTTAGAGTTTCCCTTTTGTCAAAAATGTCAATCTCTCAATTTATCTGTGACTTAATTTTTACAATGTTGAGGGTTGAACCTAGAGCCTAGAACAAGCTCAGGACCTTGGGATTATACCTCCATTCTGCATTTTTCTAACCTCATAAAAGTGAGGCTGGGTAGACCTCTACTTTGCTCTGTGTTAGTTTCCTAGTACCTCAAATGATCTCCTGAAAGGTACAGTGTGATTGTTGGTTTTTTGTTTTTCTAACAACCAGGTACACCTTTCAAAGTGCTCATAATACCTATAAAATAATATTTAAGGAGACAGTTTTAAGAGCAATACTGTCTTTCATGAGGACTATGATGTATCTTGGAGAGTGTAGAAGCTGGTGGTGTGGTAATAACACTAAGTATGTACGTAACATTATATAATCATTTGTTTTTTTTTAAGTCTATTTTCATTTATCTTTAATATTTCACTCCTCTTATTTTTGGCCGTCTTCATTGAATTTGTCCCTATGGACAAATTTCCTTACCTGATAATTAGCTCTAAAGTCTTAATTAAACTAAAAATTTTAAACTAAGAATCTAACTTAGTGGAACTGTATGTCATATGGTGGAAGCTTAGAAAGTATATAGAACCAGATAAAAGAAATCTTTGTAAACCCCTTGAGCTAGCTTCTGCCCCCTGAGCACCTCCAACTGCCAGGCTCCATCCACAGATCACTCTAATAATAATCTATAATAGTTTGACCCAGTCCTTCTAGATGCAAACTCCACCCTACAGAGTAAAAAGTCCAAGTTCAGGATTTAGAATCCCACCAATCCCCGGGCTTGCCCTAAACTCAGGGCTTAGAATACTACCAATCTTTACTTTGGAAATCTCCACCCTGGAAAGCTGCACACACACACACCCCAGCAAACCCTATATAAACCCTACATTCTAGTGTGTGAACCATGGCAGCTAGGTTCCAGAAAGGAACAATATAAAGTGAGATTGTAAGTGTTACTGATACGAAGGGAAACACTGTTCCCAATGCAAATGTTACAGCTCTGAAGGGGACGGTATCCTGTTAGTGTGTGACATTGCTGTATTTCTTGGCTCCGGACTGCCATGTTGTAGGAAGCTCAAAACCATCAGAAAAGCAGCGAAATCCTTGTGGAGATGATTCCACAGCCAGCAGAAGGCTGTGGTGAGGCAAACATGGACCCATCACAGCAAGTCCGCTGTTCCAACTTTTAATCTAGATGGAAGATCCTTAGCAAGAACCTTAACGCTGAGCCCAGACAATCCGTGGCATTGCAATAATATGTTGTTGCTTTTAAATAATTCGCTGTTTTTGACACATTTGTTAAATTTAGGTGGCCTTGGTGATACGGTGTTCCGTTGGTCTGCACGTGCATTTCTGTTGGCAGTACTATGATTCCTTTGTCACTGGAGCTTTTTGGTATAAATTTAGATTAAGTATTGTGACAGCCCCAGTACTGGTCATTCTGCTACAGACTGTTTTAGCTATTTGGGTCTTTTGTGTTTCCACATGAATTTTTTTTATTGATTTTTCTAGTTCTGTGGTGACTCTTATTGCAAATTTTATGATAATTGCAATGATTCTGTAGAATGTTTTGGTTAATATAGCCATTTTCACATTATTAATTCTACCAGTCGGACGTATGGAAAATCTTGCCATCATCTAGTATCTTCTTAATTTTTAAATCTAATATCATACAATTTTACTATGGAATCAGTGTACAAAAAATTATGGTAAATCAAAGGCCTTAATTTAAACCCCAAACCATGTCAATACTAGGAGGGAACAGGAAATACACTCTAAGCTGTAGCTGCAGACAACAGCTTTCTGAACAAGATCCCACTAACACAGGAACATGAGGCTACATAAACATGAATGTTTCTGCACAGGAAAAGAGATTGTCATAGAAGTCACCTAGAGAATGGGAGAAAGTCTTTGCAGCTGTGTGTAAGAGAGTAAGTTAACATCTAGACTATATGAAACATGGAAAAAGTTAAATATTCAAATCTCCCAAGTCAGGCAGAAAATCAACAGGCTAAGGAAATAAACTGTTTTTAGCAGAAAGACCACAAATGATTTGTGAGGTTTTAGTCATTTGGGGAATGAATATCAAAACTGTGTCAAGATTGCAGCTCACCCTAGTCAGAAGGACTATCGTTAAGAAATAGATGACAAGAAATGCTGGTTGAGATGTATGGAAAGAGGAATCCTTATTCATGACTGGAGGGAATGCAATCTGCCACTGTCGTCATGGAAAGTGTGTTTTCCCCAAAAGCTAAAAATAGCTGAGCACATGACCACACCTTCTCATAGTTTCAATGGACTTTGTCTTACTACAGAGATGCTTGTGCATCCATGTTTACTGTTGCATTGTTCACATTAGCCAGAAATGGAGCAAGCTTAGATATATACCAACAAAAGAATAGGAAAAGTGTAATACACATACACAGTTGAGTTTTCTTTGACTAAAAGGAAAAATGAAATGTGAATAAAATGGATGGATCTGGAAAGTGTTATAGTAAGTATAATAACTCAGACTCACATGCCTTTCATATACAGATCCCAGATTACAGTGTTTATAAGAAAGGTAGTCCAAGTGGGGCTGAATATAGCTGTAGGCTATGACATAAGAAAGAAGATGACAGGAGGAGAAACGAAGGCATTGAACCCATGAGACCTGAGAGTTGAAGGTTGTTGAAGGGTGTCTGGAAGGTTTTAATGGGGATAATCAATAGAAGACCTTGGTGATGTAGAGAATGAACAAAAAAAAATTGCTTGCAATGCCATCATGAAACCTAATATTATATATGCTAATTTAAAAAACTAAATAAAATGATTTGGTATTCCTTCTATTATACTTTAATAGATAACTGGAACCATTAGTAGCAGTAGAGAGAAAAGCAACAAGCAAAATGACAAAGAAGTGTGCAGTATTTTAAGTCTGAGAGTCACCTTTGACTCACATCATTTGAATATCTTCTTATAATTAGATATAGAATCAAGTGGGACTCATTAAAAGCAAAAAATGAAAATCCCCTTTTATAAATGTAGAATGTAGAGAAGGGGAGTAAAAGGCATAGGAGGGAGATGGAGTATAATTACATGTATGAAAATGGCATGTGATCAAATGATGCATTAATCCCTAACAAGACTTTTAACAGTCCATGAATATATTTTACTTTTTAAAATTATCTAGAAGGGTCTTTTTATTGTGATTATTTTGCTTGAATCATCTAGGATACTTCAGTTTCAATCCAGCTGTTGGAGCCTGGTAGGCTTTTCAGTGGGCACACAACTGAAGACAGTTGATTTCCTTTCCCTGGAATCCATGCTGTTCTGTTGATAATAACTTAGAAATGGAACCATCCTGGAAATCTATTAACTGATGAGTGGATAATGAAATAATTAAATCCATTTATACAATGGATTTAATTTATTTGTAAAAATTAATAAGTAAATAAATAAATTTTCAGGTAAATGGATGGAACCAGAAAAAATATTGAATGAGGTAACACAGAAATATAAATGCCACAAGACTCTGTCATAACTGGACCCTAGCTTCAAATCTTCAGATATATATGTCCAAACTGAATACCTACAGAATTAAGGAAATTAGTGTGTTTTGCAAACACTTAAGATGTGAATGAAAACCATTTCCTGATGTTAATGACTACCCCGCCTCCCATTTTTATGTCTCTTTATACCATTTTGATGCCGGATTATTGCATTTTATTTGACCTAAAATCCTTTGGGGGTTCATAGTAATATTTTGACAGACAATATATAAAGTAATGCATTCAAAACTAGCTTTCTTCAAAATTATTGTCCAAAGCAGGATAGCTATATATGCAAATTTCAGAAAATCAATTATGCAATGATTACTTTCTAACTTCTAACTAGGTATTAGAAACTGTTTTGGCTTGTTTGTATTGTTTCAATAGACTTAGATAAAGAAATTTTATATGAAAGTCAGAATATCATTCTTTTCAAGAAGTTATAGTCCATGAGGAGAATGAACATTGTATTAAATATGTTAAAATGGCCCCAAAGTACAAATTTTAGAGACTCATAAAATATTTTGGAGCCTTTCATTTTCAATTGAGATTATATTGCATTAATAAAAGATGGCACACATTTTTCCTAAGGAAAGGTCTTTTTATAAGTCTGGAGGGAGTCTGAGATCCCTGAATTAAGTTCATCCCTTTTAAATCACAAAATTAAGGTGTAATAATCTTAAACCATCCAATGACAAATGGTTTCCAATTGAGGTGGACAGCTTTATAGCACCGTGAAATTCTTGTAGCATTCATGATATGAATTGAAGCTTGGCTAACAACTCTATTCATTCGAAATGGCTCTAGTAAATAGTGACTCTTCTGCGTATGTAAAATGTGAAACAAGCCATTGAGGTCTATTTTGAGGCTTTATCTTAGCTTCCTTGATAGGAGCCTTTATTCCTGTCTCTTTTCAATAAGATGGCACTTTGGTTATAAGAAAAATCCTCATGTCATGCCAAGAGAATAAACACAACATATTAAGTGATTGCAAGTCAGTTATTAAATATCATGATTAAATTTAACATTGACATAAACAAATGACTGCTGAGCTTTTCTTTCTTCTTACTATTCCATGAATGTAGACACATATTTTATGCAAATGTTTTTTTCAACCTTTTTGCATAGCTGGTGAAAATACTTCTTAAGGATGGAGGATTCAAAGGAATATGCTACAATTTGCAGAATGAATTAATTCTTAAAACCCTATGGAAAGAAAGGTGCCTTCATGTATATGAAATAGAATTTTGTATTCTATGAATCCATTTTCAACTGTTAAAGGAAAGAACCACAAAAGGTTATACTTTAAAAGTGGCTATAAATGTGCTCAGCATATAAATAAATTTAGGAAATGAATAGTAAGCTTCTAGGCAAGTACAGCATATTATTTTGTGAGAACTAATTTCTTAATAAAATAAAAATGCAAATAATCCTATGCAATCTGAATGCTAGAAATGAAGGTCTTATGTTCTTGGACCCTACTTCACATCTTGTCCTTGATAAAACAGCTACAGTAACAGAAATCAAGGTGCTGGGCTCTGGTGTGGTGGCTGCACCAGTTTCCTCTGGCTTTTATGTGGTGAATACAGAAAACTATGGCTGCCTGGATGACTGTGACTCAGACATGGGATCCTTGGACTTAGGCATGTGACAGCAAGAGCTCCTCCTCATCAGTCCTACTGATCTTCCGTGCTATGTTCCTCAGCTCTTGTCCAGCCTAACCTGTCCATCCCAACAAGATAGCAACCTGGAGAGTCGCCTCTGAAGTCTACAGCCCACCTGGGAAAATGGTAAAATAGTGGAAAACATTTCACACTTTTGGGTTTTAATATGAGATATTATGTCTTTTTTGGTCAAAATTTTTTTTTACTCATATAGTTCTTTAGTTTTGAATGTTACTTTTACATGTAATGATACTGAGCTCACTCATTACTTCTAACTTGTTATGTAATTTATTTGGGACTTTTAGGTCCATAGCTAACATCTTTTCCAGTCATTGTTCTGGCCTTCATTTAATATGCACAGTAAACGAAGTAAATGAGGTCAGCCTCGAGTCTCAGCTTCTTTAAGCACACTGGGGAACAATAAAATCAACAGAACAACCATTTCTGTTTACTTTGTCCTGAAGAGACTTTTACCGAGTGGAAGACATTTCAAATGCACTCAGCAAAAGGAGTTAGAGTTTAATAGACTCATTTTGGGGAATTAAATTCTTTTGAGCTCCCATAATGCGACTATTACTTTGTAACTAAGGGTCAATATGACTCAGGAGAGATTTAGAGAGTTGGCTGGTTCTGACTTAGTCACATGATGCCTCAAGATGAAGTGCAAAGGCCAACACACCAGCTGCCTTCTGATTCTTTTTCTTGGACCTTCCCTTTAGGCTCTGTCAGAAGACATTAATGGAATGGGTGTGCTCACCCTGAACTTGACCAGAAATTGAACTTGCATAGTGGGTAGAAAGTAAAGCAAGAAATTCTGGGAGAGGCAAAGTCAGGAGCAGGAAGAGTGCTCCTGTAGGAGGCAGAGCTGAGATACTGGGCTGGTGACTGTCTTTCATCAGTTCACCTTTTCCTTCTCTGTCCTGTGTTTTAGTGGTGGATTGTAAGTAGATGCTGGGTTTCTCCAAGTTCTTCCGAGACCGACCGGCACACATCTGCATTTACTCAAACAGGAAGCACAGCCAGGAGAGCGGGGGTAGAAGGTAGACAGATTCCAGAGCTGAGTAATGGGTTTTAGAGCCTAACATGTTTACAACAGTTTAAGTATTCTCAAAAATAGTTTATAAAATTATACATAGAAAATTGATCTAAAGGAGGCTGTTAGCTTAGGAGGAAGTAAATTCCTGTAAGTTAATATACTGAATGTTTGCAAGTAGTACAAACTTATCAAAACAAGATAAACACCATGCATATTGTATCAGCTGACTGACATGTCTCAGAACATTTTCTTTTCCCATCAACTACATGCTTTATAATCATATATTAATATTAATAAGACAATGATTTTATTTTATAACATTTTATCTAAAATAGCACAATAATGTTAAGCCTTCCAGAGTGGTTTGTTAAAACTAGCGTTTCTATCATTTGTGGCTCTGATGTATAAAACATGGTCTCTATACAGATGCCTCAGCTGTCACACGGCTGTGAATTTCTCTGCGGAAATAGAATAATTTTCATTCCACTTTGAAGGATTTTTCTGGAAATTGTATTGCATCTGACAATTTGTATATATAATAGAATTAGCATATCCCTGAAAAAGAAAAGAGAGTCCTGTTTTAATTTTTATTTCTATTTTGTTTTATGTGTGTGGGCCTGCAAAGGCCAGAAGAGGGCATCAGGTGTCCTGGAACTAGAAGAATAGATGGTCGTGAGCTGTCACGTGGGTACTAATAATCAAGACCAGGTCGGCTGGAAGAGTAGCCAGTGCTCTTAATTGTTGAATCATCTCTCCAACCAGAAAACGTGTTTTATTTTGGCAGTAGAAATCTAAGTATATGCTAGTGTTTTTATGTGATGATTCCACAACCTTATTGTATGTTCAAGGCATAGTATGTCTAGTTTCCATCAGGACAGCAGGTGTTTTAGTCACTGTATCATCACTGTAACAATAGCAGCAGCAGCAGCAGCTGCAGCATCAAAGATGACAAAACCGGCTTTTGAAAGAAAGGATCAATTTGACTCCCAATTTTAAGTTGTAGTCCATTGTGGTGCAGTGGTCACGGTGGCAGGAGTTGGGGGAAGCTGGTCACACTGCACCCAAATTATAAAGCAGAGAGAGCTAAACTTATACCCGTATTCAGCTGAAATTTCCTTTTATGCAGTGCAGGACCAGAACAAGGAATGAAACCAACCACATTCAGGGTTCTTCTTCCATTTCAATAAACCAAAAGTAGGAAATCTGTGAGGACAGGCTTGTTTCCTAGGTGACTGTAGACACTTCCAAGTCAACAATCAGTGTCAACCATCACATTAGGAAAATCAGCATAGTGGGCAAAAGAATGTTATAGACTAGTACAGACAGGATGGATGCCTATAGTAAGGACTATGCTATACCCTGAACCCTCACTTTTACTTTTTCTTAGATGAATATAAATTCTGTCAGTCAGTGATATGCCATCTGACATGAGGAAAATGTGGTACCAGGAAACTTGAAGAGGAAATATATCTTGATATTATCCAAGTGTAGTTAACATATTCTACTAAAGTTATTTTTCTTAAGAATTTTAAAACTTCATACTGGGGCTAGAGAAAACTCAGCAGGTGAAGGCATTTGTAACTGGCAACTTGAATTTGATCTCCAGAACCCATGTGAGGTAGAGAATCAGCTTCACAAGTATTCCTCTGACTTCCACATGTATGTTGTGGCTCCAATACAACACACACAAACACACACGTATGCACACACACATGCCTATGTCCCGAGACCCTATAATCCTATTGAACAGTTCTGTTCCAGGAGCCCTGAAGATTTTTAGTTGCTTCACAACAGACTGGTGTTTGTTTGTTGCTTGTTTTGGCATCTGTGATGGTGTTCCCATTCTGCCAGGTCTGACTCCTTGAAGAAACTATGGTTCTTGTTTTCCTAGTGTCACCTCTGTCCTAATGTTCTCTGTGTAATTCCAATCCTGGATTCATGTACCATCTGTAAACAGGGTCCCAAAGTTTCTGGGTGTTTGAACTCATTATTTGTATTAGTTCTCTCTTTAGAACTAGTAGATGGAACATTTGCTCTTCCAACACAACAGATAAGGGTTTCTCTAAGCCTTTGACTCATGAGTCTGGGTGACTTCACCCAATATGATGTTCTTTAGATTTGCCCAGAAATTTCAAGATGTCATATTTTTGTATTGTTTAGTATACCATTTTGTCAATGTATCACATTTCCTTTATCCATTCTTACATCGTTGTTTCCAGGTTCTGGCTATGACAAATAATGCTTCTATGAACATAGTTGAACAGATGTCCTTGTGGTATGATTGAACAACCTTTGGGTATATACCCAAAAGTGATACTGCTGGGTCTTGAGGTAGCTTGTTTCATAATTTTCTGATAAATCACCATATTGATTTCCAAAGCAGCTATACCAGTTTGCACTCCCACCAGCCACAGAGGAGTGCTTCCTTTACCCCACAACCTCTCCAGCATAAGTTGTCATCAATAATATGCAATAATGCATAGAAGAATTAGAACAAAAGGGCCCGTGCTCCTCTCAGGTGCTGGGAACACAGCTGTGCTCTCTTACAACAAATTTTTTTTTAAAAGATTTAAAGTTCTTGTCATCCAGGTCTTCCACTTGTTCACATATTTTATGTCATTTGTGATTATTGTGAAGGGTATTGTTTCCCTGATTTCTTCTTAGCCCATTTATCATATATATAAAGGACGGGTACTGATTTTTTTAATCTTGCATCCTGCTGCATTAGTGAAGGTGTTTATAAGTTGTAGAAGTTACTTGATAGTCATTTATATAAACTATCATATCATCAGCAAATAGTGAGACTTCGATTTCTTCTTTTCT
>JAQHUG010000001.1:21996341-22012290 GCA_028555095.1 Dicrostonyx torquatus | reverse complement strand
TGATTTTGTGATTTAGCATCAGAAGGCCTGGGGACATCAGGGAGACAATACAAGTCCCTTTCATGAAGCAAAGCTACATGGATGACCCAACAGTTCCTATAACTGGGTTCTAAGCTTCTGATTAGATGGATTGAATCTCTCCTGTATCCTGAAGCTCTGTGTCCATCCAAATGATATTCTTCAATACTCTGCCTATGGTGGTTTGGATGACATGCCCTCCAAAATTCTCAGGCATTTTAATATTAGTCTCCATTTGTTAGTTGTTTGTGAGGATTAGGAGTTCTGACCTTGATGAAAGATGTCACTGGAGGGAGACTTTGATATTTCAAATGACTTGTTGTAGGGTTAGCTCTCTCTGCTTCTTGTTTGTAGATTGAGATATTCAGCTGCTGTTCCAGCATCATGTCTGTTTCTTTCTGCAGGCTGCCCCAGTATGATGGACTCTTACATTGATGTAACTATCAGCCCAAAATAAACCCTTCCTTCTATAAGTTACCTGCCTTGGTCTTGGTGTGCAAAACAGCAATAGAAAAGTAACTTGTACATTCCTGTTCATCTTTTACCCCATAGTGGAGAGTTCCATTTCCGAGTTGGTAGCATAGCAGTGGTGAGCTTTTTCTTCTCTATGATGCTGTCTTGGGTCTCTGCATTAGATACAGCTCCTGCTTTAATTTGAATGATTTCAGAGATCTTCCTCCATTTCTCATGTTCACGTGCTGTTATTCATTTGTTTCTCAGCCTCTTCTTTGTGGTAGAAAGTGGACTTATTACCTGACTTGGAATCTCTGCATATATTCAAGAACTGGATGCTTTCTGGGAAACTATCATCACAAATGTGTTAATTTTGAGACAACAACTCTTATGTGTAACTAGGGTACAGACTCTCAAAATTCTATATTGGTTTCGAATTTTTCATAAACAAACTTAAGAGTTCTTAAGAACAATGATATTTGAGAGGATGCTTGGAGATGATTCTAGGAAGTATGTCTAAGGACTTCGGAAGTAAGACAGACCTAGCATTGATTTGTAGTATAAGATGGTTTGATCTTGTTGGTGGTTCCTGAAAGACAGTAAACAATCCACTCAAGTTTCCTGAGGAATATAGAACTCAGGTAGCTGTCACTAACTCCTTTCAGAGTTTCTCCAGTTGTTGAGGAACAAGATGAGCAATAGGTAAAAAAACAGTATTTCATCCTATGTATGCCCTTGGTAAGACCCCAAAATAAATTCACATATCAGGCAGCCCATCCCTAGCAAAGTTATAGTTCCTTCATAATGAATATTTCCCATGGGGCTACCAAAGAAAAAACTAATCAAACCCTGTTATTCACTGTTCTTAAGTGACTTAAAAGTCTCCAATTTTAGAGATCAACCTGCTGAGACATACAATATTGGTTTATTATCATGATTGTATGTGATGCCTCTGCCCTATTGTGTTACAATTGCCAAAGCTACTTTGCAGGGATCTAAGACTGTTTCTGCTGAGCATACATACTTTTTTCTTGGTCTTGCAGATGTCCAATGGTTTACTGAAGGGGGGTTCAAAAGATTACCCTCTGTCTTCTTATGGCATCTCTACCATTATTGCCTTTGCCTTTATGTCAGAGTCTACTCAACTTTGCATTCAAATGTGTTGATTCCTTGATAACTGCTTTGTCCCAAACCATAATATAGTATTAATTTGAACAAAACTATTTATATTTACCCTCCCCTGTTGGAGGAGGAGCTGCTTGTTCATCCCGGCCACCCAGAACACAGAAATTGTATTAATTAAATCACTGCTAGGCCCATTAGCTCTAATTTTTTATTGGCTATTACGTCTTAATTTAAACCATTTCTATTAATCTGTGCATCACCACGTGGCTGTGGCTAACTAGTAAAGTTTCAGCATGTCTCACTCTGGTGGCGGCTCCATGGCATCCCTCTCTCCGCCGTCCTCCCAGCATTCAGTCCAGTTTTCCCCACCTACCAAAGCTCTGCCTATCAACAGGCCAAGGCAGTTTATTTATTCATTAATCAATAAAAGCAACACATAGACAGAAGGACCTCCCACACTACTCCCTAAGGGTTTAAATATACTTTTCAGGCAATGTAATCAGAGGCACAAGACTATGAAAAGAAAGAGCAAAGCCGGCACATGGAAGAGCAATAACTGCTTGATAACCATCTTTCCAAAATAGTACTGGGGGCTAGAGAGATAGTTCAGAACTGGGTACTCTTTCATGGGATTCAGGTTCTGTTCCCAGCAACCACATGGTGGTTCACAACTATCTGCCCCTTCCTTTTTAGGAGATCTTACACCTATGTCCTCTGAGGGCACTGTACTCATGTGGTGCACATACACTCATGCAACCTAAGCACTTATGCATATAAAATAAAGGAATTAAGAAGAGTATTGGTTATTTGCATTGTGTAATTAATTCTCAGCAATATGACATTACTGAATATTAAGCTGAAAATAAATGTTTGGTCACATAGTGTTATATATTACACCTCTCCTGCAACTCCACATGTGTAAAGGATGTGCTATGAAGGAGGCCATGGTAAAAACATGGAGAACTTACTGAGGGAGGGAATAATGACAGATAACGTAAGAATGCCTGGAAAAGACAAAGGACCTGGGCAGGGGGCTTTCGGAGTTTTAGGCCAGCCTGGTCTACTGAGTGAATTCCAGGATGGTCTCCAAAGCTACAGAGAAAAAAAGAAAAAGAAAATAGAAAGACAAAGGAAAACAACATTTAATGCTCACTTAAAAACACATGTAAGTTCACAGACATACATATATAGTTAAGTTGTGCCACGTGGGGTGATAATGATCCTTCACAAGTCATAGACTATGTAACAAGAACCCCAGCATCAGATATGGGAAACTTCTCTTCAAATTGTTGGTCAGGGGAGTCCGAAAGACTTCCAGAATAGTCTAGGTTTTTGATACTGCCTTTAGTGTCCTTTCATAACTTGAAGGTAAGACCCTACTGCTAAAGACACCATATACTTCAAACAAACGGCTTGAAGGAATCACGCTGGAACTGACATAGAAGCCTTTCATGAGGCCTACCTAGCTCTCACAGTAGCTGAAGGTACTGACTATTCAGTCTGCCAAGGGAAGAAGCAATTGGTCATCCTATCCATTTACAAAGCCCCTGAACCGCAACAATGACCAGCCCAGCCAGATATCCTCAGTGATGTCCATTGATATGCCAACATGGAGGGGGAAATATCACAAGGACCCACTCCTAGATGAAAAGACACAGAATATCAATGATTTCGAAGAAAATGAGAATATTTTTATTCTAGGCATGAGCTCCTAATAAGTTATCCAATCTGAAGTGGTCAGTCCTAAATTCATGTACATAAGAGCAACACTAAGTGGGTTGAGCAAATCATATGTATGTGTCTGTGTGTATGTCTGTATAACAAGAATAATTAAAGAAGATGAAGTTTCGAATGTGAGAAGATGTGAGGAGTTGGAGGTTGAAAATAGAGGGGTGAAAATGATGTAAATACAGTACTTGGGCATAAAGTTCCCAGATCATTAAACTTAAAAAAGGCAAGATAGGGTAGAGCAATTTCAAAACGTCTTTTGAAGTGTAACTGCATTTTTATCAGATTACTTTTCTTATAAGTTTAGGAAATTTAAGTTTGTAATTTTAATTTTATTATATATGTGATGGTATCTATTGGACTATATTGCTGGCTGGTTAGAGGTCACAGTCACCATTGCTAAAATTACCAACATTTATGTCATGTTTCACTTCCAAACCCTGGACTCTTCTAAACAGGGGGACAGGTTCCTCAGGACTTATA
Source organism: Dicrostonyx torquatus (assembly GCA_028555095.1). Taxonomy (NCBI): domain Eukaryota; kingdom Metazoa; phylum Chordata; class Mammalia; order Rodentia; family Cricetidae; genus Dicrostonyx; species Dicrostonyx torquatus. The sequence continues at coordinate 22,008,483 of JAQHUG010000001.1, read as the reverse complement.
ATAATAACGCCTCTCCATTTTAAAGTAAAACAGGGGAGATGTTGGAATTCTTTACTGACTGGTCAAAGGTTGCAGTCTGCCCCGGCCTTGCAGCTTTTCTCAATAAACTCAAAAATGTGGAGCTTCCTCCCTCCAGTATAGCTTCCTGTTCTCTACCTGCCCTTATCTGGAGAATGTTCTTGAACCTGGCACACTGACCTTATCTAAAAGCTGTCGATAAACCAGAGACCTGATTATCTTTAGCTTGACCCTTGGCACAGATTCCTGTTAAGAAGACTTGCACTAGGAACTCTGCTCTAGGAGCCTAGTGCCACTTACTAAGCCTTGTGATAGGAATGTACCACTTAATGCAAATTAGGGTTTGTCCCCAGGCTCCCAAATCCTATATTTTACTTACACTCTGGAATAAACTTGAGCTGATTCGCCAAAGTCTGTCTACCCAAGCTCTGTCTCTGTTTGTGCTCATGAACAGCATACAAAGTTTTCTGTCACCTCTTCTGCCTTGTTCTCCTCTTGGCTGATGCCCAACACACCGAGAAGGAAAAAGGATTCCCACAAGTATCTTGCCTGTATGGTATGTCTGTGTACCGCTAGTGTACTTGGTGCCTACAGAGACAAGAAAAGGGTGTGTGTATCAGATCCCCTGAACCAGAATTCCAGAGAGTTGTGAACCATGGTGTGGGTGTGGGTGTTGGAAATTTAACCCATGTCCCACGAAAAGCAGCCTAACTCCTGAGCCATTTCTCCAGGCTTTGGTAATTTCATTTTAATTATTAAAGTATCTAATAACTGGCTCACAAAATTCCTGCAAGGTTGGTGCTATTGATGAAGCAGCTGAGTTGTTACCTACATACCAGGCACTGGAAGATAGCTTATTTTAAACCTTCGAAGCTGTTTCTTTTTATAATGTCAGCAACATTTCTGAAAACTGCTACAATTGACACTACTTATCATGTTCTCCATCTAGTTCAGAGATTTATATATTTAATAGTCAGTGTTTGTGTGATTCTGTTTGCCAATTGATGTTTTCATCCCTAGCTCTCCTCTATGTTCCTTCTCCTTTTTGAGTACCTAGTGTAGAAAGAAATACACTTCCCACTCTAATAGCTTTATAGAACAACTTTATGCCTAAAATATCATTCAAATAAGGTATGCCAATGAATTTAAAGATTAACTTCAGAAAGAATTTTAAACTAGAAATTGAAAGGATATGCATAGGAAAATGCTTCCAGGTTAATTCTCATCTGTATGCATTCTGTGACGTCATTCTGGTTTCTAGTGGTCAGCCCCCTGGAGTCACTGAATGATCCTTCCATAGGAACCTCCGAACCTCCTAGGCCACCTGAGCAGATTGTACAACTGTCAGCCTAAGGACCTCTTTGAGGACACTTTGATTGTTACTTAATTTTATCTTCTAAGTTACTACTGTTCTAGGTGTTAGTATGTGTGGCTGATACTGTAGGCCTTTTGAAATTATCTTGGGAAAATAACCAAACTTGGTTTAGCTATAACTTTACATATGTCTTATTTTACATTCTATTTGCATGTATAAGGGGAAAATGAAGGAAGATTGAATGTCTGGTTATCTCCAATTTCTGTGTCCAACTTTGAGCCATTCATTTTGATTTTGCTTTTGCTTGGGGCAGCATTTCGTATCATTTCTAACTACTTTTGCAGCATGGATTTTCTTCAAAGACCGAGGAAATCTGGCTGTAACTGGGCAGCTTCAGTACCTATGGAGAACACCAACAGCAGAATAGCAGCAATTGGAGTCTGGATCACGGTGGCCTATGTAACTAATCACACTTGGCTTCTGTTTTCCTGGTTCTCATCTTTTTTGTTTTGTTTTTAAGTTAAAAGTCATCACATTTGCAAATCTGTTTCTATTTAGATATAGTAGGAAAGCTAGATTGAAAATGCATTGGTGTGCTAGGTGGTCTATGACATTAAACTTTTAAAATTGAAAGAGAACCAAAGTACTAGCAGCTGTTTTACTTTAATACAGTAGTGACAGTCCTCTTTGTGCCTTGTCCTTTCGGTGTCACTTCTCGCACAGTCTTGCTCAGAAGCCTGAAAATTAAATGACATTTAGGAGCAAATTCTTGCATGCCTGGGTGGATGAGGTTGGCTGCTGTTCTGAGAATTCACTTTCTATGCTTCTCCAGTCCTCCTACTTGCTCTACAGAAATTAAATTTAAAGCTTATTTAATTTGAAACTGAGGTCATCGTAAATGAGAATTAGGTAAAATGTCCTAGTAAATATCATTCAATATAATTCATACAGAATTTTGTTTTAGTCTTTAAAATCCTTAAGAATCTGAAACAGTATTGTTTGAGCTTGCGATGAAGATAATCATATAGATGGTGGTATTTATAGACAGCTTTTATTATGAATGACATATTCAAAAGTAGAGAATCCTAATATATACACTAAAGCTATAAAACCATGTTCAGCAGCTGTCATTTCTGATAACTCCTTGGGCTTTATTTCCTTGACCATCTTCATTTACCTTTTTCTTAAACTATTTTCAAGCAAAGTTTGGTCTTCACCTAGTTAATCTGCAAACATTGGCTCAGGGAGATGGTGTAATGATAGCAATCCTCATCAAGTGAGTTGGCTTGCTCCATATATGTCACACCTGCTTACATAAAACTTTTTTTTCTCATGAAAATTGTTAGCCTCAGATTTCATCAGGTCCCTTTTCCTCTTGGGGATTTAGTTCCTTCTTTCTCAGTTAGCAAACTCAACTCAGAAAACAGAATGTATAAAAAGGCATAAAGTATAATGCAATCATTAGTACATAATATAGACACATTTCTATAAATCAGTGGTTAGTTGCCGATTAAGGAAATAATCCAAGAGAAATTAAACTATAGAAGGATCCTACTCAGGAGTGCTGTAGAATAATATGATGAGGTGGGTTGAATGGAAATTCTATTAGCAGAAAAAGGATGTATTTAAAGAGCCTTTGTTTCTTTAATTAACCCTGATCTACAAATACTTATAACTTTATAGCAAACACTAAACTCTAGAAATTTCTCTTACTTTTATGTATTTTTTACTTTTTGCTATATTTATCACTTTTTAATATAGAAATTATATTTCTTTCTTTAGTAAACACAGAAAAAAGGAAGAACGAGTTAGATTCTTAGCAGTAGCCTATAACTACCACTTTCCCCCTTGCTTAAACTTTACCTTAAGTAGTTAGACACTATAGACTTCCTGAGCTTAGCTTACTGAATTTGTGTATCAATAAAATAGTCCTAGATTCAAAATATACATTAAAACCTAGTGATTTTAGAGAACCATGTGTTTTCATATACTCTAAATTTAAAGTTTAAGTTTGACAAACAAAAACATTTATTTGGTAACAAAACATTCTTTCAGATGATTATATTAACAGGTCCTTTTAAAAGCTGAATTTTATTCTATTAAATAGTGTATTATCAGCACCTTGCTACCAAAACCATTAGTTTATTTTCTGTTGGTCATTTTTAAACTTTTGATAATCACGGTATTCTGTCATCGTATTGTCCAGGCAAAAAGTACTTTCTGAAAATTCACTCTGCACTCATAGAACTCACAGGGGAAATCATAATGTCTGCAGACAACTCAAGTCTCCATGTTTTAAGATCCAGAGCCCTTATATAAAACATAATTGGGTCCATGGAGAGAATGTGGGTCACATAGATAGCCAGATACTTCAGGGGAAATGCAGATACAAACCTATTGGCCTGAGTGCTGGATATTGAATGCAGAACTAAATAAAGTTAAGACTGGAAATGTCCCACAAGGTTGGGGGTAAGGCCCTGGATGGGATAGTTAAAGAAGAGATGAAGAAACTCCTGTTTCATATACAAGATTAGGAACATTTTTTATATTCATAAAGAGTATAAGTGCATCCATTTTTCTGGCTTCTCTTGCCTAGGAAAAAGAACTCAGAGGAGCAAATACAGCAGTCCTGTAGTTCTTGCATAATCATTTGCTTTGCCAGAGTTAATTGAAATTAATTGATGTTATAGCCCCTCCCTCACTGATCGTGTGACATTTTTTAAATGGTACATAGTTATTTCTATAAAAAGTTTTAAATAGATGAGAGCTCATTATTAAGAAAATAATGATTCCCTTAATTAAGAAAAATGCATTTGCTATTCATTGTCCTCAAATACCTTAATCAATATAAAATCCACACTAAAAGATGATGTGCATTTAAATAGATCCCCCCCCCCAAACACCTAAGCAGGGAAAGTTAAAGAAATATCTAGCACAAAATGCAGTAGGGAATTTCTGCTAACAGCTATTGCTGAGAGATGGATTGAAAATTAGATTAGGAGAGCATTTAAAGTAAGTTTTAACTATTTATTCTACCCATGGCATTAACTCTGAAGACCATGCAGAGAACTGTGGGGCTCTCCTTCGATGATTGATTTTGCCTGGATGAAATGTTGATCATGCTCAAACACTTTAAATAAAGGAAAGCAACCCTTGGCATTAAATAAAGCTTTGATACTTCACTGAAACTTCACTTCAAAGGCTGGCAAGATGTTTTGGTGGGTAAAGGTACTTGTCGCTAAGCCTGACAGTTTGAGGTACATCCTGGGAATGCACATAGTAGAAAGAGAAAATTGACACTTGAAAGTTGTGTAGTATGAGTGTGTGAGCTTTCATATTCCTGAGTGACTGTACCCACCATACACGGAATAAGTAAGGCAATGTTTAAAAACATCTCTTCATGATAAACTTGCATACTTTTAGAGAAAACATTTTGTAAGAAGTCGGGCAGTTTTCATGATTTGTTTATTTGTTCACAGCTCACATAATTTCACAGGGTTACTTTGTAACATGAGGGCCTGCTCATTAGGGTTTCTGTCCCGCCTGATACCCCACAGTCGGCAAACCCCAAAGAAAATCACACAGAGAGTCTACATTAGGTTATAAATTGATTGGTCCATTAACTCAATTTTCTTACTAACTCCTGTAACTTATATTAACCCATTGTTCTTATCTATGTTGGCCGGCACCTTTTCTCAGCTGGGCAGCTCACATCCTGGTGGACTGGCAGGAATGTGTGAAGAGCTTCCTTCTTCCCTGTTCTCCTTACGCCACCTCTACTTCCTGTCTGGTTTTCCCGCCTATACTTCCTGCCTGGCCAATCAGAGTTTATTTAAAACATGATTGACAGAATACAGACAATTCTCCCGCACCACTTATTCTTTTAAAAGATCATAAAAATAATACAAGGTACTTTTACTTTAATGAAGTCAAAGAGCCTCCCTTTTGTTTGTGGTCAGTTTGTGGCTGTGCCTTTAAATGTCCCTGCTTGGTGAGTTGGTAATGAAACTGTTTGTGAGAAGTGTGTCACACTTAAAACCCTGGCTTCTTTGTTATCAGTGTCCAGATTAATTTCCTAGGATTCCAGAATCTCTACTGAGAACCATTCATTCTTGTTCTTTATCTTTTGACACGAATGTAGTACATATCTAAGTACTCACAGTTCTCTTCAGGAATCCTCTGGCTTTCCATATTTTTAACACATCTGTCTGCTAAATGTGTCCAGATTTCCCCTGCGTGTTCTACATTGTGCATGGTAGTCATTTACAGATGCATAGACTAACATTTCAGACTTATCTAACATATCTCAAAGTTCTTAAGGCATTCTTACTCATACTTTTATTTTTAGAACAATGAGTCAGTCACCGAGGAGCTTTGGGAGACCTTCTGCTCGCATGCAAATGCGGTCTCCATTATTTACTACTTAAATGGTCTTGAGCAAGTAAGCAAGTGGAACTTCAAAGCAATATTAAAATGTAGAAAAGAACGTATTGTGCTGGCTAGTATTTATGTTAACTTGACACAAGCTAGAGTCATCTGAAAGGAGGGAACTTCAGCTGAGAAAATGCCTCCATAAGATGGGGATGTAGGAAAGTCTGTAGAACATTTTCTTAATTAGTGGTTGATGAGGGAGAGTTCACCCCATTTCAGGTGGTGACATCCTTGGGCCAGTGGTGTTGGTATCTATAATAAAGCAGGCTGAGCCATGCCAGGGCAAACAAGACAGCAAGCAGTCTCCATAGCTTCTGCATAAACTGCCTCCAGGTTCCCACCCAGTTTGATTTCTTGGTTTTCCTCAACGAACTGCAATTCAGGATTTGCAAGCCAAATGAACTTCTCCCCAAGTTGCTTTTGGTCATGGTCTTGGTGTTTCATCACAGCAACAGTAATCGTTAAACACACACACACACATATGCACGCGTGCACACATACACACTCATGCACAAGCCAGCACAAAGTAAGCATCATATGAGTAGCTATTCTTCCTGCATTCTATTTTTAGTAATATTTTCAGTTTGAAATTTTGAAGTTACATAAGTATCTAGATCCTTTGTAAACAATCAATCAAAAGAATTAAATGTTAAGAAAATAAGGTGTTCATCTTTTTTGATTGCTTAAACACATATAAGTAGATGTCACTACTTTTAAATGCACTATCTTAGTAATTAACACCTTTGTTCTGAAATGAAAGAGTGGCTAATTTAATTACAAAACACTGCTGCTTGTTGTGGCACTTGATTTTAAACTCAGGACCTAGGTTAAAATTGAATGGCTGAGCTGAGTCCTCAGCCTGGTCTTGTAAATTAAGTAAATGTTTCCCTTATATGATTACTAGTATTAAAACTTTAATATACCTCAGCAGGAGTACTCAGTAAGTACTTAATGACCAATACAATGACAATCAATGCTTCTGTCTCAATTAATTTTTACCTTTTCTAAAATCTTCATTGATTTTTTTCTGACTTGAGTATTCCAACATTCACCCTACGATATTCTTTTGACTACTCCTTTGGTTTCATCCTATATTGTAGTATTCAAGAAGCCCCACCCAACCCTGTCTTCTCTCAAGCCTTATTCTCGTCTTCCCTCCCCTTATTTTCCTTTCATTCTTCCCTCTATGCTCCCTTCCCTTTCTCTACCCTTCCATTGCCCTTTCCTTCCTCCCTTCTTTTCCACACTGCAGCAGTTACATTATTTAATCTGTAAACACAGTCCAGGTGACCTTTTGCCTCTTCTGTTTTCTCCCTTGCAAGTTCCTGATCAGTGTGTCTGTTTGGGAATGTTTTCTGAATGATACCACAGCACTTATTATCAGTATTATCCTTGCAGAGCTTATTAAACATCCCTCTCCTAGAACACCTTTCTCCTCTGCTGCATATGTGGAAATGGTGGCATCTTTTGTCAAATCTTCAAAACCAGAAGTTGGCAAATAATTTGTCATAGTCTACTCTCTCATGTTCAGTCAGTAAAGCATTTCTGATTGCTCATGTGGCATTGCCTTTTGCTATTTTCCAGTTGAAAGACTCCAGTGGTTTCACAGTCTGAATTCGGGAATCCCCTTTTTGCCATACACTCATTTATCTTCATCTGTTATATTGAATGGCAGCTGCTGTGGAAATTAAAAGGAAGGACACAGTGGACATGGATAGTTTTGAAACTGAAGATCAGCAGCATAAGGTTTCTTGAAAGGTGGCATTTGAGTCCAGAAGAAAATGAAACTTGCTTTGCCATTGGCATTTCCAGGGAATGATTTCAGCAGAGGAATGAGCAACTGCCCAAACACTGAGAGAGATCCTTGGAGACTCTTTTTTTGTTGTGGTTGTGGTTTTTGTTTGTTTTTAATTATTGATCTGAGAATCTTTTATAGTATGAACTAGAAGGAAGGAAATAAAAGATTCGATCAGCAAATAATTAAGGGTATTGTTAAAGATAGCTCCTGAAAGATGCTACATTTTAGACTGTCCCTTCTCCAAAGTGCATGAATTGATTAGAACTTTAATGATTGTAGAGAGGTTGGGATGTTGCATGTGTAAATAATGTTCGCATCAAGGAGGATATATTTGCTTCCCTCAAAACTCAGGCCATGACTTTTTATTTCTGATATAACATTTTTTCTGGTTAACAGATAAAATCTTTTCAAATGTATTAGCTTAGCAAAACCAAAGTTTTTACCAGCTAAAGGTTGAATGCCATTGGGCAGCATCTGAGACCTATTGTAGTAAAAAGGAGGAGCGGGCTGTGTTCCGCCATCTACCCCGGCTCCTGGCTGCTGGGCTAGCTTACCTTTGAAATAACCACACGAAAATTGTATTAATTAAATTACTGCCTGCCCCATTAGTTTTAACCTCTTAATAGCTAACTCTCACATCCTGCTTTAACCCATATTTAGTAATCTGTGTATCACCACGAGTTGTGGCTTACGGGCACGAATCTAATCTACGTCTATCTCCAGTAGGAGCATCATGGCGTCTGCTCAGTGCCTTCTTTCTCACAGCCTTCCATTCTGTCTACTCTGCCCACCTAAGGGCTACCCTATCCTACAGGCCAGGCAGTCTCTTTATTAAACCAATGAAAGCACAGAAATACAGACGAACCCTCCTACACCAATTTCCTTTCTCTGCTGTAACTTGCCTACCTGATATTTCCAGAAATATATTTGAAATATAACCTGATTTATAACCTTCCTTTTCTGTTTCTTAAACACCTTCATTAAATTGCTACCACATTGGAACATGCAATTCTGGATAATATGAACCTGTGTTCCCCATGTTTGGAACATATGTTCCAAATATGAACATATATGAGTAACATATGGTACTCATATAGAAATCCGTGTTCCTCAAATTGGTCCTGCATATTTGTCTCCAGAATAAGTTATTTCTTGGTCCTTACAGGAGAGGGCTGTGTTTTTATGTTGACAGTACAAGAGTAGTAAATGATTGAGGACTTAATAAAACAAAGCAGTGATTACATGCTTTCTATGAAAGACACGGGAAGTCATTAATTACTATGTACTAAAAAAATTAAATGAATTTATGTCTTACAGGAATTATTCTGTGAAGTATGTTGGGCAAGGATGGGTTTCTTGGAAAATAGAGTCAACAGAAAAACAAGCTAAGAAAACAATGCAGGTGAAGGACAGCGGTTACTTGAGCTGGGAGAGTAGTTTTAAAAGAAGTGATAAGTCATTCATGTCTTTATGATCTGAGTCAGGAACTGCAGCATTCTTAACAGCTTTTAAAGTCTCTAATGTTATGATACAGTTTTCTGAATCTATGTCTTAATCCAATATGCAGTCATGGGTCATAGACTAGTAATTTATCCTTCTTTAGCAGCTGATTAAATACATGCCCTTCATCTATCTAAGTGAGTTTGCACAATACCATTGGGGCCAGGAACAAGAGATATCCCCTCTGTCCTGGAGGCCACCAAAATTACCCAAATTAGACAGTTTTACAGTTATGGTTTTTCCTCATCTATTTTTTTTGTTGTTGTAGGAGGCCACTTGTTCATTTCCCAGCCGTCCAGACTCCTGAAATAACCACACAGAAACTGTATTAATTAAATCACTGCTTGGCCTATTAACTCAAACTTCTTATTGTCTAGCTTTCATATCTTAATTTAACCCATTTCCATTATTTTATATTTTACCATGAGACTCCTGGTCTACCGGCAAGGTTCTGGCATATCTGTCTCTGGTGGCAGCTCCATGGCTTCTCTCTGATTCCACCTCCTTTCTCCCAGCATTCAGTTTAATTTTTCCCTCTTAACTAAGTTCTACTTTGTTGTAGAACAAGTCAGTTTCTTTATTCACTAACCAATAAAAGCAGCACATACACAGAATTACCTCCCACACCATTTTTCTTCCAACACATCATCAGCAAAAGAACATGTCTATACTGTTTCTTTACTCTGCTGTGTAATCAAGCCCTGGCACTTCCCCATAGTGAAACTCCATGGTACCCATTTCTCCCAAGAGAACTGTGGGTTCACACACACGAGGACACAACAGTACGCAAAACTCTTTAGTTTATTGGCTTTTGTTTATGAACTCATGAAACTTCATCCAAGGCATCATGTTTAAAGCAGACATACACTGGGTTTACTATAAATGTATATGCTGCCTCAATTTCTCTACTTGAAAAACAGTTTTTACTCTATAATTTTAAGGGAGTAGCTCCTCTTTGGCATCCCCATATTCTTCTGGAACACCAAGCCCAGCAAACTACTCTTTAAATACTATCTCAAATTCTTGTTAAGCTTTCTTTATTTTACTTTCTTCTTCAAATTACATATTTCAAATAGCTCATCTTTGTGCTCACTAACAATTCCTTCAGTTCATCTATTCTCTTATTTATGTAGCATTTTTAGTTTCATTAAATGTATCTTTCTGTTATAGAATTGCTGCTGAATTTTTTAAATATCATCAATTTCTCTGTTAAATTACTATTGTTTTATTTAAAAAATTACTATGTTCTATTTCATTAAGTTTCTTTCAATAAATACATTCAAATTGTCTAAGAATTCTTCTTTGTTGATTATAGTCTGACTATTATGAATATTAGATGAGGTCATGATTTCATAAACCATTTTATATGTTTTTTTATTAAAAAATATGTTACATGTTATATATTTGTGTTTGAGTCACCTGTCAGTTTGAGCACACGAGTGCAGGGTCTACAGATGCCAAAAGAAAGTATAGTCATATGGAGTTACAGATACAGTTGCGAGTCACCTGAGATGCGTGACAAGAACTGAAGTCTGAAAGAGGAGTACATAGTCTTAACTGATGAGCAATCTGTCCAGGCCATCTTGAAACATCCCAATGCTTGTCATGTCACTTCACCAGGTATACATTCTCTTAGTACACACACAAAGACATGCACCCATTTAATTGGTATACCCAGAGTTTCCCAATGTTATTATTTTCCTCACTTACCCACTTTCTCAAACATTCTGCATTTTACAATTTTGTTAGGAACAGGTGACTGCACGAAAATGCCACATTCTGAGCAAGGGTTTGGGATTTCCCACTGATTTGCCACAAGAGTTTGAATTCCAGGAAGAAAGCAAGAACTATTTCCTCCTCCGAAGCTGTTTGATAGCCACATCTGTCCATGCTGGGGTTTATAGAGGACCCATCATTCTCATAAGCACAATTCCACTTTGATTGGCTATCTCACACACCCATCTCAAAACTACTTCATGAATCAGTTCTGTCATCCTTCCATAATGATTGAATCCTACTGATCAAAGCTGCCAAAAGCAATGTTACAACATTCTCATCCTATCCACATGAATAGTGGTGCCTACAAACTCCTGAGAATTCAATGGGGGCAGAGTAAGGAGAATCTTGACAACACCATTATTTTTTGAGTTTTGACTAACTAACCCAAACATCATTTTATTCATATTGATATTTGCTTGATAAACTGGTTTTTAACAGTAATTCCTTTCAGTTAAATCTAATAAACTCAGTAAATAGGAGGGACAAAGCAAGATTATCTACCAAGACCACAATGGTAAATATTGACTTTTTAAAAATAAGTTTGCTTCAAAAATAGTGGCTTCTATATTTTTTAGGATCATATTTTAAAATTAACTTGACACATAATAAAAATGGGCAAATATTTTTTAAATATGCCTTTAAAATATTCCAACACCTCTATCACCAGACTGACACATTTAGAAGGTAAGGCAGTTCCTGCCCTTTTCTAAATTCTGATTTCTAGGTCCCAGACCCAATATGATTTTCAAAAAACATTGTTATTGTGTTGTCAGGGTTTCTGTTTTGCCCAGTTCCCACAACTGTTAAGTCCCCAAAAAATTCACAAAGACGTCTACATTAATCGTAAACTGATTGGCCCATTAGCTCAGGCCTCTTATTAACTCTTATAACTTACATTAGCCCATTATTCTTATCTGTGTTAGCCACATGGCTCAGTATTTTTTCAGTGTGGCAGATCACATCTTGTTTCTTCGGTGTCTGAACAAGACTGCAGAGGAGCTTACTTCTTCCCAGAATTCTCTGTTCTCATTGACCTGCCTCTACTTCCTGTCTGGTTGTCCCACCTATACTTCCTGCCTGGATACTGACCAATCAGTGTTTATTTAAAACATAATTGGCAGAATACAGACAATTGACCCACACCACTTTCCCCTCTTTTTTTTTTTTTAAATCCATAGTCCATTTTGAGAATGTGAGCATAGTTTTCCAGGCTACTTCCTGCTAGTTGAGGGCACTGATCTTATGGTGACATAAAGAAATTTTAGAATTATGATCAAGTCCAGACTGGAGTATCCTGTGAG